>OW679194.1:209476920-209539264 GCA_940337035.1 Agriotes lineatus
TATCTTGTAATGTACTATTATCCTTGATAAGATTAGCAACTTCAGACGTTATTCTGCTCCTCAAGCGCTTTATTGAGATTTTCTAGGTAAAGCTTTAGAGAGTATATTGGTAAGCATTGTTATAAATGTTTTATTGTGAAATAAAAGATTTACAGTTTTGGTGATTAACTCTTGATACTCCTTCTTTTGGCTCTGCGTTAAAATCATCTTTGTGCAGAAAGGAAACTTGTAATTTCTTTTCTCTGCAAATCAACTTTGCCAGGACTGCTCGTACACGTCTATCCACTAAGACAGCGCATACTCGAATATCAAAGTTAAAGTCATAAAAGTACAAAGGTTGCAACGGTTTGAGCAGTCACCCCTCTGCACGATCTATCTTACACAAATTTATAGTCTATTTTTATTGATTATTTGGATCAGTTCGTGTATTAAAATGAAGAGAAAAACATGCGTTAAAAAAAACGTTTTCGAGAGAGCTTTGAACTAGATTTTGTCTTACGACGGTATGTCAGTGATTATTACATCGCTCTACCCAGAATTCAACGCGCTTGGTCACTTGAGTCATCAATTGTCAAAGTGAGGTTGTGTGCATACGCAATCCATAAAATAAGTTACGACATGATTTTCAAAAATTACTGTTTGACTCAAGACCACTTGATAACGGTTTTTTTTAATGCACTTTAGTTGTTTTACAGTAGCACAGTATGCTGTAGCAGTGTTGTATTCAAGTTTGTAGCATTCTCGTTAGATTGCGCTGAGGGAAGCAAGCCCTCTTGCACAAAGTAAGTACGATAATTATGTACAAAATAGGTAAAAATAACTTAATATTGTTAATAAGACTCAAACAATTAAACGAAAAGTTTTAATGTGAATTACATTATTTCACAAAGAGAAAAAATATTTTAGTAAAATTTGAACCTACTCTCGCAGATGGAATCTAATTTCTAGTCAGATGCCTTAACCGCTTGCTAGGAAGGCTACTCAATCCACAGGGTTACCATTATATTATGAAGGGGAGAGTAATGATGAAGTTAAGGAAGTAAACCCAGTTGTTGACAAAGCAAGAGTGTCTGGTGACAAACGCACGCATATAGCTTTACTCGTTTTTATGTATATGATGCTTAGGAATTACATGCACATAATTTCTTCATAGCTTATATGTAATTATTCTTGAACTTTAGATCAGATACTTGTATTTTCAAATAAAATGTTTCCAAGTTCTAATCATTATCAAACATGTCATATTAGTGTCAATAAGAACAAATATTATACCTTCTAACAATAGAGTTAGAAATAGGTACATATACCATAAATTTTTAGGGTTTATATTAACAGAATTAGATATTTTATTTAGGATTTTTTAATACAAGTACCTATGGTGGCTAATTTTGTCTTCAGGAGTGAATTCTGTAACCAGAGCGTCAGTATCCAATAAATTTTGAAGCACATGAAATATGAACTGTCTTTTCTAAAATTGAATTAAGGGAACTAATAGGGCATACTCCTTATAACCTACCATTTACTAGGTACATAAACTGTAATCTAGTATAGATGTCAATGTCTTTGAATGTAAGATTTTTCTTGCACGCTGATATAGCATCACAGCACCAATCAAAGTGAGGAAAACTCTAAAACTGTGGTTATTGACATTCTAAAAATATGTATAACTTTCAACTGCTCCTATAAAGCCAACAGTAAAACATGCTAAAACAAATCCCTTCGAGTTACCATAAATACTTATTTTGAAAATTCTGTAAGTATTACGTCTTATTACCATAGAATTTATGAAAGTTTATATTTACCTTTTTGTTGCTATGTCATTGAAACGCTACAATTTTGATATATGTAGTTCCAGGTGATAAAATTTCAGTTGAACATCAGCTTAACTTTAAATAAACAAAGATGTTTGTAAGTACAGCAAGCAAAAGCAATAGAAAATCGTTAAGCATTCAGAGGTAGTCAACATTAGCAAAAATTATGCATGTTGCTTATAAATGAAAATTTGTAGAAATGCAGAAATTTACATGCATCTATCCACATGTATTTATTTCGTTCCATGGTTGTATTATAAATGATATATGTTCGGCATATTTTAGTATGCTTTACTGTTTACATTAACAATATATTCAGTTACTGGCATTCGTTATAATATTTTTAGATTTCTTTTTCTAGATAACACAACATGCAATTCTAGTTGCATGCAATTAGAAGAGAGAAAAACACAGAGATTTGCATGAAATATCAAAAAGTGTAACTTGAACATACAAAAACGCACACAGTGTATTCTTTTTATATTTTTGTTTAAGGTTTAATTTTTTCATCAAACCGATTTAAAATGGGTTTTTAATAATAAGCAGCTTCAAATTGGCTGATGATGACCTGTTTGTTTTATGTTCAGTTTATATAACTTTAGCTATTGCTGCTCACTATTTATAAATAGGTTAAGCACTAGAAAAAAGCACACAATAATAATTGTAAATATTTGCTAATAACCAATGCTTATACTGTATTTCACTTGCTTTTTTTTCTAAATTGAAAATTTTATGAATTATAGATAACAAGTACCAATATACATTGTAAATTTTTAATGCAAAATATTTTCCTTGTCAAAACCAACAAATACAATGTATGCCTTTATTAGTATATAACCTTTTTAGACCCATTTTATGCACTGAACTATACAGTAAGTGTTAATCGTGTACTTAAACATCAGCATAGTGTTGAAATTCTTTGTTTAAAAATTTTAGTGATTACTATAATAATAAAACCAATTAAAAGACCAATGCAGCACATAATGTTGTATTTTACAAATACATACATTTGAAACCATTATAAAAGTACATCCATAACACATTTATGATTTTACCAACCTGTGTAACGGGGTTTTCCCCTGGTCGGTACACAACGTTGTGCAGAGGTCTTTTTCTTCCTACGTAATTAACGCATACAAATTCTAGTAATGAGGCGTAGATGAAGCACATGCATACTCCATCCCACACATTCATGGCAGTGAGATTAGATACCACAGGTAACGTTGATCGAAATCCATTCGAAGTGGTAAAAAAGTTGAGCATTGTCGTTACGCCTGAGAAGTACATGATGCCAAATGAGTATCCACATATATGTTTATTTAATTACACAAATATATCAGTTTACAGTTTATTCCGAATATTATTGCAGAAAACTTGAGAGTAAACTGTAAGTTCTGTATTGTTACCTATCATAACCCTTGCTGGAACAGCATTCCATTCCAACCAAAATGTGATGAATGATGAAGTGACTAGAATAATTCCTGGTATAAACACTGTTGTGAAGTAGAATGCACGATCTCTGGTGAATACTAGTTCCACTTTCAGACAGCTGTAGTTTTCTGGAAAGTAATAATACATTTATTAAATATGGAGGTTTTGTATGCGTCTGCGATTTACTGATTGGTAGATGATCTACTACATAAGTCTATGTACATCTTCGCACATAATAAAGATGGCAGTGGTGATATATCCTTTCAATCTACTAGTTTTTACAATTAAATTTACATGCATCGTAGAGCTTTGTTGAAGCAGAGAAAGTGCATTTGTGTTTGTTAGAAGTTTTACTATGAAATTTTGAGATTAGTACGAACTTTGCAACACAATGTTCTCAGTTTCGTTGCTTTTTGCTACACTTTGTATTGCGGGCGTGTACTAAAAACTTGGTTAATAAAAGGTCTATTTTCTGTACTAATTTATAGTTTTCTAAAATATATAGGGTTAGATAAGCAACATGATTTAAATAGTATGAGGCTGTCTTTTTGTGTACTACTTATAAGAGTTCTACTATATGAACATAGTTTCTTATGTTTGAGCTTCTTTTAAAAATATATAAACAATAATTTGTTGTTAATGCAAATTTCATTTATTTGTAATAATACTTGTTTAGTTTTCATCTCACCTTTTTTCTTTTCTATTAATTACGAATGCATTTCAAATATGATTGTGAGTAAAGGGAATGTACAGCTTTGAACTATAGAAAATGAATATTTTTTCATTACCTTCCTTGCAAGTGATCCTTACACTGTCTGATTTGAGGGTTGTAGGAAACATTTACAAAAATTGTTACAGTTTCCATGACAATGTACTTACTTCCCTAGAAAAGTGAATTACTTACATCCCGCATTTACTTTAACTGACGAGATGCCATGTTTGCCAGTTGGTTAACATGAAGAAAACCATTATCGCTCGTACTATTATAAGCTCACAAAGCAGCACTCGTAATCGTATTCACACATTTTTTACAGTGCGTCACAGCACTGTAACAACGCCCCAAGCTCCCGAAATAGGCTACTGTAATTTAGAAAATGTAATAATTTTACTCTAGTACCATTTATTTTACATAAGGAAATATTGGTAGTGAAAAAAATTATGTATGTACTTACTTTACACAGGATGTAGGAGGATTTACACTACCTCGCACCTTGCTACCTATGTTCGCTTTGCTTACTCAGGCATCAAACGGTCCTCGATAGTGTAAATCTTACTTACATCCCTTGTAAAGTAATATAGGTACTATTTATTCATTTTGCATAGAACTTCGAACGTAATGTGATATGAAAAACTTGGCGCATTATGAAGTATTGACCGAGAATAGAAAGAATTATTATGTTAAAAATTGTGTTGATGCTTTATTATACTTTATTTAAAACAATTATACATGTATTTGGGAGAGGGCAGCCAACGGACAGTAGGTAGTGGATTTTTTCCTTCAATCACTGGGTTAGAGTAGCCGTCTGCCCGAGTCATGGCCCAAGGTGGCTTATAAAACCACACTTAGTGTGGTTAGTAACAGGCTTCTCTATATTAAGTGGGAGAAGAAGTAGAAATAAATACCTATTTATTTAAAAACGTGTTCAGTTAGTGCTAAGAAACTTCGTATTCTTCGATTTTATTTTCTGAAATATTACATCGTCTCCACTACTATTAGATTATTTCTATACTAGCAACCCAGTGAGGCAAATGTCTCATTTAAAAAAACAAAAAAGACCGTGTTTCAAATAGAACGCGTATTAAATAAAAACTGTACCCAGACCTGGAAGGTGTCAAAGTGGTTGCCTAACCGATCGACGTTTTAAGGCGCAGAGGGTCGCAGCTCCGTTTGGCTGCTGAAACATTTTTATTTAATACGCGTTCTATTTGAAAAACGGTCTTTTTTGTGATTTCTCGAAAACCGGAAGTGTCACGTGACCGAAATTCGGTTCCTGAGCTGACATGACCATTCCAAACATATAACTTTAATAACTTTTTTCTCTATCTCTTACGGTTTGGCTGCTGAAACAGCGTCCCGGACGGACGGATGGAAAGTCTATTAGATAAAGGACTAGCAGTCCAGTGAGACAAATGTCTCATTTAAAAAAAACAAAAAAGACCGTTTTTCAAATAGAACGCGTATTAAATAAAAACTGTACCCAGACCTGGAAGGTGTCAAAGTGGTTGCCTAACCGATCGACGTTTTAAGGTGCAGAGGGTCGCAGATCCGTTTGGCTGCTGAAACAGTTTTTATTTAATACGCGTTCTATTTGAAAAACGGTCTTTTTTGTGATTTCTCGAAAACCGGAAGTGTCACGTGACTGAAATTCGGTTCCTGAGCTGACATGACCATTCCAAACATATAACTTTAATAACTTTTTTCTCTATCTCTTACGGTTTGGTTGCTGAAACAGCGTCCCGGACGGACGGACGGACGGACAAGTCTATTAGATAAAGGATTTTGGCAAGAACCTTCCATATTTTGTAATATCACCATAATTCTGTAGTCAATCATTATTAGTTAGAGCTACAATTCTTTTTATTTCAAAATGTTGGTTGAGTTTTACATGATAAGCACTCCAAAATGAATATATTGATTATTTTACATACAGGTTGTTTCCTAAGTATGTGTAGAAAATTGATTGGCATGTTCTTTTGATTATTCTAAAACAAAAATTTCTATTAACATCACCGCAAGCTCTTCATTTTCGAAATATAGGGTGTTGAATCATAGATCTCGAAGAAAAATTTTTTGTGTTGGTAAACCGTTCTTCAATTTACCAGTGGCGTGCGTATGAATCCCCTTTGCACAATTGAATAAGAAGAATAAGGCGCTACCTGTACGCCACAGATTTTTTTCAGTTTTGATAAGTTCTTTGAGTTCGTTAATTAAAACTCTATTAAAAATGCTTCTTGAGTTTTTTTGATAAAATTTGAAAAATGAAACAAGGTGCTGTCAATTTTTTTTGTTTATTATAATAAGCGTTTTTAATGAGATGAAGAGCTGAGCCGTACATCATGTCGGAAGGAGGTCATTTTAAACAGTTTCTTTGATTCACTTGTTTCCTGAAAGCGTTACTTTCTCTTAATATGAATTAGTAACAAAACAATTTGGCATTTTTCTAAGTTTTACAAAAACAAAACGGTGAATTTATCAAAAAACTCAAGGGGAATTTTTTATAGTCTAAACCAAGGAATTCAAAATTTTATCAAAACTTAGAAACATTGCCGCCCACATGGCGTCTCTTTTTCTCTATTTAATCGCGCAAAGGAGACTCATACGCACGTCACTGGTGAATTGAAAGATGGTTTACCGACACAAAAAATTGACCTTGACTCCGCACGTACACACACCCAATTTGTAATTAATATTTCAACATATTTTCAAAAATTAACAAAATTTACGATGTTTTTTTTCGAAAACAAAGAAGTGGCGGACTCATGTTGATAAGAACTTTTAACTTCCTTTTACAATAAAGGAAGTACCTATTGGATTCATCCCAAAAATTCGAAATTGAGTTTTCAACAGATCTTCACGTTTCAGAGTCCCCTGAACCCAAAAAACATTAGTCATTGGTCTGTCTGTATGTGTGTCTGTGTCTGTGAACAGAATATCTCAAAAACGGAAAGAGGTATGAGGTTGAAACTTATACAGGGTGTAGAAATGCTTTACGCATCATAGGGTTTTTCATGGTAATTTTTTCATATGAAAATATTTGCTACCCTAATTATTTTAGAGCAAACTTGTATAGAAGTTTTTTCTGTATCCATTTATGCCAGCATTTGTCATTTTATATTTTGGAAAACCGAAAATTTAAAGAAATAAAGTTATCATTTTTAGACAAATCAGTGGTGCCTTGAAATTATTGAAGCATCTCAAAGCATCAACAAATTAGTTTTCTGTTTATTTGTTTGCATCTGTCAAATGTAGCGGCAACAATGGCACTTAATAGCATCTGATCCACTTCCAGCATACCACCACTTCACAATTTGCACTGATTTTTGAAAAAATGATCATTCTAGTTTCTCTCATTATGTTTTCTGACGTAAAATAAAAAAAATGATGGCATAAATGGATGCAGAATTGTTTGCTCTACAAAAAACCTATTTTTCGACGACTGACATCGAAAGTCGATTTTTCTCACAACAACAGAAAGTTGACATTTGCCGCTGAGCGTGCGTTTTCATCACCTTGCCGCTCGCCGAGCGTTTTGGGTTTCCGCGTGAACAAAATAGGTAGCCACGTCCGAATGTTACCTTGACAATCCCGTCATTTGTGGAAATAATCGCGTCACGTGTCATAGACTGCGCGAGTAATGTTAACTTGATTGTCAATTAATTTTTGCAATAAAATGAAATATGATACTTTCCTTTACTAATATGCTCAGTCGTCGAAAAAATAGTATGTATGTCTCGAGCTAAAAGTGCGCTTGCCGCTTTTGCATGATTGCTGGTTTCGGCTTCGCCTCAACCAGCAATATTCATGCGCAAGCGGCAAGAATGCACTTTCAGCTCTTAACATACAATATACTATTACAAGTTTGCTCTAAAATAAGCAAATATTTTCATATGAAAAAATTACCATTGAAAACCCTATGGTGCGTAAATCACTTCTACACCCTGTATAAGTTTTGTGTACTATGTAGATGCGACAGCAAGCTTTTGAAGAAAATCGCATAACCGGAAGTAGGTGTTTATTCTTGTGATTTTTCAGTTTTTTTCGATTTTTTCAAAAACGGCTCTAACGATTTTTTCAAACTTCTCATTTTTATTACATTTTTAATGTGTATTGATGTGAGATATATGATTTTCCAGTAGAATACTTCTAAAATGGGTTTCTTTTGGTTTTTTTTTCTATTTTTTTATTAACTCCTATTTTAAATAGAACATCCGGTATATTATTACATTTTTGAATTCAGCTTAAAATTCTAGAGAAAATTTATCTCTTCACCTAACGCTATATTTTGTACCGTTTTTGTAGAATTGGTAATTTTAGAAAATTTTTGACAAATGCTTAAAAATTTAAAATCACATTTTTGGCCAATTATAAGATCACTGTAAAAGGAAGTTGTGTGCGTGTATCACACCAGATTTTTTGTCTTATAATAAGCCAAAAAGTATGCTAGTAAATTTTCTACATGTACTTAGGAAACAACCTGTATATTACAATTTGTGTAGAGCTAAATTAAATAGTTGACTAACATTACTACAAACATTAATAATTGAGATAACAATTACACATGTATTTATTTTATAGACAGCAAGGGTAGTATAATTGGATGTTTTATAAGTTGTATAATCTGAATATATTTTAAGCAATTCACTCAAATGGGGGTGGGATTTATTTTAGTAGACTTAGTTCTAATATGCAACTTTGCTAGTTTTCACTGGTCATGCAGCTACTAAAAAATGGTTTTATTTTACATGTTCCAATTTCTTAGTTAGGGATGTATGAAAGGTATCTGTTAGATGTGACATTATTTAGCTTCACTGCAAATGTTCAAAAATGGTAAAAGGATTTTTGAATATTTAAGGATCGTGCAGCGAAAAGTTTATCGTTTTATGCAAGGTTTTTTTATATTACAAAAGAATACCAGCGTAGTTTATCGAAAGCCATGATAAAGGAGTGAAGGGACTGTATACACTATTAAGCAACAGGCATAATAGGCATCTACCTCAAAAAAATATAGTCCTGATTTTTGCAGAAATTTTCCTTAGTAAGTAGGTACCCTAGGAGCGGCCCTTTAAAAGTCCCTGCCTTTGGGGTGCCAGCTTTGGAGCAAGCAAGAACGGGCCAAGGCCCAGTAATATGAGGAAAATTTTAAAGGAAACCTTAAACAAATAATATAGTACTGATACTTGGAACAAATGTTTCTTAGTATCCTAGGATCAACCCTTTAAAATTCTCTTCTCTGGGGTAGTTTTTAGGAGTAAGAAAGGGCCAAAAGCCCAGTAATAGTAGAAAATTTTGAAAGGAAACATGAAACAAATAATGTAATACTAATTCTTGGCACAGATGTTCCTTAGTACTCTAGCAGCAATCCTCTTGGGTACCGACGTCGTAGTTTTTTGAAGTAAGAAAGGGCTTTTAAAAAATACCAATAAATAATGTAGTATTTATATGCGACACAAGTGTTCCTTAGTACCTACCCTATGAGCGACCCATTAAAAGTCCCCGCTTCTGATGCGCCGACGTCTTAGCTTTTTGGAGTAAGAAAGGGCTATTAATTTCATCCAGTATGAAATAAAAACATTTATTAATAGCCCACTACGCTAGGAAGCTCTTAAGGGAAACCAGAAACAAATAATGTACCTAGTACTGATTTTAGGCACAATTGTTTTTTAGTACCCTAGGAGCAAGAGTTTAAAAGCCCTAGAGTATTAAGAAACACTTCCTTCAAAATTTGTAAATTATTACTAGGATATTGTTCCTTTCTTTCTCCAAAAAAAAAAAAAAAAACTACGACGCCGTCACCCCAGAGACAGGAACCTTTAAAGGGTTGTTCTTAGCTTACTAAGAAATATTTGTTCTAAAAATCAGTACTACATCATATTTGATTCAGGTTTCTCTTAAAGTTTACTTAACATTACTGAGCTGTTAACCCGTTTTTGCTCCAAAAACTACGGTAACGGCACTTTAGAGATGAAGACTTTTAAAGGGTTGCTTCTAGGGTACTAAGGAACATATTAGACAAATATCAGTATTACATTATTTGTTTTAGGTTTTCTATAAAATTTGTTTAACCTTGCTGAACTATTAACCCTTTCTTGCTAAAAAAAAACTATTGTGCCGGCACTCCAGAGGCGAGGACTTTTGAAGAGTTGCTCCTAGGGTACTACGAAACATTTGTGCAGAAAAATCAGTACATTATTTGTTTCAGGTTTCCTTTAAAACTTATTTAACATTACTGAGCTATTAGTCTTTTCCTACTCCAAAAAACTACAGTGCTGGCACTCTAGAACAGGGGACGTTTAAAGGATTGCTCCTAGAGTACTAAGAAACATTTGTGCAAAATATCAGTAAATTATTTGTTTCAGGTTTCCTTTAAAACTTATTTAACATTACTGAGCTATTAGTCTTTTCCTAGTCCAAAAACTACAGTGCTGGCACTCTAGAGCAGGGGACGTTTAAATGATTGCTCCTAGAGTACTAAGAAACATTTGTGCAAAAAATCAGTACATTATTTGTTTCAGGTTTCCTTTAAAACTTATTTAACATTGCTGAGCTATTAGTCTTTTCCTACTCCAAAAATATACGCTGGTGGCACTCTAGAGCAGGGGAATTTTATAGGATTGCTCCTAGAGTACTAAGAAACATTTGTGCAAAAACTATGTACATTAGTTGTTTCAGATTGCCTTTACAACTTATTTGACATTGCTGAGTTGTTAGTCTTTTCCTACTTCAAAAAACTATGCTGTTGGCACTTTAGAGCAGGAGACTTTTAAAGGATTGCTCCTAGAGTACTAAGAAATATTTGTTGTTGTTGCAAAAAATGAATACATTTGTTTCAGGTTTCCTTTAAAACTTATTTAACATTACTGAGCTATTAGTCGTTTCCTACTCCAAAAAAACTACTGTGCTGGCACTTTAGAGCAGGGGAATTTAAAGGATTGCTCCTACAGTACTAAGAAAGATTTGTGCAAAAACTATGTACATTATTTGTTTCAGGTTTCCTTTAAAGCTTATTTAACATTGCTGAGCTATCAGCGTTTTCCTACTCCAAAAAACTACGGTGCTGGCATTCTAGAGCAGGGGACCTTTAAAGGACTCCTCCTAGAGTACTAAGAAACATTTCTGCAAAAAAAATCAGTATGTTATTTGTTTCAGGTTTCTTTTAAAACTTATTGAACATTACTGAGTTATTAGTCTTTTCTTACTCTAGAAAACTACGGTGCTGGCACTTTAGAGCAGGGGAATTTTAAAGGATTGCTCCTAGAGTACTAAGAAATATTTGTTCAAAAACTATGTACATTATTTGTTTCAGATTGCCTTTAAAACTTATTTGACGATGCTGAGCTGTTAGTCTTTTCCTACTTTAAAAAACTACGGTGCTGGCACTTTAGAGCAGGAGACTTTTATTAAAGGATTGCTCCTAGAGTACTAAGAAATATGTGTTGTTGGTGCAAAAAATCAATACATTTGTTTCAGGTTTCCTTTAAAACTTATTTAACATTGCTGAGCTATCAGTCTTTTCCTACTTCAAAAAACTATGGTGCTGGCACTCTAGAGCTGGGAACCTTTAAAGGACTGCTCCTAGAGTACTAAGGAACATTTGTGCAAAAAAAATCAGTACATTATTTGTTTCAGGTTTCCTTTAAAACTTATTTAACATTACTGAGTTACTATAAGTCTTTTCTTATTCCAAAAAACTACGGTGCTGGCACTCTAGAGCAGGGGAATTTTAAAGGATTGCTCCTAGAGTACTAAGAAACATTTGTGCAAAAACTATGTACATTATTTATTTCAGGATTACCTTAAAATTTACTTAATATTACTGTTAGCCCTTTCTTACTACAAAAAACTGGTGCCGGCACTCTAGAGCAGTGTAATTTCCCTTAAAATTTACTTAGGTAACATTGCTTGGCTATTAGTAAAATAATTACTGCGCCGGTACCTCAATGACGGAGACTTTTAAAGGGTTGCTTGAATATTTAACAAAATAAGCTGAGTAAAGCTATTTCGGCTTACCTTTTATGCAAATGCTTAGATAAAGTACAGGGTGTCCCAAAAAGAATGGGACACAGATTAGTCATAAATTCCTTACGTTATAAGAAATCGATTAAACCCAATATACCTTAGTACAAAGTCCCTTCAGTAAGAAGTTATAGGGCCTTGATTTTAAATTTTTTATTTTTTATTTTTTTGTTAATTTCCACAAATGTAGAAATATCCATTTGAATTTTGGTATACATACTTACTATTATGTACTGCAATAACTAAAAAAACATCATTAATTTGACTCGACTGTAAGAGGCACTTTACTTATCTTTCAAAGCTTTTTTTAGCTCTAACTTCGTTATCTGTAAATTTTTTTGAAATTTTAGGTTATTATCTGAAAGAGAATTAAAAAGCACAAAAATAATGTATTCTTTGTTCTTAAGCCTAAAAGCAGCCGTTTACATTAAAATGCCCATCAAAGGTTTTTGGTTTTCATTAAGACGTGCAATTATCAAGTAGCCATGATCACAAAAACAATGGGTAATGATTGTAATCTAGTAAATAATATCAAGAAATCAATTACTGACGTTGGTGACATCAGTTTTTTGTCTTTTGTGCTTACGAAAATGCTGTGACATAACGAACCTTGCAGCATTGGAGAATTCGTTATGTAGCGGCATTTTCTTAAACATAAAAGAACAAATTCTTATGTCACTAATGTCATTCATTGATTTATCATTGTTTTTTACTAGATGGCCATTGTTTTTGTGATCATGGCTACTTGATAATTGCACGACTTAATGACAACCAAAAACCTTTGATGGGAATTTTAAGGTAAACGGTTGCTTTTAGGCTTAAGAACTAAGAATACATTATTTTTGTGCTTTTTAATTCTCTTTCAGATAATAACCTAAAATTGAAAAGAAAGTTACAGATAACGAAGTTAAAGCTAAAAATGCTTTGCAAGATAGGTAAAGTGCCTCTTACAGTCGAGTCCAATTTATGAAATTTGTTTAGTTTTTGCAGTACATAATAGTAAGTATGTATACCAAAATTCAAATCGATATCTCTACATTTGTGGAAATTAACAAAAAAATAAAAAATAAAAAATTGAAAATCAAGGCCCTATAACATCTTACTGAAGGGACTTTGTACTAAGGTATATTGGGTTTAATCGATTGATTATGACGTAAGGAATCTATGACTAATGGGTGTCCCATTCTTTTTGGAACACCCAGTATATTAGCATAAAATAACCATAAGAATGTGCTTAACAGTATAAAGCAAAAGAAAATAGAGCAAATACGATTGTTTTTATTATGTTAGGTATATATTTCTACGGGTTTCATGTTAATTTATTGCTTGCATACCAGTTAGAAATTTCCCCTAATTATTACCATCCAAAAAAGCGGCTGTTATGTGTGGAGAAAGTACTAAATTTCTGCACGCAATCGCATGAAGAAAGTAAACACTTTTTGCACTCTTATGTCAACACTTTGTACATTATAATGTCAAGTGATAATCAAGCAACCACTAATAGAGGAGTTTCTTAAATGCACCTGTCAAATAATTGTTAGGGACTGGCCCACCCGTCGGAGGGCGCTAGTGTCGCCACTCGACAAGGTTGTGAACCAAACTATAATTAATTATGGGTCGGTATGTGAAGAAGTGTTGCTTCAAATTGTGCCGATTTAGTGTAGGAGACACAAGTTTCCCAACGGCATAGAAAAACCTACTAATAGAAGCGTTTTCTGAATGCATCTGTCAAATCAAATAATTGTTAGAGATTGGCCCATCCGCCAGGAGGCGCTGGTGTCACCTGTCCGCCTTTTGAAAAGTGCGTAAATAGTAAACTCATCCGTCAAACTGACACCGACAAATCATTTAAAATGCGTGAAAAGCATTTTTAACCAAAGCAAATTGTTGCAATTGAGCACGACTATTGTAAGATTGACAATACCTATTAAACAATATTGCTATTTGAATTACTTAAATATATTTGTTATTCGCAAATATTTTGTTTGAATTTTCCATAATTATTGTAAACTTCAGAACCTATAAAGATTTTGCATATTCCGATTTATGCGGTTCAAAACTTTAAAATCGAGATTCTGATGAAGGCAAATTATGTATATGCAAAATTTGTATTGGTGTTGACGGTATATCCTTGATTAATCCAAATATCGTAGTAATGGCGTATTTAAATTTTGCCGCCTTGCCTGAATAGTTTCTGGCCCACCCGTTGTAGGGCGCTGAAACTTTTATTCAAGCTTACTGTTTGAGAAATCGCTCTATTAGTGGTTGCTTTGTGTGATAATCATCTGCTGGGTAAAACTGACAAATGTAAGAACTTTATTTTGATATAAGTATACTACACAACAAGTTTAGAAAAGTAAAGTTTTTACTAAACGAATATAGCTTGATTGAGTATGAGCGAGTGACTTAAAAAGCTATATAAATTTAGTAAAACTACTTTTCTTACAAAGTGTGTATATATTTTTTTTGCATTTTGTATTAGTATTTATAAACAAACATTTATAGGTATTATACCACATGTCCATTAAAAAATGCGGCTGTGGAAATTCAAACGTATGAATAATATGTTGCTGGCACTGTAAGTCTATCTGAAATTCGAAGTTAGCAGGTTAGGTTTTATTTCAGTTTTGACACAAACTGACACAAAACCTAACCTGCTAACTTCGAATTTGACAGTGACATTACCATATAGTAGAGTGACATTTCTATGCACCACAGTGCCACTCTATTAAGCGATTTTGAATATAGTAAAATAGCACCTTATTATACAAAATGCGAAAAATGTCATTTTCTTTTATATATATCAAATTGAAAAATTAAATTTCTTGGAGAGTGCAAAGCTGTGTACTGGTGAGATTTATAGAATTCGCCTTTGGCTGATTATTTAAACCTTCTCATGTGTGAAAAAGTGGCGCTTTAGATACTCGTATAAATAACTATTTCATGCTTTTGGTGTTCAAATGGGTACTGAAACAATAAATTTTGCTTTTTTGGATGCACTAAAACAGACAACATGACTATCTGAGAAGAATGGAATAATGGCCTGGTTTTTGTTTTGGAATAACTTTGTATAAATAGCAGTAGAAAAAAGTAATACGCAAAGCGACTGAAAACTGTTTTAACGAAACTTGCAAGCACTTAGCACTCGCCTCTGTGGGTTGTGTTATTTGCCCACTTGTTCAGTAAAGTATCATTTTTCATAGTTGGTATGTAAATAACTTCACTATTATCCACTTTATAGAAAAGAACTTCAAGTAGAGTTTTCAAATCGGTTGAAGAAGTTAACAGAAAGTCCTAAACCTAACCTAGTAACATAACAAATAAAGTATCTTTACGAATGAGATAACTGTGCTATTACAATGATTTTCCATTTCTAAAATAATCAGTTAAAGTCATTCTTAGTTATCGTTATTTCACCTCCACTGCACTGGAGGATTCGGCTTCTTTCTTAGAGGAGATTTTAAGTGCTAAGCCTCAAAGGTTGTCACAGCCGAATTTGGGGAAATCTAATAGAATCCGCACTAGATTTTTGTGGCCATAGAAGTCACATTTTGTCTTTTTACTTCATCTTGTGAATACATATAATTATGTAAGTTGTATACGTACATACCGTTTACTTACCTTCAGTGTTATTATAAAATATTTAAAAAATATAAAACGTTTTGAGAAATGGCTAAACATATATATAAATATAAATTAGAAATACATTCAATACCTACTCTCTGTAACAAATAACTCAGAAGATGCTGAAATTTAATGTCACACAAACCGTACAATTCTAATTTTAGCAGGGGTAACATCTGTAAGGTGGAGAGGATATCAGTTAGTCTATTTATTACAGAATAGGTAAGTACCTTGTTAGAGCTATATTACAATGGATATATTTTTTTAATAATTTTGGAATATACACGCATAGGATATTCTCAAAGATGTCTTATTCTTAGCGAGCGACGTTGTTATCTTACTGTATGGCTTTTTAAATTTAAATATATTGTGATAGCCAGAGTCCATCTGTCGAATTTGAGTGTCCGGAATACATTATAATTAATTGAATGTCTTTATATGCAATAGTTATAATTTACTGCAATGTAACATTCCTATGGAAATGGAAACAATTAAGTCTACACCTTCATTCGCCTAATCAAGTCAGTACGATTGGTAAACCAAGTAATTGTGGCGGACAATTATGATCTGTAAATATTTTAGAGTTTTTGGATGAACCTTTGAAGTAATTTACTGGAAATTTGGAAAAGACCATCTTGAACTAAAGCTTTCTATTAATTTTAATATTGACAAGTCATAATATTAATAATGTTATAGAAATTGTTTAAAATCAAGCATTGAACAAATATACCGATGTGTAATTCTCAGTTTGCATTTTTGTACGTACGTGCAATAATAGTGCCTACATATTTTTCGGCATTAGGCCAGTATATACTCGACGTGCTATAGCAAACGCAGATCAATGTAGATTCTTACTGCATAATGTGATTATTAATTTGACTATTCTTTACGAAAGTGATTATTATCTGTTGTACATGTTTTAACTAAATGGGGTATTGCAGTTTATTTTATATTTAACGAAAGAAGCTCAAGTTAAGGCAATCTATGTTGTATTGTAAGATAGTGGTAGGTTTTTTATATGTAAGAAAATTAGGCCAATTGAAAAAATTGTATACATAGTATCAAGAAATATAAAACTGTTAACACAAGCCGAATATCGCATCAGTTCACCAGTTTTGTCATTTTCTTTCATCTATGTCAGTCTACATAACAATGCAATAAACAAAGATATACCAAGTTTTCTCATGTTTATTCATGTTCTATTAATTCCAAACATTTTTTTTGCAAATGTATGCTATTGTAACGGTAGCAACTTTATTATTTATGCTGTTTGTAAGTATCACACTGTAACTTTTTCTAATATTCGTTTTTAAAGACTGTCTTAAAATATCATTTCAATAGGGGTATTTTCAAAATTTGAATATGTCACTAAAGAAAATGATTGTGATTTATGGTAAAAACGATTTAGGCTGAAGTAATTTGATTTTGGGCTTGCATATTTAATGCTGTATCTGAAAAATAAAGTGAAAATGTATTATCAAAACGAATAGGACTTTACGTAGAATCATCACGCAAACATGACATGCAAAAATGATAAATAGCAACAAAAAAGCAAATGTCTATACATTTATCGTCTAATGATTATGGCATCAGGTACAAACATTTTTCTCAATACAGGCTTTTATTATAAGTGGCTCGTTATAAATACTCAAATGTAAAACTAGTAGTAAAAAGATGTTAATTTTCTAAAACTAGAAAAAATCTTGTTTTTAATGATATTCAAAACTATTTTGTAATAAAACTCAATTAAGATTTCCAATTTTATTGCCCTGTCCTTTGTAGGAGGGACAAGAAGACTTTGAACTGTTGAGCATAATCTTTTAGGGCGATTCTGATGTAATATACATTTTAGTAATGTCTACACCGAATCTATCTATAATCTGTGACAATATGAAATTTCAATAATTGTTATGAAAACTTAAACAATGAGTTATTTGGAATAAATATTCTATTCAACGGTAATTTTTGTAGCCAACAAAAGAATTGTTTTTAAATGTTGGAAGTTGAGGAAGTATAATATGCTATATAGCCTGATATCAGTTTTTGTTTGTTTCCCTTGCTACATTCCTTTACTTGCCACTTATAATATTAACTTGCATATTACATACAGAGTGCATAGGGGTTTTCAACTAGAATTCTGTTTCCATGCATCTTTATTTCCATTTAGATTGTGATTGTAATAAATAATTGCAGAGAAATAACCTTCCCCAGCTGACATTTCTGGCTGATATCTTAATAAATTTGAAAGTATAGTGCGTATATAAATAGAATTTTAGTTGAAAAATATATTCACATACTGCATGACTTATAGTACTTCATTGTGTATGTTTATGCAACAAAATAATACTTGAGTCTGTATAGTTATTAATAATTTACCTATTCTGCGTTCCATCGAGCCACCGAGTTCCGGAAACATTTCTGTATTAATAAAATAAATTAAAATTATTAAAATGATTTTTATAATAAATTTTAATAAACATGTGCAATTTTTTTAAATTTCAAGTCTAAAATAATTTATTTAATATTTTAAAATAGATATGCACTTTTTAAATGCATTCAGCAATTTTTAATTATAAAACGAAATTTAAAGAAATAATTTGAAACAATCTTTTTGACAAAGTTTTATATTGCTCTCTTAATAATTTTAGCAGTTGGGTTTAGATCTTTGGATCATTATAGTTGGAAATATTTTCTAACCTAAAAAGCTGTGGTTCACCAATTATTGTCCTTTCAATATAGCAAGAAGATCTTGCCCAACAAATAATCGGTTTCTGTTTTCTTAATTGTAACTTTTATAACGTTTTCTAATTCTCAAGTGGGATTCTTGTCTTATATACAGAAAATATTAAAATAAATAACCGGGTACTTATGATCATACCTACTTAGTTCTTTTGAAAATGGAAAACATAAAACAAATGTGGCACCAGTACTAGGTGAATCTATATCATTTTCCTAGATGGTTAGAAACAAGTTCAGTACCTTGAGTTTGGAAAAATATCTTGGGAACATTTTAAACTTCAGAAACATAAATGACACAAAAGAGTCAACATGAGATATATAGGAAAACATACCAGTAGGAAAGAAGTGCAGTATGGTAGGTACCTACCTAATTATTAGTTAGTGTGGAGCAATCTTCATATTATGCTAAATTTATTTTAAAATTTCGCGATTCTGTAAAAGAAAAAAAAACATATCAAACGGGGTAGAGGTGTGATGTTTCATCAGAACGATTATACTTTAAGGGTTTGAAATGACATCTATGATGGTAGTATCTAAATAAGAAAATAATATCCCAGTGATTGAGGAAGACTACTGAGTGTTCATAAAATTAAAGGAATGGTTAACGAGCAGATTCAGAAATAAAATTACTAGGATGAACTTGATTGGGCAAAACTAGTTTTACACATTACAAATTACGTAAAAACTCCAGATAATTCAGAAATTGTTGATACCAAATAAAATTGAGCTGTGTACAACCGGCTTACCAATAGCAATATGCTATTCACATTTAGCGCTCATTTGTGGGAGGGGCTTCTACTAAATTTGTTCGTTAAACGCAGTAGAGTAACGTGGTATTTGATTTTTAGATGACAATGCAATTGTAGCTGGTTTAATTTATTGTATCGTTATTACTGAAAATGTTTTAATTATTAAATAGAAACATAAAATAGTTTTGCTTTGCTAGGTCTTTTGATTCTATGTTAAAACAATAATTGGTAAACCATTCTTGTGTAACAGCAAAAAAGCAGTTAATAATAATTGGTAAATTTTAGCGAGATGATCGAAGTAGCGGCTCATTCTTAACAGTCAATATTAATATAAAATATATATATATATATAGCAAATCCAGATGCAACATAAATATACAATAATAGCATAATAAGCTATGCAGTTTTTCTTAAAGGTTTTCACCGCTCTGTTCCTTACATTAGAAAAGCTGCTGTTAGTAATAATTTTCTCAAGAGCTCAGTGTATATATATTTATTTAGCTCAGTGTATATATATTTATTTTGAAGACTATATTATTCTAATGTAGTGAAAACGTTTGAGGTAAACTGTACATGCAAAAGAGAAAATATGGTAAAAACAATTCTCACAGGGAATATTTTATTTTCTATTCAGACGTTTACTATAGTATGAAATTGTATTGATATTTAGGTACCATTGGTTATCATTAGGTATGTTTGTAGTTGTTACAGAATTTTGTAAACAAATATATCTTCGGATTGAGGAATACAAGTTCATCTTATGCCATTATAATCAATGTAGAGTTTGAACGAGAAAGAAGATATGTGAAAAACAAAACATTTCTCAAAAAGCAGTATTGCTGTTTACACCAGACAATATTGATGAACTGGGTTTAAATGTATAGTAATGTGTTGTATATGTACAGGTTTTTATTTAATTTAGCTGTAATGATTTCGAAACGATACAAAAATGGTAATATGGATCGCAAAATGACTTTAACACTGAGTAACAATAAATTAAGATGGTCTAATTTAAAAAATACATATACACATGTTTAGTATTTTTTTGGATTCAAATAATAGGCGCTTTTATAATAGACTATTGGAAGGAAGGAAACTATAAGCAGTGAATACTACAGTGCATTACGGAAAATTATTTTGAAAACAGGATGATTAAAGCATTTTTTTGTAAAACAGTATCACAAACCAAAATAAAAATTCGGAGTATGACTTGTACCTAAATTTAAAAAAAGTATCAATACATATAGTTGAAAGCAATTCTTGAATTAGAGAATCAGGTCAAGAAGCTTTTTTTTTGAGTAGGTTACAGGCAATGGAAAATCGTCGTATGAGGTTTGTTCGGTAAGTACCTTTACCAACAACAATATCACCCTAAATCGCAGGTCATACGGTCACTTTGTTGTATCAAAATTGTTTGTCAAACACGTTACCTAACACCATGGAACAATGTTTGATTTACTCTATCAAACTGGGTGGTCGCACCATCAATATTGCTGTATGCAATTGTTTGAATCAGCTCTTATTAGTGAGATAATGGTCTGATTTGAAGGTGCGAATTGTTAATTGTTAAAGTGTATTTTTGTAAAAAAAAATGGAAGAACAAGTCTGTTTGAGATTAATTTTATATGTGTTATTTTAATATTTTTTAAATTACTTATGTAGTTTGTATTGCTATGATTGCCTGATGACAACGGAAAACATCTATAAAGGGCTTTCATCAGACCTTGCAAGTGGAAGTTGTGACACTAAACAATTTTAAAAATCAAAGGAAAATAAGGGTAAAAATATCTTCACGTTCGTAATAATACTGAAAAAACACTTGGTAATGCGAATTAAATCAATTTCAAATTAAAAAACATATCGGCGATGGGATTCGAACTACAGCGCCTGCGAACGCGAATTTAAATCCGGCCGTCTGATCCACGGGCCCGTCGAGGACTTCTTCCGGCTTTGCGATGCGCGGCTGTATTTAAGAGAACACACTCACTCTGTATATGTTTGTCCGAACATTTTCTCGGTTTCATGCCAAGGTAGATATATAATCTCCATGCAAAATATCGTCTTCTTCCAAGAAATAGTTTTTGAGTTACATCGCCAACAGACAGACAGAATTGAGAAAACGCGTTTTCCGTCATCTAGAGACCCTGAAACGTGAAGATCTGAAGAAATCTGGGAAGGTGAGTTTTTCGCGATTACAATAGGGTGAGAAAAATAAATAACAAAAAGGCGAAGGAAGTATTATAAGTTTTGGAAACCAAAAGATAAGTGTTTTATTGAAGAAAAGTACAAATAAGTAAATAAAATGAGGAAACGCTGGTCTTTCGGCCGCAATATCATTAAGTTTATGTATTCTTTTATAAACTTTTACAAACACACTGAGCAGAATCGCGTCAAACAATTGCACGAAATTACAGCCCGTCCTATTTTTACAGATGTCTGACAAACATGATTTCTGACGTCACAAATACGTCATCATTGGTGTATGACAAACAAATTTGAAGCAGCAAAATGACATGGCTCCTTGTGATTTCTGGTTGTTCTCAAATTTGAAATCGCCCTTGAAAGGAAAGAGATTTGAAGATATGGAGCGGATATACGAGAACGTGACGAAGCTACTAAACGAAATTCCAAAAACTATAAAATTTGATAAGAGTAGCGGAAGGACCGCTGGCATAAGACCGTGACTTTCTAAGGGGAATATTTTTAAGAGAATTGAGGAGCTGTTGGGCTAGGATAGCAATTTTTTTGTAGCATAAGGTCAGATAATTACCGATCTAATCTTTCCAATATAAACAGTTAAGATGAACTAAACAATAATAAATACTTTGGTTGTTCAACGTATGTTTATTTATATATTAGGCGAAACGAGTATCAATATACCCTCGTAAAGTTAGGTTATTTAGGATCCAGACGTAGAAATTTATGATTATTAATTTTGGTTGTAACTTTTGAATACGCTCACACGCTTATTAAGCCTACAATACTCTTAGGACGTTTTATAGGAATATCGGAAATTTCTTAATGTGCTATCGAGAGAGATGCTACTTTTTAAAAGTCGGTGAGACGGAACTACTTTTTGCCTATAAAAACAGTCGCAAGATGCAGAAACGGAACTTTAAAATGAAATTAACCTTTTAGTAGAGGCGAAGTTCGACTTCTTAGTAGTGGCAACCGTGAGAGCGATTATTTTACAATTTAATAGTATTTGAAATTTGGCCAGTACCTACCTATTACAGGATATTTTATGAGATTTTTTAATTTTTCGATTTATTTATGATGTAAACACACTGAAATTGTTATTCGGTAAATTTTTAATTGCAAATAATTTATGGTAGACTTATTTTAAAATTAGGATTTATGGGAGGTAGTTCTATACAATGTTTACTATGAAACGTAACAATTAATTAGAGAAACAGAGAAACATAATAAGCCATTTACATGATTTCTTTTTAATTTAAATTAATTTAAAAATTTTAACCATGTGACTAATAAAACACGTATCAGCACCGCAGTACGAAATTGCATTTAGATACTTGATGCAAATATTTACATAAAAACAAACTGATGAATTTCTACATAGTGCTGAATACAGGTTGATTATAAATTGTTATGACACATAGAAAAAACTTTTATATAGAGAAGTTACATCATTTATTGTGACAAATATTTTAAGAGTACGAATGAAAATGGCCGACTCCGGTTAAACCGGAAGTTTAATTATTTTTCGTTTTTCTTATGGAACACCCTGTATTTTTAAAATCAGTTTGATAGTTTGGGAAATTATCTTTAAGGAACTATTAACTAGCTACTGGCCTGGGGTTAATCATTCACGAGTTATTAGCGTTTAAAGTGCTGTAGCAAATAGCCTCTGAGCTGAATACGTACATTCTTAAGAGGCTACGAAAAAATGAACATATAATTTATGTTAATCTTAAAATTTACATTAGTTTGAATGGATACCTGCCTTATTGAAGAAGTGTGTGGATTTTCTATGAAATGCGACAACACAATATCCTCATTAGTAAATTCGCTATTTCTATTTTGAATAGGTTTCGGATTTCCTGGGTTTGTAGAAAAACTTCCATAAGTTCGCAATTTCATTTTCAGTTTAGCAAATGTACGAGGATGCGGCTGTCGATTATTTGGGTAACTGTTTTGATACATCATTGGTAATTTTTGTGATACAAAAAGTATACTTCCAGCATATTCACCCGTTCTTGATTGGAAAACGAATTTATTTGTAAGAGGTCTGTTCACCGCAATCGTATTTTGACAGTATTTGTGTATTTATTTGTTTGTTTGTTTATAATTTTTTATGATTGTATGCGATCAGTTTCACTTTAATTAGTAATAGTGTTTCTGTGTACGTAGAATACGTTTAATATTAATATCTTGTTAATTATTAACTTCAGGACTGTAGTTAATAAATATATTTTTAAAGGTAATATCATAAATATCACATTGATTTAAAAAAATACAGAGTGTGTCATAAGCAAAACCAAAAGTAATGAGACTTCCGGTATAACCGCAAGTCGGGTTTTTTGTTCGTACCCTTAAAATATTTATCATATAAATGGTATAACTTTTCCATATAAAAGTTCTTTTTATCTCTGATAACAATGGAGAAATTCAACTGGCTCTTAATTTAGAATCAACCTGTATAGTGATTACGGTTAGTCAGTGTGTTGGCCGGTCTTTTAGAGTGTCTTCGTTAATCGTTGTTTTTGGAATTTGTTATTGTATCGTGTCTTATCAAACAAGACTGCACCATAGTGGTTCAAAAAACATTGCGATGATATGCATACAGAAATACTAGAAACGTGACGAACAAATGATTTGAAGCGACGTTTTAACTATAATGTTAATAAAAATGATGCGGGAAATGGACTTGATTTTTAAAATTTAATGAAAGTTACCTATTTATGATACAATTTTAAACCATTAACAAACAAAATTTTCAAGAAGAAATAATGTTACCTTATAGTTTTACTTTGATTTAAAACACAACACACACATATTGCAGCAGTAAACAGTAAACATTTTCGTATTACCTACTTCTGATGTTTGTAAAACTTTTCTTTTGGTGAATTCAATTAACTGAAAGGACTGTCGCAATACTATTGCTAAGATGTAACAGCATGGGATAAATGCAATTTAGGCAGATACATATTTTTTCCAATTCAGAACACAGTGAAAGCTGCCGAAGGGTATTCTAGTACATAATATATTTTTTTTTCAATATATTAAATTTTTTTAAACACTTTGTCGTATTCCCATTGCTGAAAGGAGAAAAAGAAGAAAAAATGAAAATAAACGTAAGCAAGAAACGATTCGAATACTATTTATGAGTTTTATTAAATTATTTTAAATTCCTTTTGGAAAATTAAAGGTAAGCTGTGGGAGTACTATGTAGTACACCTGAAGTCGATTGCTATGATATTCTACGTAAAATACTGTTTTATGTGCGTTTGTACAGTTGGTAGAATTAAAAAAAAATAGGTAGGGATGGAAATACAATTTTATAGCCCTTGATGTTTACTAAAAGGTAGGCCAAATATCATTTGTATTATGTTTTAGCGACTTGTAATTTAGCAACCTTGTCCTCATTTAAATGATTTTAATGCTACAAAGGTACGTGTATACAGATAGGAAAAGGAACATAGTACTATATTTTAATTCTAATAAAGTGGTAGTTTGTATTCAACAAGTTTAATTTTTTTTAATTAATCGAAACCCCATATGAGTGATTTATACAATACCGGCAATACTTTTAGAAATCCAATAATACACCAATTGTTGAAAACTGTATTTCGTACAGTTACTAAACACAGTTTTACATGTTATACAAATTTACATAAAAAATATTTTAATTTATAAATGTACGCAGCAGGCATGCAAAAATAGCAGTAATTTATTTCTTCGTTTAAATACTAGGTCTGTTTAAAACATTTTCGTTTAAAAATCTGATAGTACTCGGTGTCAGTGATTAATGTAAAAATATAAAAATGAATAATTACCTCTCCAGCTTGCTTTTGTAGGACACTCAATGGTCTGATTAGATATGAGATACGCGTTGAGAGATGTAAGACTTGGAGATTTCCGTAATGTGTCTTCATCGTTCTTCCAGACGTACTTGATGGCCGTTTGTTCGTAAGATACTAAAAAGCATGCATTAGCGTCGGTTTGTTAGATTCGTAGTCAACTTACTACTTTCCATTGCGAAAGAGCAGAGCGGATCGTCGAAAGGAAATATGTTGAGACTGCCTTGGCAGGACAATATGAGATGCCTCCTGTAAAGAAACGCCCACATCAGAATTAAAAGCTGCACGAAAAAGGGATAGCAAAAACGCACAGCGAACGTTAGGTAATGCCAGATAATTAGGCCAAACTAATTTTGCTTTATATCAGATTCTCTTGATAAACACGAAGCCTTCTTATGAAATCATTAGTCATTAGCCTCATATATTTCAATGAAATAAAATCTCTTGCTTTGATTTTTTAAGGGTCCTTTGAGTTTCAGATCAGTTACTGAATTGCATTTACATGTTTAATTAGAAAATGTACAAGAACCTTTATCGGAATAATATTTTGCAATTTGTATTGAGGAATACTGCATAAAATAAGCTTATCTACGACAGTGTGTAAAATTAATTTTTAGTTGGCACTTTTAAGTTTGTAAAACGACTGTTTAATAACATGTTTTTATAAGTTCACTTTGTCAGTAGCAACGTGTTTAAAATTTTTAACCACGCAAAATTACGACCGGTTGCGAGTAATCCTAATTTATATTTAAATTTTTTTATATATTTATCGTGTTTTCTAGATTCTACCGTAGATAAAATATTGTACGATACACATGCGTAAAGCAACTTTCGTCACTCACAGGGCTTAAAACGCTCGCTCACTCGCGTTTTAACTCTACCCCACTCGGCTAAAGACTAGCTTTACGCAGTTGTGTCGTAAATCAGTATTTTGCAAAAAGTACAAGGTTGTGTCTTCATGTAACTATTAAATTAGTTTGTGGTTGTTGACCTAACGTCTATTTCACATTTGTGTTTTTGATTATAATTTTTCAGCTTACCAATTGCATACCTTTATTTTAAATAATTTTTAAAACCAAATGTAAATTGTGCTGTGAATTAGGAATATCAAATACGTCTACTTCTTCCATAATAAATAGTGTTAAGGCTAAGAACTAACACTGTGAACCTTTCATTAAAAATTTAAACAACAGGAATTGGTGAACAGTATGGAGGATATTAAAGATGAATGCCATAAATAATAAATCTTGGGAAGTTCTACCAGTTTCTCTTAGCTATAGTAACTCATAAAAAGGTTGTTGTGCATTATGTATCAATGTTAACGTTGGTACTGTTAGAAAGATTTAATTTATTATGATCAGCGTGTCTGTAAATTATAGCGTTAACGTAAAACTAAGGAAGTAACGTTCTATGCTTTTTGCAACGAAGCTCTGCATTGTGGAATTTGCGTTTCTTTGTTTCTATACATATAAAATATTTAAGTGCGTAGAAGAATTTTTAATATCAAGCTGTAAATCTCGTTATAAAACTGGAAAGGTGTAGTTTCGTTACTATTATTATTATTATATGACCTGAATATTATTAGAGCGTGTTAGTACTAGTTTATGTATCTAATAGCTACTTGGATATTTAGTCCTTTATTTTTAATATAATAATAGTTATTTACTATACAAGTGGGATAACAGCATTATTAATATACGTGTGTGTAAGTTACAAACGAGTGCGTAGCACGAGTTATGTAAGCACACAAGTATATTAATGATGCATTATCACACATGTATTGTACAAAATTTTATCTACGACTGCCTAAAATTGAGAAAAGTGCATTAAGAGAAATGTCAGATCTGTCATTTCAAAAATATTTTAGTAGGCAAATGTCATTATGTCATTCATTTGACACTATTTCAGTTACGTAATGAAGTCATTACACAACTCAGTTGCGTAATGAAACCATTACGCAACTGAGTTGTGTAATGAGCTTCATTACGTAACTGAAATAGTGTCAAATGAGTGACGTAATGAGTTACTTATCCCACTGGAGTAGATAAAAAATAATGCACGTTTGTGAGCTGCGTACGTATCCATTTAATTTCACATATTATTGGATAAACTGTTGCTTTCATCTACATGTACTCATAACATTTTTAATTTTAGAGCCACGCCTTTAGGTTATTACCAAAAATAAAAAACAATATGTAAATTTGTTTTTAAAAGTTTGTTCGGTGGAGGCAATCCTTTACTGCTACAGGGAGTTTTTTAGTTGCTAACGAGCTTTTTTGTTTAAACTTCGAGGTCAGGTTTAATAAAATTTTACGTATAAATTCAAAATAAGGACGCGTTTCAAACGGAACTTGCAGCTTGTTTGCTTTGGACTTGATGTTTACAAATTTTCTGTGAAGATGAAAGTGTTTACAACGCTTTGATTAATAAATGGGAAAAATTACAGACTCACATAAATTTATGAAGGTACATGAATCAAGGCTAGGCAAACAGGAACTGCGTTATTTATTCTACTGTGAAATATTTACGCTGGTAAAATATTCGTTTGGAAAATAAGATATTTTAATGACGTTGATATGAAGGCTAGAATCGTATTTTGTCATTAAAATTATCTTTCAAAAGTTTTTGTTTGTAGTTACACCCATCTTCAATTTTAACATCAATTTTTGTTTGAAATTTCATAGGTATAGTAATTGTAGCCTACAATTTGAAAATACGTTTCTCCAAGCATATGCAAAGGGGTAATTAAGATAGAAAAAATGCTGGGCCAGATTTATCAAGTTTTATTAATTTAATACTGCCATAAAAGACCGTTGTTCACTTACCTTTATAAAGACTAAAAATTACATTTTATTTGTAAGCTTTTGAAATAGCTTATATAACGTGTAGGTACCATACAAAATTGTAGTTACATTTCAATCAATTTAAGTGTTCGGACATTTTTACAAAGCAAAAGCTCTTCAGAAATACGAATTTTATTCTTTGCTGTTGAATTACCCTGTATAAACGGTGTGCATTTTTTGAATATATGCAGGGGATAAAGTTGTGTAATTTAGTGCTTGTCAGTAGGTATTTAAAAAAAAAATTATAATAGCTCACTTAATTTTTAGATACTTATATATAATATCGAGATATAAAAAAAACTGATCCTCAGCGGGCTGTGGAAATTCAAATGTA
Source organism: Agriotes lineatus (assembly GCA_940337035.1). Lineage (NCBI taxonomy): Eukaryota > Metazoa > Arthropoda > Insecta > Coleoptera > Elateridae > Agriotes > Agriotes lineatus. The sequence continues at coordinate 209,505,227 of OW679194.1, forward strand.
TGAATAATATGTTGGTGGCACTGTAAGTCCATGTCAATTTCGAGCTTAGCAGGTTAGGTTTTGCGTCAGTTTTGACACAGACTGACGCAAAACCTAACCTACTAACCTCGAATTTGACATAGACTTACAGTGCCACCAACATATTATTCATACGTTTGAATATTCATAGCCCGCTGAGGATCAGTTTTTTTTATCTCTCGATATACGATTAATAGTTATTTAACAAACAAGTGTGTTAATGAAGGTGATTAATAATCGAAACTGTTTAAAGCACGAACGAGCGATACCTAGTGCCTTTAATATTTGAGACTATTAATCGCCCATTAACAAACGAGTTGTTTACAAAATTTTTTCGTTGACCACAAAATCTTTTTTTGTGGTGAAACTAACCTCCATGCAAAATATCATCAAAACCTCAAAATCACAAAAACAGTTAATTAATGAAAAATAGTGTATTAATTAAAAACAGTGTATTAATGACATCTATTAATCCATCCTTTTAAAAAAAACAGTTATTTAATGAAAACGAGTGCATTAATCAAAAACAGTGTATTAATGACATCTATTAATCCATCCTTTTTTAGGAAAAATAATTCATTAATATTGAAATTAACAAGCGGTCAACGAAAAAATATATATACTGTCTTCCATAAAAAACGCAACACCTAGAATTAATTGAGCAATTTTATTGAAATTTTTATAAAATCTCTATTTGGATGAAACAAAGTAATGATTAAAATTTGAATAAAAAGTATCGATCGGTTGTTGTTTTTTCTTCGTTTGTTTGTTTACACTTAGTAACAATAAATTTTTAGAACAAAAAACAATCGGTGCGTAATAACTGTCAATTTTCATCACTATTGCCTTCTGACTATAACAACAATGCCAAGAGTTCATCAACGTGAAAATTATCGTCAATTAAATGATTTTGAACGTGTCCGTATTATTGGCATGAGAGAGGCCGGACTTTCTCTTAGAAATATTGCTGGCCGTGTAAACCGTAATGTTGCAACGGTGTTGAGATGTTGGTCCAGATGGTCCGAAGAAGGGGTTCAACAACGTCGCCCTGGATCTGGACGTCCCCGGTGGACTACTCAATTAATTCTAGGTGTTGCGTTACATATTTATATATAAAATCGTACGACACTCATTAATGACCAATAGAACAATTAGTTCACGAACCGTAATCAAGACAACAACAAAATTTCTTGGAAATTTTTTGTAGGTAGACCAACCTAACTGTGAGGGTTTGTGTTGTTGCGATTTTCTTACCGAATCTATATTTGAGCATTAATTCATGTCCGGAAATTATTTTTCGTGCATTCCAACAACCTCCTAATTAATACGACGTTGTTGGAACGCACTCAAAAAATTTAAAGCTCTGTGAATAATTTATGACGGCCATTTTTGTATTTAATTTTATTATGCTTAAAAGGTTATTCCGGCGTTCCTCCATTAACTTTGTTTTTTTTCGTAGCGACGCCATATTAGATTTGTAAGGCATTGGATACTAGCTTTTGTTTAAATTAAAACATTATATGATATGTTTGGGTTTATTTTGGTTCATAACTGTAAATTAATTGCTACTGAATTGAATTGAATATTAATTATGCTTTATTATACCGGGTGAGTTTTTTTAAAGTGTTACAAGGCGATATCTTGAAAACCGTTTACAATATTTTCATGAAACTTTTGTGAGGTAATTGGGAGATGGGGGGACATATTTAAACATATTTTTGACATTTACCTCTTATCTGTGTTTTGAGGGGTGGGGGGTAACTTTGGAATTTTAAATAGGATGATGTAGTTTCTTATAAAATTCGAATCTACGTAACAAACTACGTGTGTCTACAAAATATTTTTTGTGGTTACGGAATTATGATTTATTAGGTTATAAAATTCAAAAAACGGGAAATTTTCGTTAAAACGTCAAAATTCTCAACTTACTTAAGTAGAACTAACGCATTTCTATGGAAACGAATTCTAATTTTGTAATAAGTGAACTTGATTTATTGGTAAAATGTATTTATTTTTTAATTTCTATCAAAATTTAGTCACCATAATTCCGTAACCGAAAGAGCATATCAAAAAATGGTTTGTACATATACGTAGTTTTTTACGTAGATTCGAATTTTCTAAACAGAAGTGCACCGTCCTATTTAAAATTCCAAAGTTACCCCCCACCCGTCAAAATACAAAAAGGGATAAATGTCAAAAATATGTTTTTATATGTCCCTTCATCTCCCTATTACCTCACAAAAATTTCACAAAAATATTGTAAACCGTTTTCGAGATATCTCCTTGTAACACTTTAAAAAACTCACCTGGTAGACGGTGGTTTGGGAGGAAACCCTAATATTTGAATAATGTGTTCAGGGTATTAAAATAAACAAAGAAGTTCCATAAATATAGGTTAAATTATCAATCATAACAAAGATATGAATTGTATGTAATAGTTAACAAAGAAACTAAACGCAACGCATCGTTGATGATAAAAAGTCGTTTAATTGTTTTTGGGCTACTAACTCATTTTTACTTGTTTTCGGGTTCGTTATCTGTGACTGAATGTTCAACTTACCGTATCATTATTGGTTGGTATGACAACAAAATATTTAGCTACTATAGAAAGAACAGTCGCGCACTTTATTTAGGCAAATATATTTTTTGAAATCGGCAGCGAAGAACATCGAAAGAGTTATTAAAATACGAGAAATCGGCAGTGACGTAATCCATTGATTTACGACTTTTTGTAGGTGGGGGGGAAGGGCGACAGATAAACGTCAACCGACGTCAACATAACCTACAAAAGTTGATTAAAATGTTGTAATTTTACGATTTCTCGATTAAAAAAAACATAATGTACCCCTCGGCACAGAAGTTCTTTCTATCTCTCATGTGGTTTATTTGCCTTGGCCTTACGGGTCTCGGCAACTAAATCCACATTCTCTCTACCAAGGTATAGAAATTACTATCTGTAGTATTCAATGGTATTTTTAGTTTTATTCGATGATAGCCCAAAAATATTATACGACGTTCAATCGTTAATTCCCTTATTGGAACAGCCCTAAAGAAATAGAAAAACTCGGTTGTTTAAGCTTCATATTTCTAACTTTATCTAGGTGTGTTTTAAGGCACTACCGAACTTGAACCATAATATACTATAATGTAATATATGACAGTTGAAAAAAGTATTTTAATTTTTGAAGTTTTCAAAAATATTGTACATGTAGTTCGTTGGAGTGATTATCAGCTATAATTTACCAAGGGCAGTGATAATCACCCGCAATAATTTTGACAAATAACAACCCGAAAGTGCTTGCCTAGAAATAACCCGAGGCGAAGCCGAGGGTTATTTCTTAAAGGCAATGCACTTGAGGGATATTATTTGTCAAAATTATAAGGATTTATCACTGGCCGCGGTGAATTCGGGAAGATAAGTTCTTAAATAAATTAGCCATTTTCTGACAAATTAATTTGACACTTCATTATAATAATATTATGTTGGTGGCACTGTAAGCCTATGTCAAATTCGAGGTTATCAGGTTAGGTTTTGCGTCAGTTTTGACACAGACTGACGGAAAACCTAACCTGCTGACCTCGAATTTGACTTAGATTTACAGTGCCACCAACTTTTCATAGGATACTACTGAAATTTAATTAGGTAGTTTCCATGGCGATTGAAAATTACCCTAGGGTCGTTTTCAATAGTAATATAACAAGGGCGAGACATACTTACCGATAATTTTGCACACGCCAAGGGTCGAGTGCTGGTTGCAATGAAAACTGTCCCGAGGGCTTGCCCGAGGGCAGTTTTCTAAGGGCAACCAGCACGATTACTCTTGGCACGGGCAAAATTATATGTAAGTGTGTTGCCCGCGTTTATATTTTGGAGATTATTACGCGAAACCCGTATACGAATTATGATTTAAAATTGACCTAACAATGCCAAAAAACTCAAATTGCTTGTTTCTTGCATTTCTACTTCTAATTATGACACCATCCACGGAGTCGATAATCATCCCTAGGGCGCTTATCGCTTGGTAAGCAGCCCACGGGCGCTTATCAAGTAATCAGTTCGGGATTGGTCGATTTTAAAAAATGCATGGCTTTCATTGGCTGATATCAGTCATGTGACAGTTGTGTGTAATAATCACTTCAAGTGTGATCTGATTTGTGAAACTGACTCACGTGATTAAAAATAATCAAATTAGATTGGTCTGCAATATATGTAAGAACTTATCTCTTATAATTGATAATTCGATCAAGTACCCCTCAACCCCAAAAACAATAATCGGGAAGAGTGAGGTCCAGTGCAGAGGCGTCTCTACTTTACTTGTAGCCTCCTCCTTTTTATTGTATTTATTGAACTTTTAATTAGCTTGATAGAAATCGAAATACTAATAGTCCTTTCCTGTAGCATTGGTAATACAGTATTAACCTTGTCTATTTCGTCGAAGATGCAAGTCCACACTACCAAACTGCTAATAGAATGGACATTTTATATTTGTTTTGGAAGGTTTTTTGCTTCTTCATTAATTCATTGTAAACGTTTTTTCTAAAACTGCTAGGACTTTTGGCACCATGCATATGCTTATTTTTAAATGACCATTGAGTATCACAACGCTTCTTCAACGAAGCGTGAATTTCAATCAGGTTTAAAGAGTGCGAACAAGGTAGAAAATAAGCAAATTCATTCGCTTCTATAATTCGGGCGAACACTTCTTTTTATTTGGTTGCGCCATTGTCATAGCACTGAGTTGTGAGTGTCGGTCTGTAATTGCTTGAGGTAGTTATTCTTCCTCATTTTGTGTTTTGATTAAATGAAATGAAGAAACCTTTCTTCAATTGAACAAATTCCATTTTCTGTAGTGTTGACGTATTTATCTTACAATTTATCACCTCGATGGCGCAGTGGATAGAGTGTTAGGTTTGCAATAAGTAAGTACGTAAGTTCTCGGTACGAATCCATTAATAGGCGGAACTTTTTCCGCGTTCACTGAATTTAAGCCGGCTGACCATTCGTCGTTGGGATCCTTATCTGATGACTGGTCTATGAAGTAGAGCAAGAAGACCACACAAAACATATACATACACGTGAATTGAAGGTAGCAGAACGGGCGTACATTGAGTCCTAAGTGCACGCGACCTTAGTTCACTCTTCATTTAAAAATTCAAATGATATAATTTGAGTGATTTGTTCTTTGTGAGCAATCAAAAGAAATTGAAAAGCAGGTTGCTTTATGATTGTAATTTGAAATGATTTTTTACATCATTGGAGAGAAGGTGTATTACTTTATTTTGAATATTATTTAAGAAGTCAGATATATATCTTCCTGGACGGCTTACGTCTTCGACGTGCCAACGTATTTCTGGGTCATATTTTGCAATTAACTTAAGAGCGTTTAAAAAGATATCGCAATCTTTACTGTTAATATCATTCGACGTCCCTCTTAATGCCAGATTGGCAGATTGGCCAATTTATGACTACTTTCAATATGTTTCGATATTTTATTCTTTCAATTTGAATATTTTTTTCAAATTCAGAATCCATTCTTAGACCAGATTTCAATCGTTCTTCAAGTTCTGTCCAAAATATACATGAATTCCTGCGTTCAAAATAATTCTCGTGGTCCGGAATTTTTGCTTTCAACTTTTCCCAGTTGGAAAGCCACAATTTAGATCGGCTAACTTTGAACGGCGCCGGCGCGGCGGTTGTGAAAGTTTCTAAATAATAAACATGGGGTTCGACAGCTCAGTGGTTAAGCATTCTGACTACTGATCTAAGGCTCGCGAGGATTCCCGGTACAAGTGAGATTTTTTAAAATAAAAAAATGCGGATGAAAACCTTTACAGAATGCCATCATTCGGAAGTGATGTAAAGCCGAGGGTTCCCTGTTACTACCATGTGTAGTAAAGGGTTTCCGATAGCGGCGTCAGAACTTTCAAAAGTGATTGTAGTCATCTTGGATTGGTTGATCCTTCAATTTTTTGATAGTTGTGTTTAATCAACTTTGGCAAATCATCGTGGAGCGCTGTACGACTTCAACGACATATACTTTTTGACGAATTCATTAAACCAAAATAGGACTCATCGCTAAATATGACTTTTTTACCAAATTCGGAATCGATTTCTAACTGTTCCAGAGTCCAATCAGTGAACTGTCAATTCTGAAAAAGGTCATTTAACTTCAGTTATTGGATGGATTAAATCTTCTAAGGATAAGACCTAAGCCTTTACGCAAAATTCGGCAAGTTATGTGACAAACCATAAACTTCACGTAGAGCGCTGAACGTTGCTCGAACGGAAAGATAATTTTGACTATTCAATTCACCTGTCATCTGTCAAAAAGTGACCAATGAAAATTCAGAATTCTGACGTTTCTTGACCAATAAAAAAATATCAGGGATATATCTTCCTAGAAGGTATTCAAGTGACTATTTTAAACAAATATGATTTTTATTAGAAAAAGTCAATATTAATGTTCTGTTAATATAGAAATTGCGTAGTTTGTTGCTAGATTGACTGAAAACTAATTTGAAAAAGTAGTTTGGTTAATTAAATAGTCCCTCGAATACCATTCTTAGTCAAAGTTAAGTAGATTGTTTTTGCGGTGGTATCATTACTCATGTCTATTGCGTATAGGATTAGGATTCGTGCTAGTGCACTCGTCCTAATCGTACCAAAGCGCAATGCACATTCGTGACACCATCACAAAAATAGTCGACACAACTTTGACTACTCATGGTATTATAAGTGATAATAAATACGAACTGTTTCTATACAGTGTTAAAACATTTAGTTAGTTAGTTAGTTAGTGTTATTTTTGGGGAGACTCTAGCGAGTCTAGCAACTAGGCCTTTATAGGCCCTTTTTGCCAACCCCATGAACAAGGTCTAGGCATGCAGAGTACCAGGTACCTTTGTCCTACTTAGAATTTTGCCGAGACTAAGGAGTTCCAACCTCCCTTATCTTTTACATGCTACACATCGTAGTAACATGGGACCCACGGCTTTACATCACTTCCGAATGATGGCATTCTGTAGAGGTTTTCATCCGCATTTTTTTATTTTTAAAAACCTCACCGGGATCGGGGATCGAACTCTCGACCCTTAGATCAGTAGCCAGAATGCTTACCACTGAGCTATGGAGCCCGGCGTTAAAACATTTAACGTTCCGTGATGATTTGCCAAAGTTGACTGAACACAACTATAAAAAAATTGAAAGCTCAACCAATCTAAGATGACTACAATTAGTTTATAAAGTTCTGATGCCGCTATTGGAAAACCCTTTACGTAAAAGATACCTTGTTAGGGTTGGAACGCTTTAGTCTCGGCAACATTTTAAGTAGGACTTTGACCATATGACCATAGCAGTTGGTGTCTAAGGTACCTGGTACTCATCATGCCTAGATCTTGTCCATTACAAACAAATAAATAAACATGCAAATCAAAATAATGATACACAAGCCAATCATGACCCTGGCTGCCCTTGACGTCACGCGTTCACTTTATCGCATTGGTTACGCCGCTTTATATTGACCAATAGCATTCGAGGGAAATTTCGAATTTGAAAAAAAAAACAGTTATGTAACCAAGATCAACTGGCACTGCCGTTCGGATGCCGTGCATCCCTTGCAATTGGGAGGAAATACGGAGAATGCTATAATATCTGCAATTCTAACGTTTATAACAGCTAATATCTCCGTAACGGCTGATAATTGGACCATTATTTGTCTATGTTGATCTCCAGCACATGTTATACAAATATTACACACAACAATATCAGATCAATTAATTAAGTTTAAAAAATAGCCATTATCAAATATTATTTTGTTCATTTTTAATGGTCGAAATAGTTCGTCTAATATTTCTTCTTTTTATTTTTTCTAATGTCTGATTAATATTTGTGTTAGGCCATATTTTTGAAAGTCAGCTTCTTATTCGTTTGGAGCTACATAACGAATCAACGTCCTGTTGAAATCAGTAAGTATTTCGCAAATAAAGAGGAACAACTAAGTAAAAGAAAATATGTCTGAATGATTTAAGTAACTGTCTGCAGTGAAATGCTTATAAATGTATGGTACACTAAGGATGTCATTTAATCAATCAATGGAAACATTTAATGCGAGACATTGCTCGAGTTTGATAATGCTGGCGTCGCTTTTAATATTATTCAGATTTCAGGTTTTAAAAACTAAAAAAATTATGTTTAATAGTTTTTATTGAGAAAACAATGACAATATAGTGACAGCAATTTTGGATTCAAGCAAAACTTTTCACAGGGAAATAAACCATAAGCAAAAATAGATTTAAATATATCGTATATCATTGAAATCAGAAAAACACCCTATAAGAAAAAACGAAGCTTCAGACAGTTTGAAGCCTCTGAATAATTTTAGGCATCGTTAAAACAATGTCTTAAGAAAGTCTTCATAAAATTTAAAAAAATACAAATAAGGCCAAAAACTAATATTCACATGTTTAGTATTTTTCAGATATCTTAAAAACTAATCGAGCTAGGTCAAACTTCTTTTTAGAATATTGATCACTACTAAATTTTCCAACTAAACATATGCATATATTCGAACAACGACTGTATATTGCGAAACTTTCATAGACTAAATATTAAATTTAATAGTAATATTTTTCGAATGAAGTAAAAAGGATTAATTAATACTTTTTCCCGCTGCTGATCATGTAAGTCAGTGATACAGCCTTAGTAACAAAACGTGTAAGTCGGTGATTATATTTGTTTGCTGCTTTTTCTTGACAACGGAACTTAATACTATTATTAAGTTCCTAGGATAATAAAATTAGCAAAGCAAGATGCAGATTTAGACGTTTTGTTTATAAATTGCAAGTGTTTATGTGACATGTGACACTCACAGGTAACGCGACTCACGAAAACTAATCCTGGTGACAGGTGACAAACCGAACAATTTTTTCATAAATCTAGGAAAATTTCGATAAGCAGCGGGAAAAATATAATAAGATAACTCGGTATGTAACGCCTATTAACATTTTCGGCAGGCAACAAGCCGCGACTTCGTCTTGGCTTGTACTTGCCTACCTCAAATGTTAATAGGTCCTTACATTCCTTGTTACTTAAATAGCTATTGTTAGCATATTTTATTCTTTCTTGCGTCTAATATTCCTGATGGGAGCATGCTTAGATATAATAGAATATATTATTTCAAATCATAATGATGTATAAAATCCGTCGCTGCATATTTCCCCATTATTTAAGCAATATACTGTTTGACACGGTTACTCGAATTATTCTTCTTAAGCCGAAATTCTATGTTAAGAAGAATACTCAGATTAATCAGTTTACATCTGACGAGCTCAGAGTTTAATCTGTAGTTGTGCCAAAATTCTGAGCCCTACGGCTATGCCATTTCCGTAATGGCAACACTAGAAAGGTAACCAAATCGTCTGGTGAAAAGGTCACGCTTACCGCATAACGTAGTGGACGGTGCCGTTGCGGTAAATGCGAAGGGAGAAATGTACCGGGATGAGAGGATCTTTAAAATCTCCGTGCATAATAAAATAGGTGTCTGGGAGCCAGATGTCATTATTATGGTGGATGGCGTTGAGGTATTCGTATCGGCTCTGATTCGCATATCGCAAACGGGGATCATACCACTGTTGCTGCAACAGGAATTCCACTTCGTATTTCTGAAAAAAAGAAAGAGTAAATTTATTTGTCACTAAAATGCTTAAAGGTAAAACGCTTTACCAGATTTTAATTAAAGAAAAAATAATAACTGATTATCTAAGAATTGAAACGTGCAGGTGTATATCTTGCACCACCAAAAAAATACATTTCTATTAGAATACAAATTTACACCCGACCTCAGCACTATTAACTCCAAAAAAGTGTAGTGCAACATCTTGTACTCTTCTTCACACGCTCATAGTTCAGATTTTTTAAAAATATTGATTGAAATACTGAAGAAATGCTTAGTGAAAAAGTGAAATGCGCCATCCATGTATATCGGCTTTCATACGTCTTCCTGTATTATGTTTTCTATTCAATACTCTTGCCAGTTTTTTTCTTGTGTTTTCTTTTTTTTTGACACTCATTGTCATAACTTCTCTCTCTCTGCTTCAAATTCGACGCATATGTCCATACCATTGAAATATTTTTACATGATCAAAAACTTCATTTGGAATATAATTATTTTTGTTTTTTTGTTGTATTTCCATAGGATGTTATGTAAATCTTTTCTTTTATTGATAATTAATATGTTATACATAATAATATCTACGTTGTTCGCCATTCCTTTTCAAATGTGCGACCAAATATGCATAGCAGAATTATTACCAGCAGTGCTGATGCATATTAAACCTAAAAAGGAGCTATGTTGTAGTGCTTTATCAAAATAATCGAATGCTGTGTAATGATACTGTAAATATACATTTTAAGATAATATCCATCAAATAAATACAATTATTGTAGGTTTAAATTAATATTTTAACTTAAAATAAGGATTATAATCTTACCAAACTGGATTCGTCTGGAGAAGCCAGGCTAAGAAGAAGTACGCTTATGTTTACGACCAAAGTTCCTGGAAATAAAATATTCATATAAGTCTCGGTTTTATGTGAGTTTTACAAACGTGCTCAGTATAATTTTAGCCTGGTGTGTTTGGCTAAAATAAAAACAGTTCGTTTTGTTGTGGAGAAAGAGGCATGAAGATCTAATTAATAAATTATCACGTAAAACTCACAACTGTTGTGCAATAAACACTTAACTACACAGTTTATGCGTGCCCAGAAGTTTTGTTGGGGATGGATTTAGAAGGTTTATCGGAACTTTTCCCAGTTACGATGCTTTTACGGGTATACTTTCACCATTCCGTAGGAATAAATGGTTGCACTAATAATTACTTTCAGACTCATATGAAATAGTTCTACTTCCAATTTAGCTATAGGATATATATGTTGTGTAAGAATTGTACTTAGCACTTAGTACAAACGTTACTTTAAAATACCATTATTGTTTAAAATTGAAGAAAGCACATTGAGAAACAGTAAATAAAATAAGTTTTACACACATTCCCTTCCACTTTTTAAGACAAAACTACAACTACAATTAGATGTATTTATGTATATCTAAACGTTTTAACCGATTTAAGGTTTGTGAGCGGCTTCAACTTATCTTCCAAATATTGCCCCAACCATTAAAGGTGTCGCTAACAGAAATTTTGTTTATCAATCACTAATTAATGATTTTGTATATCAATTATTTCAATTTCTACATCTTAGATTCATTCAAGTACATTTTTTAACTTTTTATTTTTGAGGGTTTGTGGAATAAGAAATGCAATGTTAATTTAATACAAAATATTTTGAAGTTTTAAGATAATTAAAACATTTTTATACTTATATAAGGCTTTAACGTTTTAGTTTATGAACGCAATGCAATTTCTTTCTGAATTTCGACAATTTATGAATTATATTTAAAAAAACTGCACTTTGGAGAGAGTATAATTTCCATATAATAATAGTATATTACGCAACAAGTTTAGAAAAGTGATGTTTTACTGAACAAGTATGGCTAGTTTGAGTACGAGCATCAGCGAGTAGTTAAACGGCCATACGAGTTCAATAAAACCACTTTTCTAACGTGTTGCGTATACTATTTGATCGTATTTCATAAGAAATGAGAAATATTAAATTTTTATATAAAAGTGATACTAAATGTCAAAACATAACCAAGCTGAGCAGCACTCGTTTTTATGTACTAAAGCACAATAAGCAGCTCCAGTTGATGTTATGCGTTTGGCAGTACTGAAATGTATTTTTAGTGCCAATGTAAGCCTATGTCAAATTGAGGTTAGCAGGTTAGGTTTTGGGTCAGTCTGTGTCAAAAATTACGCAAAACTTAACTTACTACCCTCGAATTTGATATAGACTTCCAGCGTCACCAACAATACACTTGAGCATTCCCAAACCCAAACGTAAAACTAATCGCCGTTGCAGAAAAGTACCACATTTCTAAACGATTTTGAATGTAGAAATGTAGTACATTACCAAATGAAATGCGATAAACATTTTTAAATTTGCGATTTACTTGACTAAAAGACACGCGATGCATCAACCAATTTAGCGAAAAACAAACTCGATCAATTGGAAGAGAAATATATTTTTGCTTCTAGAAATTACTGTTACTGAATTTAGATATAAACTTTTATACGGTGATAATTTATAATTTATATAAATTATTCATTGCCGGAGTTTACTACATCTGTAAATTAGAATTTGCATACGCCTACTGGCGCAATTAGTTAAATTATAAACTACATTTGCGTGTCTATGCTAATAGTGCTGTATTGTGTTTCTATTTTTGGTTATGTTTTTGTTGATGTTCTTTAAGTACTGTTTTTATTTAGAAATTTCGACCAAAAGCGTGTTGTGGTATTAATTGAGATGAAAATAACATTAAATTTAAAATTTCTGGATTTTATTAAAAAGTGATGTCGACAGTATAGATGCTAAAAACTAATTTTCATTTTTACATCCATCTTAAAGACGAAGAATTGGTTGTCTAACTAGCTAGAACCGAATATACTCTCGGCCAAATATACAGGGTGTCCGGGAAAATGTGGGAAATCTCTCTGATATGACAAAACACGTGAAAAAATAGTTCATATAAACTTTTTTCGTATAGACCTCCTCTTCGGAGATATGGGCTCCCAAAGAGCTCCAATGGAATCAAGTTTTTTACACATAATTATTGAATCACCAATTCCAATTTTTTTCAATATGATGTATACCAGGTAAGACCCTTCAAATTACTATCCAAGAAAGTGTTGTGAATTACTTACAGCTGCAAGGACGGACTAGATGTGACACTCATGACCCCATTTTTTGTACTCCCTGTATGATACGAACTTTGGATAATGTTTTTTACATATCTTTAACTATTGACTAAAAATTCAGTACTCTTCATTCATGTCGCTAATCTGAACCGTTTTCGAAAAAACGTCATTTTATTTACACTGTTAGTCCCCTAACTTCTGTCGAGTTGAATATGAAAAAGAGGAATTTTCCCCTGTCACTAACATAGTTTCAGTAAAAAGTTAAACTTGAACTAACTATTAGTTTAGTAATTGCTAACTGCTAGCAGTTAAAGTTTGCGTCGTAGATTCTGAAAAAAATATAGAGGGCAGTCCATTTAAAAAATCAAAGTTAATAGCACTTCCGGTTAAACCGTGAGTCGCCCATATCAAGTATATCTATCCTCACATAAAATTCTATCCAAATAATAATAATAATAATATGTCTTTATTTATCTATATAAAACTTGCAATATTTGCAAACAGAGTGAAAACTTATCAGGCGAAGTTCAACCTAACACGCGTGGGTAGAGGCTGCTCTTCCACTTAACCCGACCTTAACATAAACAATAAACAAAAATAAACATTAAAAAATATATAAAAATAAGAAATAAACAATAAACATAATATTTACATTAGCATTTTACATTTCCGGCATGTTTGCCCGTGTGCCCGCTCGGAATTTAGGTAACAGCAAATTAGAAACAATTTCGGAATTAATAAAGTCACTGATTCTGAACTATGTATCGATGCTCTGTTGGTTAAATCAATTTTTTTCAAATGCTAGTTTAAAATAATTTTGACTAGCTGATGGCATAATGTCGAAAGTCTTACTATTGATGCATTTAACAATGGAATAGGAGAATGATCGATTAAATATTTGTTTATGATGACGTGGCATAGCTAGGAGACCTTTATGACGTAGATTCAAGTTGCACACATCTGTACGATACGTGATTTTTTTATGCAAATAAGGTGGCCGCTCATACAAAACAATTTTTCTATACAAGCCAGCAGAGTGCAATGTCCTTCTGTGATTCATATTAAGCCACTTAGCATCTTTAAGCTTATGTGAAATTCTTTGGAATTTACGAATACCATATATTAATCTGAGACACGAATTCTGTACTTTTTGAATTCTATTAACATCACGAGAATTTAAGCAGGGACCGTAAACCGAATCACTAAAATCAAACTGCGACAGTACCATGGAGTTGCATAAGCATATTTTCATATGTTCCGTTAAAACATGTCTGTTGTTGTATAGAATTTTAATGTTGCAGTATGCACGCTGTATACATTTACTAACATTGTCTCTAAATCGTAATTTGAAGCCCAAGAGATCTAACAGAATCTTGAAATGTCAATGGCACGTCATTTATTTCAACCGTTAATCCGTCAATGCATTGAAGTCTTAAATATTTGCTGCCAAATAATATAACATTTGATTTAGACAGATTAAGTTGAAGACCATGGCGCCTAGAGATCGTGTATAATTCGTTTAAATCAGAATTCAAACATTCACAAGCGTAGTCTCTGTCTTTAAAGTCAAATGATGTGTAAATTCGGGTATCGTCAGCGTATGAATGAAAGTTGGAGTGTTTTAAGTGTTCATGAAAGGTTGAAGTGTATATAGTGAATAAAATCGGGCCTAAAATTGACCCCTGTGGAACACCACTGGTTACTATGGTATAAGCTGAACTATTTTCTGGCAATACTACACTTTGGAACCTATTACTAAGATAGTTTTCAAAGAGAACGATAGCATTGTTATCTAGACCAATATAGTGTAACATTGTAAGTAAAATTGTGTGATTAATTTTGTCGAAAGCCTTGGAAAAATCTAATAAAACAAGTAAAGTGAGTTTGTTGCTGTCAGAAGCTCGTATAATATCATCTACAACATCCAACAATGCAGTACCACAGCTATAACCAGCTCTGAAACCTGATTGTTTACATGGTAATATATTATTCCTTTGTAGATGGTTGCGCAGCTGAGCTGAAATGACTTTTTCCAAGACTTCTCCAAGACAAAATCGATTCATAAATAAAGAAAATATGCATGGCTCTAGTCTCATTGTCACCCGGTATATTAATAAATAAATATCTGAAAATGCATATAATAGGTAGCACTGTGTAAAATTGCATAGTTATATCAAAAGGTACAGTGTCCGTATATGGAAGAACATGAATTATAACCAAGTAGTTGTTAATAGTAAATTCATACGCT
The DNA here is from genome assembly GCA_940337035.1 of Agriotes lineatus. Classification (NCBI taxonomy): domain Eukaryota; kingdom Metazoa; phylum Arthropoda; class Insecta; order Coleoptera; family Elateridae; genus Agriotes; species Agriotes lineatus. The sequence continues at coordinate 209,520,302 of OW679194.1, forward strand.
CCAGCAGAAGGCAGGGATGGCAGCATCAATGTTACAGATACTTTTTATCAACTATTAGAAAGATTTTAAGTTGCAGTCCCAGCTAGTGGCGTACAAATTCTATTAGGCAATCTGAATGCAAAGCTAGGGAAGTACCTACATTCATAAAGAACAAATTGGAAATCATAACCTTTACGCAGGATCGGGCGGTTTATGAAAGAAGATTAACAGACTTCGCAGCAACTAAAATCATGGTCATTAGCTCCACATGCTTTTCTCAGCAAACATAAAGCCACTTGGATTTTGCCAGATGGGAAAAGAACTAATCAAATAAATAACATTGCAATTGAGTTACGAGCTGCCACAATTGGTTCCCATAACTAGGTACTTAGTGAAAGTGAGATTTCGATACCGAATCAACAGATGCAATAACATCCAGCAGAAATCGGCATTCAACATAGAAATATTACAGGATCCAGAAATAGTCTAGCAACTAAGGAGTGAAGCAGCTGTCGAATGAAAATTTGAAATAGCCTGGAAAACGTGAAGACGCAGATGCTGGGAGTGGCCGAAAAGACATTAGGAATTCAACATCAACAGAAAACGTAAGAATGGCGCAACGAAGAGCTTCCAAACTAAAGAGGAAATAAATGTAGCATAAATAGGGCACGTATACGAGGACCGACCGGGAAAAAAAAAGTTTCCGTAACTAAGGTGAAAAGCGGACCAGATAGGTAAAGGGAACATCTACTATTGAAAATGGAAGAAATATTTTACAGAAACAGCATAAAAAATGTTTACTGTGAAATAAAACATCCCAAAAGTAGTTTTAAGCTGGAAATTAATCCACGCAAGGAGGCAAATGATAACATAGTAAGTGATCCAAGTGTAGTCAAAAGTGTGTTGAAAGAACAGTTTTAACAGTTACTATTAACATAAACACCATAAACTCAAGCAGCACATATACTAGTACCAAAACAGGATGATCATTTTACCGAAGTTCCGTTGATACAGGAAGTTAGACAATTAATCTAGATACAAAAACAAATCAATGAAGTTAGACGAATTACCCCCAGTAAGTATGGAGACGATCCATATCTATTATACTACATCAAATTATAACCGAAATTTGGCGGACCGAAATAACGTCTAAAACTGGAAGTTGATTGGTGCATAAATTAGTAGCGTTGATCTTAAATTTATAGTAATTTACGATACAAGTGCGTAAAGCTAGTCTTTAGTCACGAGTGAGGCAGAGTTAAAACGCTAGTGAGCGAGCGTTTTAAGCCCCGCGAGTGACTAAAGATGCTCTACGCATGTGTATCGTACAATAAATGAAATCATTTTAAACACGTTGCCGCTGACTACGTGTCAGTCAATTTTACACACTGTCGTAGATAAAAATGTATTTTCCGCCAATCGTACTAGAACTGACACATTATTGACAACATTTTGTTGAGCAAAGTCAAACATTTCATTATATCAGCCGTTGCTAGGTAAGTTACAATAAAATTGTACAGGAATAATTCAAACATTCCATTACATCAGCAGTTGCTAATAATTTACAATAAAACTGCATAGGAATAATATTCCCGGATTAGGCAGGGAATATTCGAGTACCTAGTATTTCCTAATTTCTTTAATTACTCGTATCGATCGGCGGAAAAATAGTATGTGTATCATTGACAAAAAGCAACATTCCCAGACTCCTGTGTTTATTCAACAATATTCACAGTCGTCTGGGAATGTTAGGCTTTTCGTCCTAGATACACAATGTACTATTGTCTAAATGAACAAAATATATAAACTAATTCTGTATTGTTTACGATTGACAGTCTTTCGGTTCCTCCTTTGAAGAAATTCTGTGGTTTGGAGCTGTCGTCGAGCACTTTTGCATTGGAAACCTAAAACGTTACTCATATGCATCAACCCAATACAAGAAGGGAAGACAAACTTCCCTATAAGAACTAGAGCAGTGGTCTCCAAAGTGAGATACGCGTACCCCAGGGGATACACGAGTCAATACTTGGGGATACGCCAAGTAACAGAAAAAAAATAAGAAAATCAATTAAAGGTTAACAAATATTAACTTGCATTTTCAACTTACACCATCTAAATAGACGAGGAAGTGAGAGCGGCGATACTATTCTGTATCAGAGGTACGCACCATTATTTTTTTATGGGTACGTGATCATAAAAGTTTGTAGGCCACTGAACTAGAGAGTCTTTGACTCTTGGTGATTATCGTATAGCAAAATCTGTACACTTAACAATTTTAAAAATCAAAGGGAATTAGGGGTAAAAATATCTTAACAATTCTAGTAATGCTGAAACAATAAAATAAACACTTGGTAATGCCAATTACATCAATTTTCAAATAAAAAATGTCACCGGCGATGGGATTCAAACTTCAGCGCCTGCGAATGGGATCTCAACGCTCGATCCACGCTGCCATACGGGACCCTTGGGATCTTTACGATGCAGCTCTATTAACACACCGCACTAAATCGTTGCCCCGTTTTGTCTCTTACAACATTTATTCTGTATTTGTTGGGTCCCATTTTGGTCAAGGGTAAAGCCTGAGCTATGTGCAAATGATTTATCTATTTCTCAGTTAAAGCAAAAATTAACAAAGTTTAATTTTTTTAAGGTGCTGACCCTGTATATGTTGGTTCCAAAAATATTCCCTTTTCCGTCAAGGGTAAAATCATGTGCACAATATTACTTTCATTTAAGTAATAGTTTTTGAGTTAAATCAAAAATAGGCAGAATTAGTTTTTCTAAGGTGGTCATCTTGCATATATTTTACCGAAATTTTCTCGGTTTCTTGGTCAGGAAGGCCTATAATCCGCATGCAAAATATAGCCTTCCTCCAACAAATACTTTTTGAGTTATACCGGCAACAGACAGACAGACATACATACAGGCAGAAGGAATTGAGAAAACCTGTTTTAGTCATCTATGGACTCTGAAACGTAGAGATCTGAAGAAATCTCGGAAACTGATGTTTTCGCAATTAAAATCTAAAAGACGGAGGAAGTAAAAAGAACGAGCCATTCTGAAGAATTCAAAGAAATACTTCCAATGCAAATAAAAACGAGTGAGAATCTGTAACTTCTATGAATTAGTTTCCATTGAAAGAAATTGTTACCGACGGTTCTGTTCTCCTTCAACAATAGCACAGCATCTCCTTATGCTGTGACAATAGTATATTGAAACAAGTTTCGATGGTAACCCGTTTTTCTTCTTTCTCATTTAGTTAGACTATTCCTGTTTTTATTTAACGACAGCTTATAGCAGTATTTTCCATTTTGGTGTATTACGCATCTTGAACTATTCTTAGTAAACGCTCAGTGCACATTCTATCGACATTGGTGTTCCACTCTTTCCTTCTGGTTTTTATAAATTTTCTAATGTCTTGTATATTGTGCTGTTGGCGTATTTCCTCAATGGCACTGTGTCTTTTATGGTTTTCCCAGCTATTATCCTTAACGTTTTAAATTCTGTTGTATCTGGTCTATGTCTTGTTTTGTTTGTTTCAGCTCGAGTTTCTGCTGCATAGGTGAGTAGTGGTCTGACTTATATATCTTAATTTTATTTTCTATCGATATGTATTGTAATATCACTCTTTCTCTCGCAGTGTTATTACAATTAATATTAAGTTAAATATACCCTTTATTATTAATAAGAAGCAGTATCAGGTAGAGCTCTTTAAGTACTTATCTTACTTCTTAATGAAATACATCGAAATTGACGTATCTCATAACTCAATTTGACACTTTGAATTATGTCATGGGATTCTAGTTTTTTAATACCTCGGCTAGTCAGTTTAATAAGCAATGAGGATCCTTGATCCCAGCTGGATGAGTAAATGTTCAACTAACAACTTTTTATTGTAGTTGAAGACTTAATTACTTTAAAATATAATAATTATTTGATCTCGTTAATTAAATACGCTCTTTAGGTACTACACAAAATTGAACTTATACTTCAGTTCGTTAGTATCGCTTCAAAGTTTGATCTGATATTACAAAAATTAGATAGATACTCTCAAAATATTTTAATCAAATGTTTAAAAATCCAAACTTGATTTAAATTATGCTTCTAAAATATCCTAATCCAAAAATATAAATTTCAAATCATAATGACCGAAATACGCCGAGTACTCGATTCACTATTAAAATTTAGAAAATTAATTATTCTAAATTAATTTTTAAATATATAATTACAATTATTTAAATCATTTGCCGCACTAGACTTGCTATATACTTCTTAATGTTACAGAAGAAATGGACACTAACCTTCCGATAGTATCTCTTGTACCTGAGTGTTAACTCAGCTCCTAACTGGATGCTAGTCAGCAAACACCTCTCTGGTTGTTCACGACCAAATAAAAACTCGTTGCAGCTCTTTGACCCCCTTATTATGTGGATAGACAGTTTAATAGCATACCACAAACACTCACTTGCACTTTTTTACTGGCTTCGAAGCAAAATACCACTTTAAATGGCTTCAAACAATCTTGAATTCCATTTTGAAAAATACATACTTGTGACCCACAATCAAATTTGATAGTAAAGAATACTTTTCCCACGACCGGGAGCAGAAGTCGGTTTCTCTAGCATCAAAATTGTGACAGAAGTAAAACATTTACTCCCTAGAGACTAAATAAGACAAAAATTTCCCTAGGGAGTTTTCATTATGACTGACAGAACAATTATGTCAAATTGGAGGTTATCAGGTTAGGTTTTGCGTCAGTTTGTGTCAAAACTTTGTTAAAATAAACTTTTGACACAAACTGACGCAAAACCTAACCTGCTAACCTCGAATTTTACATAATTGTGAGCTCTTGTCATAATGACTTAGAATGCCACCAACTTTAAAATTTACCATAGGCTACTAATTTTAAAATAATTGTAACTAAAATGTCAATAAATGACGTTTAAAAAAATGGGTTTTCGTTTTAAATCTTCCTGCAACGTGAAAAAAATAGTATATGCAACTCGGAGAGAATGCTATCTTGCTTCAGTGCAATTTCTGACTCTCGGGCTTCGCCTTCGAGTCAGAAATTATACCTCAGCAAAATAACGCATTTCTCTCCCTCATTGCATAATCTACTAATATTGATATTACGTATCAAATATTCAATTATTATTGTTCACAATTAATGGGAATTTAACCCTTAACGTGATTATTTATCGCCAACTATGAATTCAACTTATTTTTTCTACTTCATGTAAACAGTCACTCTGGTTGCCTATTACAACCCCACCAGTTAAAACATACAACTGTTACATCACATGATACCCATTGAATATCTGGATATTATTATTAAATTAAATTTATCATTCATACGGTATGTTGCATTACAGTATATTATGTTTCCTGGCATCCGGAGGCTACAGTCTCTTTATTTGTTTGATGTTGTACTTATTTGTGTATATTTAGCGTACTAAATATGGTGATTCCTGAATATTTAAATTCCATGATTTGCTGCCTTCTATCTCTAGGTTGCATCTTAGTGGTTTTCTTATATATAGGGTATTATTTTTGTTATTATTTTTAGCACTCAGCTGAACAGGCTTATTGAACTGCACCTCGTGCAGCTAGTACAGGCGTACAGCCTATAATAAGAGGAGGAAGAAGAAGCTTAGAAGTGTGATACCCCTGTAGTTGGTAGGGTCGGGTTTATTATCTTTTTTGTGAATAGATACTGTAATGCTGGTCTTCATGTCTTTAGATTTGTTTCCTTTAAATTTAATTTTTACGAGAATTTTTGTTGTTAGTGTATCACCTCCGAATTTCAATAGTTCGTTCGATATTCTATCAATCCTAGGTCCTTTTCACTGGCGAGCCGCAGGCGAGCCAGTCACCTTCTTGAGCCAGTAAAACCTGTTACCTTGCGTGTATTGTTGAATATTTTATTTGTTCCTCACTTGTAAATAACTAGAAATTTACTATTTATTCAAAATGTCAAACTGACAAGCAACTACATTCATCAAAATGACACATACTAAGGAAGACAACTCTGGCTTTGCACATCATTTATCTATGAGCACGCTTGTTAAACTGACAGTTAGCTTGTAAAGATTTTACAAGTTAGTAACTTGTTAAAATAAACTTTCTTGATTAATACAGTGAATTGATAAATTGATGTTTACAAGTGAGGAACAAATAAAATATTATTTATCGTTAGCGTTTAACCATCTCTGAAATAAAAGTAATTACTTTCTATTTTACATTAATGCAGCGCAGCAGTAATTACTCTGCAGCTAAATATAAACGAGTAAAATATAAAAGCTAACGAGGCGAGGTTTTACTACACATTGCAAGCACGTCAGAAGTAGATGAAACCCCACATATTTTTCCTGGCAGGTAATGAAGCAACAAGAAACTAAGTGCTACGTAGTACGTGTCAGGTTTACGTCGGCTATTTTTTATTTGAAAGCATATTGTATACCAGCATAATATAATTTGCAGCAGAATTTGATGAACTACCTTAAAAGTTCCGGGAAGGTCGACAACCAGGTATTAGCATTACGAACAACGACTGGTGTTTCTAGATTCTAGACCAATGTATACAAATAGCTCTGTGTGACATCTTAACGATGGGAGATAAGGAGTGGAATCTATTCTACGAACATTGCAGCAGTGCTCTCAGATATTATAATCACATTTAGCACGATATTGCTCCACATAGCTGGAAATGTGCTCAAGCCATGTTGGGATTGCATTAGTATGCTATCATTTCGCTAATAGGTATAGATACTGCACACATTTGCTTTGTAGTAACAGCTAAATAATGCCTGACAGTTTAGTAATGAATTATGGAAATTTAATTAATTAATTTGAATTTTAGTGAGAAAGTTAAGTTAGTATTTAACTCGGCAATTATGAACCTTCCCTACCTACCCTCATAGCACAGGGGATGCAGGCATCCTCTTATTAAAGTAGTTCAGCTGTTATGACAAGATTATTACTCTTAAAAATTTCCCTACAATAGTAGTTAAGCTATAGATAAAAACAGTACATAATTGTGCCAGCCGTATACAAAGTTTTGTTTTGAGAGCATGGAAGATGATCTTACATTTATTTGGTAATTCCTTCTTTTTTATTAATGGTCCACCAGTTCAACAGTTTACAGTGTTATTCATGGTTTCGTTGGAAGAAAATGTTTGACTTCGACTGTTTCTGGATTAAAATGTTTCCATGATTATTGGCACCTGTCATCATTGTTAACTCTTCACTGAACGGTTTCATTCACTAACACTGTCACCGTCGCCTGTGCTTGATGAAATGTCCTGAGGTAACTTCCTTTTCAGGCGTCGATATATATTCTTTTTTCCGAGTACTGTTAAAATTTCGTTATCGTCGTTCTTCAGGTTTGCGATGAAGTTTTTAGTGAGTTTTTTTATGAATTGGTCAATGGTGCGTATTCCCATTTCGTTGTGAATTTGACTGTTATGCACGTACCACGGGGCATTAATTGCTATTCTTAGAATTTTATTTTGGAATATTTGTATTTTCTTATAATGGGGTTTCGATGTAGCACTCCATACTGGGAAAGCGTAGGTTACTACTGGCCTAAGTAGTATTTTATAAAGAAGAATTGTGCACTTTTTGCGCAAAAGTGAATTTCGATTGATCAGTGGGTAGAGTAGTCTGAGTGTTGTAACCCTGATTAAGTTTAATATTGATATGGTGACTTTATGTTAATCTTGTGTCCAGATTCACTCCAAGGTACTTAACTGCTTCATTTTTTGGATTCCACGATTCTTATCATGTATGTAAATATCAGGGTGGTCTGTAATTCGCTTCAGAGTGAAAATCTTGGTTATGCATTTAGTTGGATTTAGCGTTATATACCATTTGTCCAACAAATTTTCCAGTGTGTTGATGGCTTTTGGTAGACAATCGATGGCTCTAAGAAGATCTTCGTTTTGGGTGAATATGGCAGTATCATCGGCAAATAGAGCCATTTGACTTAGTTCTAAGTTAGGCATGTCGTGTATATAGATGTTAAATCGCGTTGGACCGAGTACGCTGCCCTGGGTACACCTGCGCGAATGGATTTTGTGTCTGAGACTGCATTGTTGATCCGAACTGCAAACGTTCTGTTTTCCATAAACGAAAAGATGATAGCAACTAGGTAATGGGGTATCGGTAAGTGTAGAAGCTTGTACTGTAAACCTTGTAGCCAGACTTTATCGAAGGCTTATGTGATATCTAAGAAAGCTGCTGCCGTGTAGTGTTTGTTTTCATATCCGTGCTCAATAATTTTTACGACCCTTTGTAGCTGTTGTATTGCGGAGTGACCAGGATATCCGAATTGAATTGCTGGTACTATGTGGTGTTCGTTCAGAGAAAAATTGAAGCGTTTAAGAATAACCCGTTCGAATAACTTAGATAAGACTGGAAGGGGTCTAGGACAACTCGGCGCCGCCATCTCGGCGCCGCCACTTCGGCGCCGCCATCTCGGCGCGGGGCAGCTCGGCGCCGGGACAACTCGGCGCGGGGCAGCTCGGCGCCGGGACAACTCGGCGCGGAGCCATCTCGGCGCCAGCCAACTCGGCGCGAGGCCATCTCGGCGCCGAATTTAAATTCGCAAACTACAGTGTGCACTACGTAAGAAAATTATTATAAACAAATAATAAATAAAGTGATCGCCAAAAGCTGGCATCAAATGAAAAAAAAATATTTAGAATTTCTTGGAAAATCAAACACTAACGACCAGAGGTAATTGCAAAGTGATTACAAATGGGCCAAACGAAAGTTGTCACATGACACCGTTATCAGTAAAATTTTACATTTTTTTAAAATAATTACGAAACATGCATTGAAATTTATTATGAAATAAAAAACTTTGTTAAAAATATTTGTTTTTCCATAGCAGTTTTTGTTAAAAGTAAAATTCTTTGATATGGGACCTAAACATAAAAGAAAATGTGAGAGGTCAAAGTTGGCAGAGGATTTTGAAATTTTGGTATAGGAGCCTAGATGTTGCTTCTAAACAATTTTTCTTAATAACTTTTTGTCGTATTTTCTACATAAAAGGCACGCTACTCTACAGTAAAATAGGTTTTTTGAAAACTTCAAAGGCATACCTGATTTTTCAAAACTGAAATGCTGTTCGAAATTTGCCTTTAACCAAGCAGGGCTGAACCCCAAAAAATGAAAATTTAAAACGAGAATTTTTTACCTTTTACAACAGTCGTTTCACCTATCCGGGGACACACTGTATACAGGGTGTCCGGAAAATACGTGTACAACGAAAGACCACAAGTTCATTGGCCCAAAGTATGATGACTTAACTCAACTTAGCTATACAGGGTGTCAGGAAAGTCAACCCTGTCATTTCTGGAGATACTAGGGGGCGCTATATGGAGTCGAAAAGTTGTAATTCATTTTTAGCTTAGAAGCATAGTTTTCGTAAAAACGAATGTTGAAAATGAAAAAGAACATTACATTGACATTACTTGACAAAAAAGCATCAACAACACAAAAATGCAGTGTTAAAGTGGTGCATGGCCAAAGCATGAATAGAATCTATCTATTTAAAAAAAGCTAATCATTTTTGAAGACCTCTAGCGGCTAAACTAACCAACTTTGTATACAGGGTGTCAGGAAAGTCAACCGTGGCACTTCTGGAGATGCTAGGAGACGCTATATGGAGTCGAAAAGTCCTAATCCATTTTTGGCTTAGAAGCATAATTTCTTCGGAATTCACTGTTGAAATTGGTACCGCAAATTTTGTGAACCGCTGTATGGTACCTACTGCATTTTTGTGTTTTTGATGTTTTTTTGTCAATTAATTTCAATTACTAAGTAATTGCGTGTTTGACTTTTGTAGTAAAAATATACACCGTGCAGGAGTATGCTGATATGTTTTTTGTGTATGGTGTTCTGGTGCTGTTGGGTCTGTGAGTACGTCGATATTTTGTCTTCATTGTTGGATTTAAAATTATCAAACTCCCTTTTAAAAGTGTTCTAAAAGCTAATAAATTATGTATGTAGACGGTATATGTGACAATTATTTTCCCAGCCTATCTCAAGATACTGCGTCAAGCCTCCACTTTAAGGCAAAGTACAGCATTTCTCAACTTTTTCTTTTTCATTTTCAACATTCGTTTTTACGAAAACTATGCTTCTAAGCTAAAAATGGATTACAACTTCTCGACTCCATATAGCGCCCCCTAGTATCTCCAGAAATGACAGGGTTGACTTTCCTGACACCCTGTATACAGTGTGTCCCCGGATAGGTGAAACGACTCTTGTAAAAGGTAAAAAATTCTCGTTTTAAATTTTCATTTTTTGGGGTTCAGCCCTGCTTGGTTAAAGGCAAATTTCGAACAGCATTTCAGTTTTGAAAAATCAGGTATGCCTTTGAAGTTTTCAAAAAACCTATTTTACTGTAGAGTAGCGTGCCTTTTATGTAGAAAATACGACAAAAAGTTATTAAGAAAAATTGTTTAGAAGCAACATCTAGGCTCCTATACCAAAATTTCAAAATCCTCTGCCAACTTTGACCTCTCACATTTTCTTTTATGTTTAGGTCCCATATCAAAGAATTTTACTTTTAACAAAAACTGCTATGGAAAAACAAATATTTTTAACAAAGTTTTTTATTTCATAATAAATTTCAATGCACGTTTCGTAATTATTTTAAAAAAATGTGACAACCTTTGTTTGACCCATTTGTAATCACTTTGCAATTACCTCTGGTCGTTAGTGTTTGATTTTCCAAGAAATTCTATATAATTTTTTTTCATTTGATGCCAGCTTTTTAGCGATCACTTTATTTATTATTGGTTTATAATAATTTTCTTACGTAGTACACACTGTAGTTTGCGAATTTAAATTCGGCGCCGAGATGGCTTCGCGCCGAGTTGGCTTGCGCCGAGATGGCTCCGCGCCGAGTTGTCCCGGCGCCGAGCTGGCCCCGCGCCGAGATGGCGGCACCGAAGTGGCGGCGCCGAGATGGCGGCGCCGAGTTGTCCGGCTTCGGACTGGAAGCAGGCTGATGGGGCGATAGGAACTGCAGGTTTGTTTATTCTTTCCTGGTTTGTGGAACATAGTAATGTGCGCATATTTCCGTCTGTTAGGAAAATAGCTCAACCTTAAGCAGGCATTGAAGAGCGTGGCTAAGAATGCTAATGCCTTCTTGGTTAGGTTTTTAAGGATGATATTCGTTATTAAATCCGGACCAGGTGTTTTATTTAATGGCATTAATTTTATGTATTATTTAAGTTTATGGGTTGTGGTAGGTTGATTAAAGTCTGTTGCTATGGGTAGGTGTGTTTCAACGTATGAGGTTGTTCGCTGTGTATGTAGTCTATTCTCTTCTGAAATTGTGGGGGTAAAAACATTTTCTAGATGTTTGCAAATAAGCTGCATTTGTCTTCGCCAGAGCTGCATGTGCTATTCGGTCAAACATAATATATTTATGTATATATTATATTTGATTCGGTGTTATTAAGGTTGGTATAATTTCTGTTTGTCGGGTAATATTCTTAGTGGCTTTCTAAAAGTCTAAGTTGTTTGGTTCGATATTTTCCAAGTTTTTTCTGTATATATAAATTCTATACTTACTTATCAATTTCACGTCTAATTTGATATGTTAAATTGTTTCGTATATTTTTAAGTGTCGGATTTCTGCTTCTCTGCCATTGTCGTCTTGTTCTACTTTTTTCCTTAATGAGCTTGATTATGTGGATTGGTGGAATATTTATATTATTTGTTTTCCTGGTATTATGTTGATGGGTTGCAGCTTGGACAGAATCGTCGAATGTTTGAGTAAGTGTTCCTACAAGCGTATCAATTTCTTGTGCGTTGGTTATTTCAACTGGGTTGGTCAGTTGTGTGTCTAATGTTTCTTTGAATTGCTTCCAATTGATATGTCCTTTTATCATTCTTGGAATAGATGGTCTAAGTAATGGTTCTGAGTTAAATGTTATCAGTACTGGCAGATGGTCACAGTCGATTTCTGGCATCACTGCCTGTTGTATAGGGGCATTGAAGTTTTTTCCAAGTACAATGTCCAACATGTTGGGCTGATGGTCATCTCTTTGCGGGTAGTATGTGTATTCATTTGGGGCGTTAATCTGTATTTATGTTTTGCTGCTAGGTCGTTAAGTTTGCTGCCGTTTGGATTGTTGGTGCGACATCCCCATAACGTACTTTTGCTGTTCAGGTCTCCTATGACTAGTGTTGCCGCTGTCGTATTAAAAAGATTTTGATTAAACGCTTGTTTGGTTGTTTGTAGGCTGAGGTTCTTTTAAATGAATTTAGATTGGCAATGCTAAAGGTGATTGATATTGTTTCAAGATTTCTAATGTTGATGCCAATAGGCGTAGTGTGTTGAATATTCTGTTTTATAAGTATTGCTACACCTCCCCATGCTGTTACAGATGATCTGTCTTGTCGGTAGATTTGATATCCTTTTACTTTAAATGTTTCGTTCTCTGCTAGATGCGTTTCTGTAATGCACGCAACATAGACGTTATATCTTGCCAAAGAGGAAATAATAATGTAGATCTCTGTGACTTGATACCATTTGCATCCCAATTGAGGATGGTAAGGTTTTTGATATTTTGTCTTGAGTTAGACATTAAGGATGTTAATATGTAGGATATGATTTGTGGTATGTAGGAAGTTATAAGTTCTTTGATGAATTGAAGGATACTATCGATGTTTAGAGGAAAGGATTGCGTGGTTGAATCTTCATTTTGATCTTTTACGTGGGTATTTTGTTGTGCGGCTTGGCTATATAATGTTGTGGGATTAACGCGGGATGAAAGGAATTGTCTGGGTAAAATTTCTGGGTTTCTTATAGTTGTTCGTTGTTGTTACAGTTCTAAGAGATGAGGGCATCACCTGTAGCTGGCTGGATGGTTACCGCCGCAGTTTACACGTCTAGGGGGGTCGCTGGATAGTTTTTTTACACTGCTTAGGTGGATGTTCTTCTTTGCACTTTACGCAGCGTGGCTTGGCTGCGCAATAGTTTTTAGTGTTCCCAAATCTCTGGCATTTGTGGCAGTGAGGGATATTGGGTGTTTTTTTCTTACTTCGACCATTACGATTGAGTGAAATATTGTTTTAACACCGAACATTCCCTTAGCTGTTTCATTCGCTGTTAGAATGACTGCACAATAGGCAAAGGGTGTTTTTCTTTGTTTATTAAACGGGTTACGCTTTGTACAGGTAATTTCCTATCTAAAAGTTCTTTTTTAACTTCTTCGTCTGTTAGAGATATGGAGACGTTTTGGAGGACTACTGATAAAGGTTTTTCCTTTGGGTTTTGAAACGTGTGGAATTGGATTAAATTATCCATGTAAAATTTTGTTAATTTACGGTAATCATCATGGGAGGTTAGGTTTACTTTTAGATACTTACTACTGTAAGATGTTGTAAATATTCTGTCTTCTGTGATTTTGTTTTGATATCCGATATTATTTCTTTGTGGTCGTCGACATTGTGGATGAATATTGGGGGCACTTTGATTGTTTTTACTACGTTAGTATTTGTTTGACTAGTAGATGTTTCCTGGTTGTCTGCATTGATCTGCGTGAATAACGGATAATATGGGTTGTTTTTGATAAGATTGTCGGTATTCCATGAGTAACGTTTGATCACTTCGCATATAAGAGATGTTAACTAGTCGATTTTGCGTTTTGCATTATTGTCTACCATTGTTTTTACCCTCAGCCCCGTAGGGCCATGTAGATTGAGATATTTCGCGTTATTTAAAGCTGTTTCGGTTACACACACACACTTGATATTATAAGTATTTTATTTTCAAGTTAGCGATAAGGCGCGATGAATTTAAGGCACACTGTGATAATGCGACCTCGCTCTTCGACCGCTCGCGCGGAACTCTTTGGTAATTCCTGAAATTCTAAGTGAAACAATCATTTAGAAATAAGTTTTTGTTATGTCGTGAATTTTATGCTTTAAGAAATTGCAAAAACTTATGAGTTTGAATGCTATTTCACTGAGTTATTATTTTTATTTATGTCGTACTGGTACATTGTTGTTTCTTAATAACTGTGATACAAGGCATATTATGGGCTACATAATACCCTGGCGGGCATTATGAGCTACTATGGGACGTGAATGGTCAAAAATGACAAGCGTCAGATTTCTGACCAATCACGAACCCCCATGCGTCGATGCGTTTACAGCAATAGTTGATCATCCAATATAAGCTTTCTAATCCATTATTAGATTATTACGAAACACTAGTAGTGTATGCATTACTTGATGTTTATACCGTCGGGCGACTTTTAAACCTTCGAGCCACAGGTCCTTGGTTTTATAAACTTCTCACTCTCCAGTGGCCATAAACATCTTCATAATGCCCTTGGTACATAAATAACTATGTTGTAATATTTAATCTACTCACCAATGCAACAAATTGGATTCTCTTTAAAAATTGTGCATAATACGTAAGTTGTAAACTTCATCGAAATATTTCAGGATGGTAAGCTTTAACCAATTTTAAGGAAAAAAATAAACACGTGCCCGAAAATTCTTTGTTTTTCATAGTATTCTAAAAATATATCGTATTTTTGCTTATAATTTTTTATTAGTGCAGCTATTTTAACCAAATTTGGAATACAGTACATTTGAATATGACCTCTTAAAATGTGATATTATCAAGTTCTACAATTAACCAATGGTGAAATATGACCAATAGAAAAATTAGTTCACAAGCCGTTACCAAGACAACAACAAAATTTCTTGGAAATTTCTTGTAGGTAGACCAACCTAACTATGAGGGTTTGTGTCGTTAACGATTTTCTTACCGAATCTACATTCGAGTATTAGATCGTATCCGGAAATTATTTTCGTGCATTCTAACAACGTCCTAATTTGTCCTCGCGTCCCGCTCGGGCAAATTAATACGACGTTGTTGGAACGCACTCAAAACAATTTCCGAAAAGAATTAATGCTCTTATGAGATTATAATATGTGAAAATTAAAAGCGATATTATTTTAAGTCGAGTCATTTAATTCTAGACAGAAAGTGTACCTTCCATTTTTTTGATATATATACCGGGTGGTTGGTCATACCTCTGAACATAGGAAATTACATGGCTTATCACGGTTATGTATATTCCTGCTCACCATTTTTATGGAAAAAAATGGTAGTGGTACTAAATTAAAGAGAATCATTTTCCGCGTCGTTTAATATTAAAAACTTATCGGATAATGTTAATTATGCATAAAAATATTAATTTTAAAGTTTAGATATTGCTCTTATTTATATTTGAGAATATCTTCGCCTGCGAATAAGACGTATTTTGGGCGCTAATATTAAGAGTGCTACAAACGTCGCTTTTGACACTAGAAATAGAGCAAAAAATTGTCATTTTGACACGATCTCAGAAAAAATGCCTTTACGTCTTCCTTTGGCTCTTAGAGCAACTTTAACTCTAATGATGCAAACTGTAATGTCTTGTAAAACTCACCTAATGTGGACCAAATTATGTAAAAAAATGTGGTGTGATACACTGACACAACTTCCTTTTACAGTGATCTCATAATTACACAAAAATTTTATTTAAAATTTTTAAGCATTTGTCAAAAATTTTCAAAAAATTACAAATTCTACAAAAACGGTACAAAATAGAGCGTTAGTTAAACAGACAAATGTTTTCTAGAATTTTAAGCTGAATTCAAAAATGTAATAATATACCGGGTGTTCTATTTAAAATGGGAGTTAATAAAAAAAATAGAAAAAAAACAAAGGAAACCCATTTTAGAAGTATTCTACTGAAAAATTACCTATCTCACATCAATGCACATTAAAAATGTAATAAAAATGTAAAGTTTGAAAAAGCCGTTTTCGAAAAACTGAAAAATCACAAGAGTAAACACCTACTTCCGGTTATGCGATTTTCTTCAAAAGCTTGCTGTCGTATCTACATAGTACACAAAACTTATACCGTGTGTCCACAGGAGTACGCACCATAGAGATAAGATAATGCTAATAGAATATAAATATCAACCAGTGCTGTGACTACCGTCCCTTTTCTTGTACCATTTATAACAATATTGTTTCATACAGTGGCGAGTCAGAAGCCAGAAAACAACGTTTTAGCGTGCTGGCGATCACAACATTAGCCGATCTTTCTATTCTATTAGGTTATCCCTACGGTGCGTCCTCCTGTGGACACACGGTATATGAAGTTTCAACGCCATACCTCTTTTCGTTTTTGAGATATTCTGTTCACAGACAGACACACAGCCACACACACAGACACACACACAGACCAATAACAAAAACAAATTTTTTTTGGGTTCAGGTGACTCTAAAACGTGAAGATCTGTTGAAAACTCAATTTCAAATTTTTGGGGTGAGTCCAATATGTACTTCCTTTATTGTAAAAGGAAGTAATAAACTAGTGTCATGCGAGACTGGCAATTTTATACCCGCTGATAAACAGAAAGTCACATCTACACTTAGAATGCGGTACGTTAACCTGCAAGTCAATACTAAGACAAATCTTAACTTAAGCGTGCCCTGTGTGGAATAATACATCCAAGACGCATCTAAGAAAACTCCAAGTGATACAAAATAAAATAATCCGAATAGCAGTGAATGCACCTTGGTTTGTGCGAAACGAACACATTCATAGAGAACTGGACATTCCAAGTATGTCTGACTATCTACATAAACTATGCAGTAAATTCTTTGATACTATTACCAAGTGCCCTAATGCATCGTATTACAACCTTGGCCAAAAGAACACACACCAAAGAATAAAAAGAAGACTCCCACAAGATTTGTTATTATAATAATAAACAGTGATTAACAAATAACTAATTGTGCTTCAGTTTTAAATATTGTCGCTATATCATCTGAATCTGTAAGTGAAAGTTATATACTATAATTAAAAATCTGGTGTGATACACTCACACAACTTCCTTTTACAGTGATCTTATAATTAGTCAAAAATTTCATTTTTAATTTTTAACCCTTTGTTAAAAATTTTCAAAAATTACAAATTCTACAAAAACGGTACAAAATCGAGTGTTAGTTGAAGAGACAAATTTTCTCTAGAATTTTAGGGTGAATTCAAAAATGTAATAATATACCGGGTGTTTTATTTAAAATAGGAGTTAATAAAAAAAATAGAAAAAAAAACAAAAGAAACCCACTTTAGAAGTATTCAACTGGAAAATCACCTATCTCACATCAATACACATTAAAAATGTAAGAAAAATGTAAAATTTAAAAAAAATCGTTAAAGCCGTTTTTGAAAAAATCGAAAAAAAACTGAAAAATCACAAGAGTAAACACCTACTTCCGGTTATGCGATTTTCTTTAAAAGCTTGCTGTCTCGTCTACATAGTACACAAAACTTATATATGAAGTTTCAATGCCATACCTCTTTTCGTTTTTGAGATATTCTGTTCACAGACACACACACAGACAGACACACAGACAGACAGACACACAGACAGACGAATGAAAAAAAATATGTTTTTTGGGATCAGGGGACTCTAAAACGTGAAGATCTGTTGAAAACTCAATTTCGAATTTTTGGGGTGAATCCAATACTTCCTTTATAGTAGTAAAAGGAAGTAAAAAAACAACTAATTGTGCTTTAGTTCTAACTATTGTATATCTAGATATTTTCTGAGGAGTTTAGCGATGTCCTCAATAGTTATTATTGTGCACATATAACAGAGTTATGTATAGCATATCTAATGCTGATCTGATTTGATTACAATAAAGAAAAGTATTAAAAACTTATTGAATAATGTTAATTGTGCATAAAATTATTAATTTTAAAATTTAGATATTCCCAAATATAATGAGGCGGTTAGACGAAAGACGACGTCGTCTGCATTGCGTAAAGAATCACGAGAAGGTTTGGATCATACTGCTAAAATACATGTCATCGACGAATCGTGTCATTTGGCATCTAAATCAGACATACCAGTCAATCTACGCTGCACGTATAAATTACGTGAAACATCATTTTGAAACGATTTCTCTAGTAGTTTTTGATAGTTATACTAACGACGCTACCAGTACCAAGAAATAGAGCCGCTGAAGAAAACGCTGCACGTGCAAGATGTATGTATTCGGAAAGATTTCCAGATTGTCAAACGCCTTCCGAAAATACTTTTCCTCGAGTAGTCCACGCAGAAGAGAGACTGGAAATTTACAAGGTCATTGTGGCGGCAGACCAAAACAACATGGGGTGAATGTGGAGGAGGAACTTTTAGAAATGGTTGATGCTGATCCAACTATAAGTAACCGCCAAATTTCCCACCAAGTTAGTGTTTCTCCATCCTCTCTTTAGAGCACATGGAGCAGTAATGGTTTGTACCCCTATCGTCTACAAAAGGAACAAGGAATGACTACTATGGATTAACCGCTGCGGCAACAGTTAGTAGGGAAGCAGAATTTCCAGTACGCGTACTGGTGACGGATGCATGTTGTTTTACTAGGAATGGTGTTCTCAATTTCCACAATTTTCACATATGGGCTGATCAAAATTCGCACGCGATTCACTAGAGCAACTTTCAGCAGCGTTTTAGTTAGAATCTGTTGGCTGGTATTTTAATCAACACCTTAATAGGACCATACGAATTACTAACACGCAACACATTATTATTTGCAGTTTTTACAAGAAGTTCTGCCAGAGCTCCTCGAAGTGGCTTCTTTGGATGTACGCCGTAACATGTGGTTTATGTATGACGGCTGTGCTTCACATTCATGCTGTATGAGATTACCTCGACACCATCTTTCCGCAAAGATGGATCGGCGGGGTGGATTCATTTTATGCCCCCCCACGCAGTCCAGATCTCAATCCACTGGACTGTTTTTATGGGGTATAATGAAAGAATTGGTATATGCCACCGAAGTTGATAAAATCGACGAATTGCGCCGTCGTATCAACAAAGTAGTTAGTCCAACAATTTCCAAGAATATCGGAACCCTGAATTCGTCGAGCGCAAATGTGCCTT
>OW679194.1:209539364-209724837 GCA_940337035.1 Agriotes lineatus
TGTATGTTCTTTTTGTATATTGAGTATGCAAACAATTTTTGCTCAGAGCAAATTAATAAGTACCTATATTAGCAGTGGCAATGGCTGTGGTTAGCTTTTTTGAACATTCACTGATGACTAATCAAGGTTAAAATGTGTGTGTGTATATTACAGTTAAAACATGGAATGCCGTTATCATATACAATAACTAATGCTATAGGGAAAGCCTTGTTAACGATGGTAATAAGCTTAAACGGATTCCAGTAGCTCAGCACGAGGGTGTGTCTACGATTGAAACAGCATGGCGTTCGCTACCGATAGCCAAGATAGTTACACCTGGAAAGTGTTAGTCTGCCGGTGATGTAATGATAAAATTCCAGCAACAATGTATATGATCATCTTCGAGATTCTTTACCTACCTGGTTTTACTTTTTCTAAATAGCCTATTCAAAAATACTCGAAATTGCACTACGCTTTACAATTGAAAATCATACAGTGTAACGCCCCGTTTAAATAGCGCGTTCGAGCAATTAGCATCTTCTTTCGGACCACCTTATATTTAAGCAAAGGAATTCAGGTTTATCGCATAAAACGCCTGACGTTAGGGATAAGACACCTGCAAAGCTTTCTGGTTGAAGCACGTTCGCTTGGCTTTCCTAAGTAGGCTCGTTAGCAAACCGTCGAGTTTCTCGATATTGGTTTTTCACGAAGCGCCTTCGCGGATCTGAAATTCTTGGGCAGGCCGAAATCGCTCTTATTTAAACGAAAGAAAACCGCCAGCGGCGTTGTTTATCTTCACGAACGGCCGTAAACAGCTTTGGTAGAATGCATCTTCTAGTTAAATTTTGCATTCTAATTTCAATATTTAGGCCGGTTCCTAGGCGGCTTCCTTAAGGTTATTCTACAGTTGCTCAAATAATAACTAGGCCTCCCATTTTCGCTTCTACGTGCAAACTGGCTAGAAATTTCAGAATGCCTAGGCCGCTTTTTTGCAGCAGTTAACAGTTCGCTGGTGGTGTCACTGGATTCTATGGAATAATGCAGACAAATCCTGCTTAGAAGTCATTTTTGTCAAGATGCAACATACCAGGATTTTCCCTCTCACCATCGCTGGACATAACAACAAATCAAAATGTAAGTGCATGCATTCCTCAGCGTTTTTATCGTCGAAGGCAGTTGTTGCAAACATAATCAGTTCTTGCTAAGGCCTTAGAAATTCAAACTAAAGCGTGTTTAATTAATCATGTTATTCAAACAGTTAATAAGGCTCAAGAGCGAGTGATTAATCGTTTCCAAATTGCTGAAATACGTATGTATCCAAAACTCACGCCGCGTCGCTTGGAGGTTGTGCCCACATGTCAAATGCGTTATCACTGGTGGCGATCCTCAGCTGTAACCCCAAGCTATAATTAGCATATTTTGTGACTAAAATACTTGGAAGTTGATTCCAATTTATGGTTTATTTATTTGTTATACAATTATCTTACAAATCTAAGTTGATGTTACTTGAGCCTTCATGGCTTATGTATATGATTCATATGTTACTGCGATTTTTTGGGTTTTATTAGGTGACCCTATTGCCGATAATATTTTTGTGTTCTTTTCGCAACCCCTTCACCTGTACAATTTATATAGGTATTCAGCGAAGCACTAAAAAGAGGTGGTGTGTCATTAATTAGCTAGATTGGTTTTTATGTTGTGAGTAACGACGAGGCGCCCAAATTTGCATAATTCTACTTTCAATTTTAAATCCGGAAGCATTTTTTTGCCTAGTCCTTCCACCACATCATATTCTACCGAGTGTTAATGAGCTAGCCCAGGCCGTGTTCATCCTTCTTCTAAGGAAGTAGCACAACAGCAAATTAGAAACTGTATCAAGATAGAATTTATACAGATTAATTTATGCAGTTTAACCTAACAGCTGCAACCGCAACAGATGAGTGTAACTAAACTAATTTCTAACACCGTGACGTCACATTGCACGATAACTGAAACCTTCACATTTGATACACTGGTGCAGAGTGCTTAAGGCGTTACTGCACTTCTAACTGAAGTACGCTTAAAAAGTTGTTTCGCAATTGCGTTCCGTACTTATTAAAGCACATACAAAATGGGGGTAATTTAAGCTTGTAATTAACCTAATACATTTCCAATTTTCGATAAATTACACATGACATACAAAATAATAAAACATAATTGATTTAACATATTGCAGTAACTTAATCGACGGCAAAAGACAATAATCAAGTGAATGCAGTCAAAAAACGCTGCGCAAAATCCTACTTAGTTTTGGTTTGGTGTTGCCCTACACGCGAAATAACCGAACGCCTTTTAGGACTACATCGGCGCGATAATGTACATTTCAAGAATTTTTACCAAGGTTTCGTCGGCGACGAGCATTGCTTTATAGAATGGTTGCGAAATGGTAGATAGCGAGACTATACAAGGGTTCCAGTTAAATTTCACGAGACGAAATCTGAAAGCTAGGAGGCTGTGAAACGTAAGGGGGTTTAAAATTTATTGCTCCCGGTTGAAATTTTACTTTCTGTGTAGCCCATAAACCAGGGTTTTAAAATTACCTAATTAATTAGACATCATAGAGCTTAACATGGAAGCACAGTATAAACAAAAACTGTATAAATAAACAATAATCCTTTTTATGCCTCGCTGAGTAGGCTGGTTGGTACGACGAAATTTACTGGATATCGTGGCGTTCATAATGTGGTTACGGTTTATGTAATGCTCATAAGGCAGAAATTTAATATCTCCTTTCTACCAAGATATTTGTGCGGGTTGTATCCCGAAGTTGCTTTTGATCGCTCTGTTTAAGGAACTATTCACCACATAAGTTTTTAGTAACGTTTTTTTCTTCCTCGAAATGGCGAGCAGTGCCTTTCTTGCTACCGAAAATCGGCTCGAAAAGAAAACAGGGTTTGTTTGCCACCGAGAACCGGCACAACAAATGAATAAGGGTTGTTTGTCATCGAACATCGGTTTGAGAAAGGATCATGTTATTTTTCCACAGAAAATCTGGATCCGTCGATTGTGCCTGGACCCTGGTTGTCTTTTGTGTTGGTTCTTGGATTGAAGTTCACAGATTTTGGAACCTCGGTATGGTTTCTGTACCCGGGTGTCTTCCTGGGTAAGCCCTAGACTCAAGACACCAACGGTGGTGCCAGCAGGCTGATGAGCTGATTGGAATCCCAGACGAACACAGGATCTTTTGTGATTACCCACAAGAAATATGATGAAAATCTCAGAAGGAATGCCTCATCAAGGTTATCTTAAGAATACGGTACATCAAGACACTGAAGATGTGTTTTATCAAGTCGATAAGTCACTGTTATTCTAGGACTTTGTTATACCATCCCATTCCAGTCCGCTAAATGTTCTGAACCAAGATTTTAGTTTTAACGGTAAACGGTAAAAGAAATGCCAAGTGACTGCAAAATAAAGTGAAAGCTGAAGAACATCTCTATTGGTCGGATATCTCCACCCAAATAGAAGCCTTTCGTCAACCTTTGTCAACTTAAATTTGATGGTGAACTCGATAAATTTAGGGTTCCAATTTAACACAAGTGCTCATTTAAAACTTTCCCTGGGGATACGTTTAACTTTATTATACATTGAGCTCTAAGCTCCTCGAGGATTGTATCCATAGGTAACTGCGTAAGGCTTTGAAACAAATGTTTAAATGATGAACCCTCCTGGTTGATGCATCACACTCATCTTTTTAAGCATCGTGATAGAGTCCTTAACATTATCATCATAATCGTGCTAGTTATCCATGTAATGGTAGTCTATAATTGTTGCCACTATCTTTGGGTATACATCTTTGAAGTACAAAGCATTGCCGTTCTTCACAAGTTGAGCTGAAAAGAGAAAAGAGCTAACACCGAAAATAATCCATTCTTTCTGCAGGACGGTCTACAGCTCTAATCGAAATACGGTGAAACATGTCGGTGTGGTAAACTTCCACAGAATGAGAGTTGGTCCTTGAAGTGGCTTGTCAGTCAGATTGACACTTGAGACGTGGCTGCTGCATTACAAACCCATCTAACCTTTCCGTCTTTGTGTCTGTTTGTCACGGTTTCTTGAGGTGCCTTTCAGTCTTTGAAAGTAGCTTGGATGTTGGCTTGTCCTGCCGGCTGTTCCCAAGCCCGGCACCAAGCTCTCCCTCTGCTTCGCTCATATTTAATAAAGTATGATCTAGATGATAGATAGAGGAGTTCTAACTTGAAAAGTGGCCGTTGTCTGCACTCAGCGACACTTTTGTCTTTGAATATGTCTAAACTTTTATAGCAGTTTGGTTCTACTAAAATTCTATATTGCCTACTTTGTACCCATTAGCAAATCATAATGGACTTTCCACACAATGATTTACTACTGTAAACAGGTGTAAACTATTGCCTGCTATGGTTTCTTCACGTTTCGAAAACGTTTAGTCCACACATACATTTGTCGATGTAGGAAACTCTTCTATATCTTTTTAGTTGAAGAAACGCTTTTACTAATAAATAGGCACTAGGAAATCTGCTATTGGTATTCCCCGCCTGTATAGTTTATTTTATGTTTAATGATATAGCCAGTGTGTATTTCATATATTTCATTGTTAATTAAATTTAAGCGTTGTACCCTAGCATAATCATATGTATGCGAGTATGACACTGTTGCTGTGTGAAAATTGTAAAGTTTGATTTCGCGGAAGCGAACTTGTTCGCGGGATCAGTAAACGTAATTTTTTATATGTACGGGTACAAACTTGCGTTACACTCAAAGATGAGTTCGTTACGAAGACGTAACGTCAGTCAATTGTCAGAGCACGGGACTTGCCCCTAGTATTGAGTATGGTAATTTTCCACGCGTCGGATTGTCCAGAACCGATGAAGCGATCTAAGGCGCGTCTACTTCAATGGTACACACCAATCTTCAGACACCAAATTTCAGATAACCTAAACGCGATAAGGGTTTATGAGCGCGAAAGAATGTGCTTCATAAACGAATAATACAAGTGGAAGTTTCTGTGTATAATGCAGGCATGTATGAAGAAGGTCGAACTTAAATAAGTACACACTTAAAATATTTCTAATGTTCCTCTTTTGGAAACACCTATATCGATTGCGTTTTCAAAAGGCAGTTATTTTAGCATTCCGTTTTAACTATTTTTTATGCTTTTACCTCTTAAAGTGAATATATGTGTTTAAACAAATTGGCTTTTCTTATGCATTGTTTGAAATCAATTTTAGAATGAGACATTAAGGTAACTAAGCGGTACTTTTTACCGCACAAACACGACTTTACGACATAATCGGGAAATATACCTAGAATAAGCGGCCCTAACTCTGTTACGATGGCGGTGACAAAAAGGTTTGCTCCAGCTAAAACTCAGTCGCGAAGGCGGGTTCTTTATGACCTTTGTGTTAGGGCTGTACTCCGGTAACGGGGTAAAAGATGTTCAAAATTGATAACCCACCACATTCGAACTAGATCGGAAAACAAAAGCAACACAAGAGAACGCACTCTGAATGTGGAAGTAAGGGCCTTCACCTTGCTACTTCTAGCTTGGCAAAGTTTGGTTGACGATGCACGTACAACACTAACTTACCTTGCAAAAATAACTCATTGGCGCAGCTGCTAAACTCCTTTTACAACAAAAACATATACACATAAAGCATGCAAAATATCGTAAACAAGAAATGAAAAGCGTAGGTACTTAACAATAAACTCTCTTGAAATAATAAAATATGTAAACAACAATGAACAAGATTTAGAATAAAAAAAAATAACGACACCGACATGCGTTAGGTTAAATTACGTAACGTCTTAACTTAGTTAAAACAGGTAAACTTGACTGCAAATGAACGGCATGACTCACAAATGTTATTACACATTTAAATACTCTAAAAGACTGACTCAATAGCAGAGATACTTGACAATAAATATATAATGTGGCTCACAACTGAAACTGTTACAACGTTAATTTAAACGGTAACAAGAAAATATGTCGACAATTCATTAAATTTGGAAAATCAGCAACTAGCATGATTTTAACAATAAATGTAGCATTACGTAGGATTGTTCAACATTTTTGACGGGATGTTACGTTCACGGTACGCTATACACAATAAATTTAATACATAAATATGGTACCTGACAGAGGTTAGTTGACTGCATTCGACGTGCGGCAGAGTTGTAAGTGATCGTCTCTTAAACAAACTGCCCCAAAATGCCTGAAGAAAAAACGACCGGGAGACCACAGGGTGATAGCGGGATGCGGTAACAAGGTCTCGATGATGGTTACTGCAGCCAGGAGTTGACAGGACGATATCCTCAGAACGGGTGAAGACGTACGGAACTTCCAATACAGGAACACGGGACGAACCCTCAACGTGGGAGGTACAACATGAAGTTTTACTTAAGCTAGTGCCGGTATCTTTAAGAGTCCGATAAATGATTCACCGTAGCGATAATTAAGGATCTCGCAACACCACGGTAATAGACTCTCGACCACACGAACTTGCTTACTTCACTTGAACCCCAACAGCCAATGCACACATCACGACGAACCCCAACGGTTGCCACGCGCGAACTCGACACACGTGCTTTGTAGCTCAAAGACGGGAGGTAATGGCTTAAGCCGCTATTCCAAAAACCAACTGGGCTCACGCAAGCACGTGACTTAACTCGTTCCTTTTTCAGCTTACCCGAAACGCTTGGAAAGTTTCAAACTGAGGCAATATCTGACTAAGCGATTCGCAAAAACTCGGGGGAAGTTTTAGGCCTGGTAGAACAACAACAATTCTGAGAAGCCGATAAGCTAAACTTCAACGTAGCGTGCAGGAACAAAACTCCATTTAGAATTGAATTTCGACGAATATAACGAACCGCAATGTGTTAGCCTATAAAATAAGCGGAAAATAACTATCGTATGGAGTTAAGGTTTGATTACATCACTAAACTTATGAATTTTAATTTGAAAATACTAATATTTAGGCTCAAAATACGGAAAGTACGAGCTTCGTGAAGATACCCCAGCTGCCTTTTTTGTCAGGCAGGTAGCAAGGTAAACGCAATGGGCAAATAAATATTCAGATATTGTTTTAATATGGTTTTGAACTGTGGGATTTAAATCATCGAACAAAACCATAAGCACTCTTACAACTATGTGCAAACAACACAGAAAATCGTCTCGCAAATGAAATTTACAAGGTTTCGATTAGTAGCCCGGTAAAACCGGTGAAGATGATTATTCACTAAAGTGGCAGATATTGTATCGCTTATATTACGAGTTCATTTGTTCCACACTTCAAATATCGCCGAAAAGACTTACTCCAACGTTAATAATTATCGTACATGAGTGTCCTGCACATATCGAGTAAATCACAACGATAGCTTTGGCTAGTAAAAAAAGGGAAAATTTGCCGCCCTTAGTACTTATGCAAATATAAAAAAGTACACAAGCAATTTATCGAACTGTTATTGCACCTTGCAGCATTCTAAGCTGGCAAGCGGGTTGCTGGTTTTCTCAAAGTACCTACGCTGAGTCAGGTAGCTAACCAATAGAGAGCATCCGATATATCTGTTGTTGGATATCGAGATTTTATACACCACCTAGAGTGAATTTTGGACAGTGAGGGATATCCAGTGTCATACGTCAACGGGGTATAGGAAGAGCTGCGCTAGCATGAAAGGTACGCGAACACACAAAGAACCCATGAGCAACGGGGAAACGTAAAATGGGATGCATGCAGATGGGCGAGCAGAAAAAGATGACTTCTGCAAGGGAAGAAACGTACTCCAAAGCAAGATAAAAGAACCTAAATGAAAAAGATTGGAATTAACCCATAGAAAACCGACGAACAAAAACCAATCGCGTGAGCTGGAAGACGGTCTAGTTCTTATTTTGCTTCTAATTTGAATTATATTTCGGGTTGTTCCGGTTATTCTTATAATCTCGGTTGAAAATGCAACAAAAATTATTTTTCTTATCGAAAATATCCGACCGTGGTAAAACGGTTAAGGAAATTCGTAAGAACACGTCGTAACATTTTCGAAGCCAAAATCAGGAAAAGTTTCAGCGTTACTTACCTGCAAGGCTCAACAATAAATAACCTAGCTCTGATAAAAAAGCTCGTTTTATGTTAAATTCTGTCCTTGCTTGGTAAGTCCGTATTGGGTGTGCGAAATGAACAAATGATTGCGCGACTGCGATAGGGAAAATTAACCGAGCTGCCATTGGCGTAACTAGGATTTTTGGCTGGGGAGGGCCAGGCCCCCCAGCCAACCATCGTCAATACCTATGTATACCTATGAAGACCTGAATTTACGTACATACATAACTTTTTCTCATAAATTTATTTGCTTGTTCGTTGATGCCGTTATACGAGGCCAGTCCCGTAAATTTCTGCAGTCTAATAAAACAAAGTTTAGTAAGCAACATTTTTTTAATTTTTTTTTCAAAATACTCCCCCTTAAACTCAAAATTTACGCATTCGGTAAAACCAATTTTCAAAACATAAATTCCACACTTTTTGAGTCACTTGAGAAGCTTTTCACAGCATCTTCGGGAGTTCCAAATCACACACCACGCATTTTATCGTTTAATGGAGGAACTAGAAAGTAATCGGAAGGTGCTAGGTCGGAACTGAATGGGGGATAACTTAGCAATTTGAACTCGAAAGTCCCTAAAAATTATTTTATTTGATGTGCGGTATGACTAGAATCATTGTCATGGTGCAGAACGATCTCACCTCTTGGGCGCCATAAGCCGAGCTTTTTGAATAACGTCTGGCAGGCATATACGAGTAGTTGTTTATCATTCTGCAGTAACCCTACGTTTATTTTTAAGCACGGCAGTTGTGATACGTCCTGATTTTGAAAAGAAACAAGCAATTATTTTCTTACCAACTCTTCAAGATCGCTTCACTTTAACTGGATTAGGATTTGTTGGAAACATCCATTGTGCTGACTGCCGATTAGATTCCAGTTCAAATGCATATATCCAGCTTTCGTCACCAGTTATGATGTAAACTGCTTTAGATCTACCTTCATCATATTTCTTATAATGTTCCACATGCTGTACTTGTGTTTCTGTGTGTCTGTTAACTGTGTGGTATCCACCCAAGACAGACTTTTCTTACACCCAAATGAGTATGTAAAATCTTGTGTATTGCAGTCATGCCAATGTCCAAGATGCTTTTAATAATTCTATAAGTGACTCGATTGTCATATTGAAGCATTCTCCGCACAGCGTCTACGTTCGTATCAGTAACTGCTGAAATTTGTCCTTCGCAAAAATCGTCGCTGACTGAAACTCGTTCAGATTTAAATTCATTAAACGAGAAATATACGCTCGGCCACCAAAAGCAGCACGAAGTCACATTTCTTTCAGAGATAGGAAACTTTTAAAGTCATAGTACATCATGGCTCTAAAATTTTCTCCCGTTATGTTAATTTTTGATGCACAACACTTATTTCAAAACTAACTGTATAGTAACTAAATTTGAACTGTTACATTTCCATGATGCACTTGATCTATTAGTTTGCAGAAATTATGGGTGCTACTTACTTTCGTAATACTACATGTCTAAGGAGCATATCAATAAATTATTTCTCCGTTCATAAACAACATAAAAACGTAATAGATTACCTCTTGCAACTCAATGAGGTTGACGGTAAAAAATATTATTCCAGGAGAAACATCACTTGGTTTCCATTTGCACGTTTTTGAGCCACAATTTTTATTTTTTTCCGTATCCTCGAAGCAAATACTTTCTTGAAATCAGCAATATCCTCTTAATTGTTATTGTGATATCTTTTTATTCTATTTTGAACTAGCAACTCTGAAAATTCAAACACCACATAATGTTCTTTGCGGTACATAAAACACTATTAAACATAAAATTCTGGATCGTACTCTTTAAAGCTATAAACTCAACTCTTTAGGCAAGGCAAACATCTAAAAGCAAGTCACCTTAAATCTGAACTGGACGAGTCTATAATAGGCAGCTAGCTGTATGTGCCCAGGGAGTAGTCACCGATGCACTCAAGTTTTCAACTCATTACCCGCATATGAAATAATTGCAATTGTATTTTTCTGTGCACATAAATTGATCCTTTATTTGTAGAAAACTTGAGAAAAACTAAGAAAAATGGTGTAAATTTAACTAAAAAAAAATATTCAGACGAAAGCAGGGTTTTCAAAGCAATTATTAGCTAATTAATAACGTTATCTCTAGTATATTATTATTCATTAGAGTCATCCGTCCAACATATGATATTTATACTATAGTGTTTTTACGCCAAAAAAGGTAATAAAACCAGAAAATGTAAGAACGTGTGAGGGTCGATTACCAACCTCTTAGTGTAAATAGGTTAATAAAAAAAGCAGATTTTTAAATGTATTTAACTTCTATTTTTCTGGGGTGGGCCAGACAGCACTCTGGGGAGGGCCTGGCCCCCCTGGCCCCCCCGCTAGTTACGCCAATGCGAGCTGCTGATTGCAACAAATTCATCATAACGTATTGCTGAAAAATGCCTTGTCGTTTTAGGACATTATTGGATTCACTGGATAGAAATCTTAAGAAATAATAGGTAGAAAAAATTCTATAGGAGAAAAATCTAATACACATTTCTAATAAATATTATATTGCAAAAAGTACTAAAAGCTAGTAGTAATTTTAATTTTCCAAACATCATATCCATTTTATGATTTCTGTATAAATAACGCCGTGCCTCTCGCTAAAACTATAGAATCTTGAATGTAAGCTCGAAGTTATACTGTCTAAGTTACTTCCGTAACGACTCTGGATGTTTATCCAAGCTCAAAAAGCGTGACACGATCGTGTTTTGTAAATGTTGTATTCGCCTGCGGATTGAATCACTGCCAACTCCTCTACTGCTCAATTTCATAGCGAGTGATTTATTTAATAAGATTCTAAATATAAGTGTACCGGTGTGAGTACGAACGCTCAGTTGTTTACCTGTTTTCATATTTCGGTCAACTGTTCGCGAATTAATCGGTGTCAGCGCATAGTGACGAGCATTAGAAAATAAACTATCATTTGGTACATATTCAATTTAATAAGTAATAACGCAGTTTAGTAAAATTATAGTTTTAATTTTAACTAAATCTGGACAACAAACTAAACCCACTGCTTAAAATGCATTTTCACCGTTTAAATTTTTACCTTTAACTATACTGTAGCTTTTAACTTCATCTTAAAGAGTTTGCAATCATAATATTTAGAACGTTGAACCCTCGTACTATTACACTGAGGCAAAAGATGGTTACAATTTGTAAAACTTCGAAAATAAACCCTCACGAAAATCTGTTTACTTTTTTACAGAGGCACATTATTTAACTAGCGATATTTATTACTTTATTGAAAGTTACATTATATGTGAAGGCAAAGTGTCATTTTTTACATGTCTTAAATCTTACGAAGTCATTTGTATCCCATCGGCTTGCTGAAACTCAAGAGCTCACTAATGGTGACAAGTCGAGATGGCTACCAACAGAAGTCAACGTGACAGACAAAGCCATTCGATACTCAAAAGGTCACAATTTGAAGGAATATCCTTCATTTTGGCGAGGAGAACCCGACATAGCTAAACAAGAGGACGAGTTGGTCAACTTCATGAATAAAGTCATAAAGTTACTCTGTCTTACGGTAGCTAAAAGGCATATCATTCCGAAAGCGATTCAATGAATGATAGGCAAGAAGTTAATTCCAATACGTAAGGGGTGGAACTATAGGCTATTACCTGACTTGGAAGATTCTACTCAAAAGCCAAAAATTTTGAATCCTAAGTACCATTTGACTATGCTTCTCACTGAAGAACACTACAAAAAATGTGAATATCATGGATATGAATTGGTGCTCAATGAACTTTGGCTAAAGTTCTGGATTTGTTAGATTAACCTATATTAATATAGCGTTCATTTTGGGCTAAACCGGTTCTGCCAAATTTTTCAGGAAATTTATATTCGAGATGCAAGTTTTAAAACATGACGCCAGCCTATCGTGGAATTTAACGTTCCTCGTTGCAGACAATATATCGAAAAAGTACTTAGAAAGTATTAATAAACGGCTGCATAACTCTATGGGGAATTACCTTTTTAAGGGAAAAATGCATCCGTTGCAGCATGATCTCGCATTGAGTCAGCGGCATCGAATCGAATGAGTGCGGCAGGTGAAAGCGCCGGATAAACCTTCGGTGGCCATATAAAATTACGAACAACGAAGGGTGAATTTTGTAGCAAGTATCGCCAATCCAGTCCACCTTCGAATCACATTTTGTTTCTATACCAGCGATTTGTCTCCCTGTGCCCGCTTTTTGAGACATGCAATAACGCTGCCTTTGCCAACTACATCTTCAAAGGCCAAATTCATCCTATCGACGAGATGTGTGAATAACACCATACGCAGTGATATTTTTAAATATTTGTTACAAAGTGTGCCAATATAGGAGTGTTTCCCCCATTTCGAACTAAATATAGTTTTTTCATTGGTGTTTGGGCTATTTTATTGAAAAATCAATTAGCCTTTTTCAAAGCACTGCGTTTGATTGACGTTTTAATAATTAGTTACTCCGACATTGGCTAGATACAAGTATAGCTAGATAATTTGTTACTACGATGACGTCTTCTAAGATTCAGGGGTAATTTTATTGTGTAAGCGTTACTTGGTTTTTGCTTTATTCAATAGATAACCTGTAAAGTCATCATCTGTTTTTCTGTGTATTCGGCAGTATTTGTCATAATAGCGGCTAATAGCAGACACATTTAGAATAAAAAAGGTAAGTCAGTACCCGTTCGCGAAGGACAGGTTTCATACATCATTCTTAAAGGTCAAAATAGAGCCAGTAAGAAACAGCAAGCTTATACCACAGTGTAAGAAATGTCAAAGACATGGACATACCAAGAGATTCTGTAAAAGATCACCAGCTTGTGTTAAGTGCGCAGGTAATAACCTAACGGTAAATTTCAATAAAACTAAAGACACGCCTGCGAAGTGTATCAACTGCTTTCAAGCGCATCCTGCTAGCTACAGAGGATGTACAATAGCTAAAGAGCTTCAGAAAAGAAGGGATAATGTCAGTAAGGCTAAGAAAACGATCCCTCAACTAAAACCTGTCGCCTCTAATACAATTAGAACTGGGGTATCCTACGCCCGAGCAACCCAACCAAAATTATCAGAACCGGAACTTCCTTCATCAGCGTCTGAACCATCTATGATGCAGCTTATGCAGAGTATGATGAAAACATTAGAGCGAGTCAATATAACTCGACAAACTAGAAGCCAAGAGCACTGGTGCTATACCCAAGGTACGATAAGTAATGGAACAACAAGACTTAGTATCGCTACATGGAATGTTAATGGCATTCTAAATAAAAAATATGAGCTTCAAGTTTTTCTAAATACCCAACATATAGATGTTTGTCTCATATCTGAGACTCATATGACAAATCAGTCTTATATTAAATTAAGAGGCTACAAAGCATATCACGCCGTCCACCCAGACAATCAAGGGGAGATCTTAACTCTAAGCATGCAGACTGGGGATTCAGGCTAACTACGACTAAAGGTAGCGAACTAAGAAAAACTGTCCGAGAATTGAACTGCAATTATCATTCAACAGGTAAGCCCACGTACTGGCCCACCGATCCAAGCAAAATTCCTGACTTGCTAGACTTTTTCATTACAAGGAAGGTATCTCCTAATTTTATTGAAGTCGAAGAAAACTTCGATCTGGATTCTGATCACTCAGCAGTCATTCTGACACTAAGTGAAAAGATAATTAAAAAGCAGCCCGACCTACTCTCATCAACACAACCACTGATTGGGACAGTTTCCGCATTGACCTCCAAAATAATATCAATCTGAATATAAATCTAAGAACGACTGATCAACTAGAAGAAGAAGCTGTGAACTTTACCAGGCTGCTTACAACAACACAAAGGAGATTACGCACATAATCAAAGAGGTAAACTACCCGAGCGAGATCAGAAATTTAGTCAAAGAGAAAAGACAAGCTAGAAGAAGATGGCAACAGTCCAGAGATCCGTCCGACAAGACCATCTTGAATAATAAAACTCAGAAATTGAGAAGAGAAATACAAAAACTCAAAGAACAATCAATAAATTCTTATCTGCAGAATTTGACACCTGATGAAGAAACAAACTACTCACTTTGGAAGGCAACCAGAAGGATCAGAAGACCAATTACTTCAATACCACCAATCAGAAGAGATGTGGGACCGTGGGCCAGGGATAATAAGCAGAAAGCGAATATGTTTGCTGAACATTTAGCTGACATTTTTACACTCAATCAAGAACAAGTAGAAAATATACTACCAGAAATCGACAACCAAATCTCAGAAAGCATCACCCTAGCTACTCCAAAAGAAGTAGCCGAGGAAATCAAAACATATATTAATCAAAAAAAGGCACCAGGCTACGATCTGATTACCGGTGAGATACTGAAACAATTGCCTAGAAAAGGTGTAGTCTTACTCACTTACCTTATCAATGGAGCTTTTAGATTAAAACATGTTCCTACCTGCTGGAAAGTCGCAGAGGTAATCATGTTACCAAAGCCAGATAAACCGCTTAACGAAGTGAAATCTTATAGGCCCACTTCCCTCCGGCCTATTGTCTCAAAATTATTTGAAAAGCTATTACTTAAAAGACTAAGACCTCCCATAGAAAGTAGTAATCTAATTCCAAATTTTCAATTTGGATTTAGACAGAAACATTTAACAATTGATCAAGAACATCGGGTCTCTAACATTATTGAACAGGCGTTAGAGGAAAAACAAGTTTGCTCTGCAGTCTTTCTTGACGTTGCCCAAGCCTTGGATAAGGTTTGGCATGAAGGGCTGATATACAAACTAAACAATATGCTTCCGAAGGAATATGTACAAATTTTAAAACCATATATAACTGATAGACTTTTTCGAACCAAGCAGGAAGATGAATATTCAGACCTGAAAGCAATAGGAGCAGGGGTACCTCAAGGAAGTGTACTTGGACCCGTTTTTTATCTATTATACACCAGCGATTTACCAACATTAGATAACATAACAGTAGCGACATTCGCCGATGATACTGCTCTCCTAGCGGTCGATCAGGATCAAGAAAGCTCCACAAGAAAACTACAAATAGCAAGCAATACTGTAGTAGACTGGACCAGTAAATGGAGGACCAAGCTCAACGAACGTAAATCCATTCATATAAATTTCACCAAGAAACTAGCAGAACCACTCCCGCTATATTAACGGTGCAATTGTACTCTATGAAATGAATGCCAAGTATCTCGGAATGAAACTTGATGCAAAATTGCGATGGAAAACGCATGTGAAGGAAAAAAGAGCTGAGCTTAATCTGAAATACAAACAACATTATTGGCTTCTTGGCAGAAATTGCAAGTTATCAATACACAACAAAGTAATGATTTACAATCAGATCCTGAAACCAGTGTGGCTACATGGCATACAGCTCTGGGGCTGCACCAGTGATAGTAACATTAAAATTATTCAAACATTCCAGAATACAGTATTGCGTAACATAGTAGACGCGCCGTGTTATGTTCGTAACACAGATCTTCATAGAGACCTTGGTATCCCAACTATCAATAACGAAATCAAAAGGTTTAACGGCAAGCATGAAGCCAGGCTCTACCGTCACGTGAACGCAGAAGCTCTACAACTGCTGGACATCCAACACCATGTCCGAAGATTGAAGAGAACAAAACCACTTGATCTAGTGTAGGGTGTGATATGTAAAAGCAGAGCACAGTGCGCGGGTGTGAAGTGCATGCAATTATAAAAAGAATCTAAAGGACATCAATGGATAAACTTTAGCTGATAAGTATTTAATTTTAAGATTTATTAGAGTAAAATTAATGGTTAGTCTTTTAGACTAGTTTTAATAGCTACATCAACAGGTGATTAATTAAAAAAAATCTTAAAAAGTAACCTGACGGTTTATTTCCGCCCTCTGTTTCAAGCTCTGGAGGGATTAAGACTGATTGAGAAAGAACTTGTGGCCCTCTATGCAAATAACACCTTGTATTTCATTATCTACCCCCTTGTGTAACGTTCCACCCCTTTGTTTCGACTGTATCTAGCCATGCCGTCATTGTTACATAACGCTAGGGTTGTGTAGCTTTTCTAGTAAAGAAACGATCTGATTTGACACCCCTGGAGGGGAATTGAACTTTCCATTTCGACCATGAGTTGCCCTAGCTTCATTGGGACATCGCGGGATCGTTTTAGTCTTAAGTAACGTTTTATATGTTGCAACATATTCACTCTAAAATGGTCAATTTTGTAAAAATTCAAGGGTCATGCCATAGATTGCTGAGATGGTTCCTGGTCCTACTTAAGTGACACCATTCAAGTAAATTGAAGTTGATTACTTTCAACCATGTGACTTAACTATGGGCAGTAGAGCCCTTTATAATACAAGCAGACGCATGTCGTACAAGTTGCATAAAACTTTGCATCACAGTACTTTCGCGTTTACATGTTGGTGGCCATGATGGAACCAAAACATAACCCTACAACATCAAACAGTTCACTCGTTGTGGGTTATATTATCTATGCTCGCTGTTCTAGCTTCTAACCTTGTATTTGAGTTGCCAACTGTGTTTGTTTTCCTGTGTCTGTTTGCCTTTTATGCTTTGCCTTTCATATTCTTTATTGAAAAATCAGTCTATTTCAATACTACGGAATACTTTTTTTGGATATAAGGTAAGCCTAAAACATTGATTCATTTTTTAATGAACTATTTACGGCCTTTTCTGTTTTTCAGATTTCAAAATGTTCGAGCATGATCGGTTGTTCAGCCTCGAATTAGTACTATTAAACGTATAGACATTAACGTATCTTTATTTTCTGAAAAGTAACAAATTTTTTGAATTTGCCGCTTTTGTGATGTGATTCAATATGGCTGACAAGCATGCTCGTATTATAGAGGTGCTTTAATTGGCAGACATACCAAGAACTTTTTTCACTTGCTTTAGCACAGAGGCAGTACATTTAGCGTTAGCTAGGTTACTGATTACAGATGTTTTTGGGTTTGAGAGGAGTGATTGTAAGGATGCCCTCAGATGACATTCACTCAGACGTCACCAATTTCAAAGGAGCTTTAAGAGAGTTAAAGGAAGCGCTTAAAGGTTTGGATCAAGTTGTTCTGACTTTGGATTTGACATCCAAGAGTACAATCGCTCCAAGAGCGCCTCACATGGAAATAAGTTGAAAGCGATTACTGCACTGTCTACGATTTTGAAGTATCGTTCACCTAAGAAGGAAGTTTTCCATACTTTATTTTGTAGGAGAGAGCGTATGACAAACAATAGACCGTTGCTATTTATGACAAGCAAGCTCTGACGCCCAGTTACTATCTTATTGGACCTGTTAAGATGTCAGCAACAGGTGGAAGTTGGCCAAAGCCCTGGAAAACGGTTTTGGAGCTATTGAAATACGAGCTATCCTGTTCTTTGACAAGGAAAAAGAAGTAGTAATACGGAGTTTCAGAGGTTAAGATCGGAAACATCGTAAATATTTAGGACAGTTTCCTCTCCGTAAATTGGCTGATCGAAGAAGTAGTACCTACATTTCCTGGAAAGGATGAACAAACCAGAGTAGCAGATGTTCACACTAATAGTGCAGTTTTAAGACACTTTGTGGTTAAGCACTGCGTTCTTAATGTTTATGCTAAAGAAATAAGAAGTAGGGTAGCAGAGAAAAGAATGCGCCCGCACAGCAAAAACGTTGTGTCATGCGCAATGGCTCAAGTGTAGAACGAAGAGAATGAGCAGTAGCCATTCCAGCATTTGTGAGAAAAAAACTGCTTTATACCGGGTGGCCATAAATATCTGATATCGCATTACCTTTGGAATCAACACCGCTTTATTAAAGTGATGAATCCAACTAAACTAAATGTCATTAATGTCATCACAACTAAAATTCCTATCTGTCAAAAATTATTTCAGATTGCAATAAGTAATGGAGTTAGAACACGAGATTTTTATAATCGAGTCGTAGGCTAAACTACAGAATCCGGGGCACATTTCCCTCCTCTTATTGCTTTTTATTACATTATATAGGTACCACTACTTTTTGTAATTGAAATATAATACTAACCAACATTTATAAGTAGCTAATTCCATGGCTACCGGGATCTCAGATATTTATGGCCACCCGGTATATGTCATGATGGTGGAGTTGTACAGATTTGTTTTTGTAATTGTCTTTTGTCAAAACAAATGTTACACCATAATAGTGCTGATACTTTAAGAAATCA
This sequence comes from Agriotes lineatus, assembly GCA_940337035.1. Lineage (NCBI taxonomy): Eukaryota > Metazoa > Arthropoda > Insecta > Coleoptera > Elateridae > Agriotes > Agriotes lineatus. The sequence continues at coordinate 209,557,657 of OW679194.1, forward strand.
TGAACAAAGCAAACGATGCTTAAAGATGTAAATTAGATTGGTTTTAGATTGTAACTGTTACATCACCTCCTTGTTGCCAGGTGAACGCTTTAGTTTTCCAGGTATCATTTTTCCACGACGTGTGAGGTTAGTTTCGTGCTTCTCATTGCATTTGATTTTTGGAAGTTTTAGATTGCAACTAGTGGACATTCCACCGAACAAGTGTAGTTGAAATGCTGAAAGCAAATTCTGGGCGCTTGTTAGAAGAAGATTCGGTAATGTTTGGTGCATTTATTTGCTAGAGTTTGGGGATTGAGTCACATTATATGAGTTTTATTCGCTGCAACGCCTCACGTTTCGAAATAGGCAGAGTTCTGGTAAGAGAATGCTTCACTTATGGATTTGTAATTTAACATTGCTTTTCGCTGTAGCCTTCTCTGGAACACCTTGTTTTAGATTATCGTTGGAACTGGAATTATTTAGGCGGAAGTAGGAGAGGGATTTTCTGAAGAAATTTGACATCTGGGTTTATTCGGACTGTTTTAGTAGAGTGAATCAGTACTGGAGTTTCATTTAGAGAGGTTGTGTTCAAACGGGGCACTGATGTGGGACATTCCATTGAACTGTCTTTGCGGTAATGTAATAGAGGTATTTTCGGCCGAGATTAGGACATTATTCCGTGTTTTCTACTTCGTGTATGTTCTAGTAATACGAAGGCAAATTTTTAGCAATCTTCCGAGCTAAGACAGAAACACATACACTTCAAAAATATTTTTCTACGTAAGCGTTCAGCGCTCACACACTTAGTTCAGCGCCTCTCCAATTGTTGCATATTCAACAACTACGAAAACTGCCTTCCCCTCACATTTTTAAACAAGAAGTCGCTAGGGCTAAATCGGGTCTGTAAGGAAAATACCCTAACTCGACAAATCCACAATCCTGAATAACTTGCTAAACCTTGAGTGCCTTATGAGCTCGGCAGCTGTCATGCAAAGGTACATTTTTATAGACTTAAAATAGTCTGCAACTCACAAATGTTACGTCAACAGGACAAAAGTGTTAACTGGCTCTTAGGAATGTGGTATGTCACAGATACTTATCAACAAGAAGTAATTTAACTAGTTTTTTCATGGCTAGGTGGAATACTTAAAAAAACTGCCGTCGTAGCGATATATACTGTAATTCAGCTTAATCGTAGTACGATTACTGCATTTGCTGTCGTTACGACTTGGAAACTAACTCAATCCACTTCGTTCGATCGTATAAATCCAAACTTTGTATTTGCATTAAAGTCCGGCTACCAGTTTCTTTATTGTACTGTAAATCCAGTCTTCATGTTTTTCAATTTTAATTGTTTGGTTACTTAATTTATTTTATAACTTAATTGCCAGCAGTGACTTCTGTACGGTAGATTATTTTATATTGTTTTGAAGCAGCATACGTTTGAGCTAAATTAAGTCGTTGATTCGTTAACCTAATTTGTACACTGGTACTCAACATGTTTGAACATAATAATTTTATACTTGGTTGCTGCCACACTATTGGTTTAATTTTTAATTTATTGCGGAGAAAAATTTGCAGGATCCGGAATGAGATACCACTTATAAACAAAGTCACATTTATTTTGGGGAAGTGTAAATCATACTCAGTCAATAAAACATTCATTTGAAACTGCGTGTTTGTGTAAATTGCATTACACATTGAGGTTTCCGATCCTTCATCAGTAGTTGCTCCGCGGTAGAGTTTAATAAGTGACGTATTACATTTGGAGCACCTAATAAGCTGTATAGATTTGGATATTTACTAGTTAGATATTTGTATACGGTAAAAGTTTGTTCCATCTTATTGCATTGTGTGTGGGTTACATATGTTTAGCATAAAAAGCTCTCAATGGTTATGATTGTTGGTTAAATACCAGTAATTATATATATGGCTTTATACTACATTTGTTATTATTCAAATTCTATTAACTGTTATTATATGATGTTCATTACTCTTTAAGATTTATTTTGACTTTCTTTGAGTCATTTAGTGGTTTGTGGTCTCAAGAATGTAGGTAGTAACTACCAAACAGAACCACTTGGCGCCCTTTGATTAATTTCTTCACATATTAAGGTAAGTTGTACCCAATCTGTTCTCCCGAGTCAGTCGATGGCATGTTTGCCGTTTGAGATCGATGAAAAGCCTCGCAACAAACTAAATAAACTAGTTATTCATTGCTGCACTTAACCTCTAAATATGGATATTTAGCTACTCTAGGAATCATTGTAATACATTAGAAGAGTTTGAGAAGTTTTAAATCTGCCAGGTTTGATTTTCTACCCTAATTGTAGCAGTGCTGGAAGAATAGTGTTAACAAACGCATAAGCATTTGAATAGGCAAATTAAACTGGTTCTCTCAAGAAGATGGACTCATGTTTGAAATTTTATAAGTTTTAGTTCCGTTTGGCCATTTTATTTTTAATTGTATTAGATTTGAATTCATTCTTGTTTAATATTTTACTTTTACTTTATAGTTGAGGTTATGTAACTACCAAGTAATAAATTGCGTGGTCACGGCTATCTCTAATCTAAACAAAAATCGCAATATATTAGCTGCATGAGCATAAATGTTAACAATGAGAAGGATGTTTCAAAATGAACTTCTTACTCTGTTATTTGTTTACGTATTAATTCTGAAAGATCCTTTCTAAAGCATTCCAGCAGAGGTTACTAACAGTGCCCGAAAGCTTTAGTTATTTCCTCAGAATAGCCTTGGAGCATTATCCAAACATATTCCCCAGTTTAATTTGTTTAATTTGAAGCCCAAGTGCGCATCTGTTGAAACGCATGTTGTCTTGTATATGCATTTAAATATTTCGCTTCCAAGTACCGTCAGCTGTACAGATACAAATAAGTTCTGGCTTTAATTAAAATTGTTAAAAATAACGCATCCGTTGCACTTTGTGAAACAGATACGCGTCATTTGGCACTTCGTAAATTTTAGTTCTTTTGAAGTTTTCTGCTGGTCGATTTTCAGCTCGCATTCATCCCAAATCGCTTCCTGAACTCTGTGGGGTTTGTCGCATATTTATGAAGGCGTATAATAATTTGTCTCCAAAATTCACCGTGCCAAAAATAAGTGAGTGTTTTATTATTTTAAACTCACGAATATACGCCGGGAAATTAATGGATCTTATTTTGCAATCCTACTACAAAGATGTGTAAAATTTACTTTATCGTTTGTCATCTATTACACCTTCAGATAATGACTGACCACTTATTTGGCCAGTGCAGGATGGGCTCTGAAAAGTATTTCATACATTATCCCATTAATATTATCGCTTTATAAATAATAATAGGGTTTATAAATTATAAAATTTCTAATTTTAGCAAGGGATACTACACTTTATAAATGGTTAAGTTTCAATTGAGAATTGCCTGTCAAACTCAAGGCAAATTAAAGGAATTTAATATTTATTACCGAAAATAAATGATTTATTGCTCTTTCCTTATTTTATTTATTTACAATAAATTAAGGCTTAGCTTCGGTGAACATGAAACATTTCTTAACTCAGGGGGTCGCTTCATAAAATTAAGTAGACAGCTTTGTATGATAAATAACTCGTTGTATGACAATTACTCTCAATTATTAGGGCAAATGCAACCTTCCCAACTAAACTAAATTTTGTTCAGTAAACAAGATGATCTGCCAGTGCGAAAGTAGTGTAATATGGAATTTTAAACACCAAAATAGCAAGAAAGAATCAGGTAAATACAATTAATTCTGTGACGTAGCAACGGCTAACCTCGTTTTATTTCTAGTGTGACGTAAACCCACGTTGGATCGACATTTTTGAACTTATGGACTACAGTATTTATGTCATGTCTTTGCCTAACTACTAAATTTCTCGTTTTATTGGAATAAATGTCACTATACTCTGCTCTGTTTTTAATATCACTTTGGTTTATAATGCACTAATACACTTGAGTTCCTTTAGCGTCTCACTAATTGTCTTTCGATCGGTTGCCTTACATTTCTCCATTGCTCTATTGCAATTATTATTTTGCTTGCACTGTTTCGTTTATCTTTTAGCTAGTTTACCGTTTGCTGGCTTATAAAATCTTAATACATAACTCTCATATAATTTCTGTACTTAACAAATCGTTCTGTATCATTTTATTCATATTATGTTTGACGTTACTAAGCTCAAATCCGTCTGTTATAAATTAAATGGCATTAGCCCTTACTAACATTTATCATACCTGAAACTCTAAACGCATCCCTTCTGAAACCTGCCTTATCTCATGCTAACTTTTATCCCTCCTATAATGGAACATGAAATATGCAAATTGTCAGTTATATATACTATTCTACTCTTCGAGGTAGGTAAATTAAAGCTAAAGACCCCGCCCTTAGTGGGGAGAACTGAAATACCTTGAAGCTTACCTTTCAATGCTTCTCACTATTTTTAGAGAGATATGGTCTTCATAACAATTTAATGATAGTGGCTACTGCTGCTCACATCAAGTGGATTTATTAATGTAAAGTAGTGATTATCTTGATCGCCAGCGTGGCCGAGCGGTTAACGCATCAGGCTGCGGTGCCACGGTACGGGGTTCAATCCCGACATCTGACAACTGGCGGGTGGCCCATCCAGTCGCTTTAAAAATTGGGTACCGAAACAAAGTTTTGGAAGTACGAAAAGTAAGGCAGTCGTCAAAGGCGTGATGCTAACCACATCACCCAGTACGCCGTTAACGGTGTGTCAGATTGACTGGGTTTTGAAAAGAAATATTTCGGCGACCCTGACGCTCCTTGCCTCAGGCCATGTTCCTACATGGAATGAAGTGCCCGAACTTTACTTACTGATTTTCTTGTAATAAATAAAAAAATATTCTGTGCTCATTTTGACCTTATTCATTCTGTTACGTAAGCAATCAGAATTGCTGTGGGCAGTAAAACATTACAATACAAAACTTTTCCTTATCAAGTTCCAATGAGGTTGGCATTTCAATTGTTACGGCTTCTCCTCCGTATGAAATTGGCGGTTCTCCAAACTTGGTATTAAAAATAAATAACACCATTATGTTTACAGTTTTTCGATTTGCTGTTGGAAGAGGTTTTCCTTCCTGTGAAGTCGACTTTCGTGATAATGAGATTCTAAAAATATTTTATTCGCCAGTTATGCTGGATTTAAGTTAGATTATTCGTTGCTGTTAAGTACTTTTACTCACTTGAACCGTTTACCCACTTAAAATATTTTTGAAATGATTTTGAATGCAGTATTTAACATAAGTAGTTAAGTTTTGTAAAATCATTATTGCTATCTGGCGGGCTAGTTTCAACAGTGTAGGTTGATACAGCACTTTTAATGTAAGTCATGTTACTAGCTAGTGCTGAATTGATAATGCAGAATCGCAAGGTAGTGTATATATACAGAATTTATTTTTGAATAAACCAATACACTCTTAATCATAGGTGTGTTCACATTTTTGTGAGTTGACATGGGCTACAAATGTCTTAAAGGGAAATTTTAGCCTGACTTTCTTGATTACAAAGATCATCCTATCCCAAATCATCAACAAGGGTCTCATTGCCAAATTTTCATTTCTCCAGTACTGCCAAACAGAGCCGGGTTAAGGATATGGGAGGCCCAGGGCTAAATTTTTTAGAGGCCCCATTCCCATTTATGCAACGGGTACAAAGGGATCTAAATGATTAGAAACCGCACTAGATTATAACCTTCGAATCTTTTCGAGGCCCCCAAAATTCCGTGGCCCGGGGCTGCAGCCCCCTTAGCTCCCCTCTTAATCCGGCTCTGCTGCCAAACTTACTGATCAGGTTCTCTCAGTCAACACAACTCTCTATCTTTGAGTCACTTTACTACAGTAATTTCATACTTCAAAATTTAAAACTCAAATTACTATTCTGCGTCGTGCAAGTCACCACCCGATATGAACACTTTGTTTTATAATTTCAATATTTTTTTGCCTTATCGGCCGTGGTGCCAAGACAATTAGTGCTTCAATTCGACTTACCTATTGAAAATATTAAAAAAGCTGCCTTAAGTTAACAGATTTATTCCACCGTTGACCAAAACCAATTTCACAACATTATAAATGCAAAACGCTTCACATCACATTAAAACTTATAAATAACTTAAAACTAGCTCCTCGTCACAGTACCCCCAATCACAATACAGAGCCCAGCGGGCCACTACGTGTGCCAACAGTCCTCGACACCAATCCGCGCCCTAATAGACCTGAACGTCACCAAGTGAACTCCACCTTCAGGTTCAGTCCTTCGGAAGCGCACTGTCACTTTTGCCCCTCACATACATCCTGACGGAATTGGACTTGGTCCCCAGCATCCTCTCCAGCAGCGACTGCTTGGACTTCCTCCGCGCCGACAGCACCGCCTTGCAGAGCTCTTGGAAGGCGGCCGCCACCGGGGCAACCTGTTCGGCAGCGGCAACCTCGCAGAAGCCGCACTCGAAGTTCCTCGCCAGGATGGCGCCCTCGTCGGAGCTCACCTGCCGCAGGTGCACCATGTCGCACTTGTTGGCCACCAGATAAATCGGCGTGTCGCAGTTCGTGAGCGTCAGGCCCGCCTTCTTCACATAGGCGAAGGACTGGCGGTCGGTGATGGAGTACACCAGCAGCAGACCGTCCGCCCAGTGGAGGATGTCCGGAGAGGGCAGGTCGTCCTCGTTCTGGAAAATGGAGATGCCTTATTAGTTTCTGTTTTACTATTAGACATTCATTCGGGACACCTTATATACGAGTATAATCCCTACAGCGAACGTCCCCAGGTGGCGCATAGGAACACGACGTTAGATGGAGGACATAAATTAAATACCTCCTGCGGACCAACAGGTCTGACAGAAGGCAGCAGTAACTATTCTATAATAACTAGCACACGTCTGTGAAGACATTAAGCAGCTCTGGAGGAGGAATGGTATCTGTCGTTATACCCATATTCATCGAGAAGGGAAGATGAAAAAAAATGGTTAATTAACCCATTTTTACATATTTTAGGGACACCCTGTAGATATTAGAAATGTGGCAAAAATATTTCTGTACAGCAGCGAACTAAAACTGGATGACCTTGAGCAGAGCCCACTATTGTTAAATTGTTATAAAGACTCTCTAGAAATAGTAAGAAGCATTGAAAGTTAAGTTTCAAAGTATTTGAAGTCCCCCCTATAAAGGTGGGGTGCCATAGCGACCTTGACTTTGAAGTCAATTTACCTATTTTGAAGAGCAAAATAGTATATAAGACTGACAATTTGTATATTTCATGTTCCATACCATAACATAGCCTGTATAGATTGTAGAAAATACTCGAATCAAGAAGCTTACCCAGAACCTGTGTAATAAAAGGTATTAACTTGACCTGTCGTGTACTATGGGTGCGACACGATGCTAGTCGTCGTGGGCAGATTTGAATGAAACGGTCTGGGAAAATATTATAATATGCAGTTTTCGATGCAGAACTTCATCAACGGTGATCTCTAATGATCTACTAGCTAAGATCCCTCAGAAAAATCCAGATTTAATAGGCTAGATAAACATGCAGAAAACTAAACAAGCGAGCTACATGTGTAGAATGCTGGATTAAAAAAAGAACTAACGAATGAACCAGGAAAACGAGTGGTAAATAAAAAATAACATCGTTATTAAAGACGTTAAAAGATGTAAAAGTGCAACATTTACCCACCCTATCAACAGGTTGAAAAATGTACAAACCAGTTACGAAGGACGTCAAGGCACTTCAGTGTGTGCGCGTAAATATTTTACACAAGGGAATCAACTTTAAAACAATCTAGAAATCTTTAGCAGTTCAAAAATACTCTGAGAATTGAATTCGAGTGCTTCTCATGGCCGTAAAATGTACAGAAATGTACAATTCTGTGCTTTGGGTAGGGTGTTTACACGTCGCGGACGAGTCGGCAAGGGGTAAGTCGAGAGCTTTACAGTTCCTGACAAGATATGCAAATCCGAGAAAGTGCGAACGCGCCGTGCAGCAGAACGCTGGTACGTACATTGATATATGGTGGTGAACGTTGAATTTGTCAGAAAAAGCAGGGCAGAATAATCCTGCGGAAATGAGGCCCTGCGTGGAGTCGAAAATGAGCTGTAATCGAATACGGACGCGGTGTACGTAAACAGCGAGATTGACGTGCGAGATTGACGGAATATTTACATGCATTCGGCAGGAAAAGATCGTAGAAAGCGATAACAGAATTATTCTGTTATGAAGTATACTTAAAAACAAAACTTGAAGATTGAATAAGCGGTTTATTTGTCACCTTTTTTGTTTTCAAATAAAACAAATGAAGAAAATACACTAAAAAAATAGAATTTCTCGCGCAGAATAAAGTCCTGAAAAATTATGAGAAACATTTATTAAACTGTACTTTAGAAAAACTACAAGATTCGAACATATTATGTAAATTTACGGTAGAACAAAATGCACTTACAAAAATCTGACCACTAATCAGCTACATTTTAAATTCTTTCTCATTCAAGCTTATTTGCTATCCGGCTCGAAGGACCAGTTTCTTTCAATTAAAAATTAATGTCCACTCTGATTAAGACAATGAAGTATTCAGAAGCAGATGTTTTAGAAAAAAAATGTTATGTATTTAACGGTTAATAATGTATAAAAAAACTCTAGTATAAAAATAGGTTCAACTAACTCTAGAAACTTATCCAGTTTCTGCAATTTCCCATTGAGCTCTAAAAGATATAAAGTTAACTATAGGAAACTATTGAAAGATAGTACAACTACTTGGAACGTATAAGGAATAAGATACAAAATAAACGAGATAAAATGGAAATAGACAAGAGAAAACATAGATCTCGTCGTACCTTCAGAAGCTAAAAATAAATATAACAGATGTGAATATTTCCAAGATTATGTGCATATCTACTTAGAGGTTGAAAAGGGTCATAGAACTAGAACAAGGATATCCACAATGATAAGGAAGAAAGGGCTGGGATACGTTAAACCATGAGAATCCGTGAGAGGACAAGAAATATCCCAGATGACGATGCCCCCTTTAGTAATAAAAGATCAGTTGGAAGAAAAAAAATCCAGACTTTGAATAGATATGGGGAAATAAGAAATAGCAAACTAGTAGGGCCACACGTAGAAGAAGCAGTAAACGACAATAGCGAAGGACTAAACAACATCCACCAGCACTATAAACTAAAGATTGACAACACCGTTTTGACTTGAAATCAATTATAAATTGCACCATCACGAAGCAGAAATCAAATATATATGGGTAAGAAGGACAGCAGACTGCAAATCAGACCATAAGTTAGTGCACTCAAAGATATATCTACCTTACTGATGGAGAAAAGGTATCGATAACACACAAGGTAACAATATTGAAAATATTGAAAAAAGAACAGGTAATGCAAGAAATATTAGCAGAGCAAGGAATGCCTAAAGGAAGCAGCCGAAGAAGCTTTTCGAAGAAAATAAAATAAAGCCAAACCTTACCGTTGGGGTAGGTATTGCAGATGCGATAAAAAGGTAGAAAAGATTAGACATAAGATTACCAAGCGATAAGCAAAATGAAGAAATAAAGAATGTATACAGAGCAGTGAACAGAGAGGTAAAAGGAAGAAGTAATAAGCAACATTCCTGTTCTGTAATTGGGTTTTACCTGTAGAACAGTGTAAATTAAAATAAATAAATAAATAAATAAATAAATAAATAAACATTCGGCGTTGGAAAAGAATATATTGACCAACATCTAGAGGGTACCAAGGGTGCAGAAGCATTTAAAACTTCTGTGCAAAATAATGCCACAAAAACCTTAACCGATATATTGAAGCAATGAAGGGTCTGAGACAGGGCGACAACCTTTCACCAACATTTTAAAAAATACATATGAATCAGCCCCTCGAAAAGTGAACAACCTCCATTTTGCAGACGATCAGGTTATGGTGGTAGAAGATTAAGACGTGCTGGGTTATATGGTGACAAAACTGAAGAAAGAATATGAGGAAGCAGTACTGAATATTAACACGAGGAAGTTACCTCTAGAAAACCCATACAAATACCTCGGAGTTACTTTCAAGAATCATGGAAGTAGTAATACAGAAATAATTACTAGAATGAACAAAAGAATGACAGTTACGAGGAGTATAAATTCTATGTAATGGAATAAAGGGACTCCGAAGAAAACCAACACAAAAGCATCATACAGCCAATTACCTATGGATTATTCTATTGATTTCAAGTAAAAGGGATTAGAAGTGAATTCACAATAAGGTCAGTTAAATATTTGAACGAAACGCCATAAAATGAGCGGATGGCTCGACTCTCAGTAGGCCGGCCCGGGTTCGAATCCCGGCGGACTCTAGACGGATTTTAAATATCGTACGCTCCCCGGCTACCACGATAACACCTGTGGTAGTAGTTAACCCCTAAACAAGAGAATTCTTCCTCACTTTCGACGGGCAAGGCAAGCCACCTACCTAGCCTAAGGGCCAAGAGGGCTCATAGAACCACTCTGTGGTTAAAACAGGCCACTGGCCTATAATAAAAGGAAGAAGAAGAAGAAGAAGCCATAAAATTAGTGTGCTGATGTTCAGAAACCTGGGGTCAGTAAACTGATGGTTACAATATATGAAACAACCGCAATACTACCAGGGGCCTTTGGTTGTGAGTACTTACAGCGTAGATAAGAATCCTACCACACCAAGTAACCAGCAATTTTCTCTCGGTAGCGGACGCTGAATTATTTGTCCATAGCAGTGTGGACATAATTTACTCATCTGCAAGCACATCCCAGATGGGCACGTGTTAAACCATGAATTCCTTTGGTGAACAGCAAGAGATACTTCACGTCAGGTTTTTAGGTAGCTAACTAACGTCCTTCCGATTTTGACTATTTGCAGAAGAGAGACGGTATGCCAAAAATGCTAAATAGAAATCCACACGGTACGAACTGAATTTATTAAAACAAAAGCGTTACGTACCAGCAACATTGGGGGCTGCCAGCAATAAATGTTGCACCATGTGGTTGTGCAAAAATGTTAACCTATGGATTTTATTAAACCACCTAATTCGTTCCAGGATGAATGTAGAATTATTAATAAATTCACAGAGCCTCAAACGAAAAATACCATTTGGTTTTATGGGAAAGGCAACATAAGATAGAAATTGAAAATTCCAGAAAGTGCTTTTTATAATTTAGAAAATTCCCAACTAACTGTTACGAGCCCTACTTTACCGACAAATTGCCAAGTTTTAACTTAGACCTTGGAAATTTAATGTTAAAGGAGTTGCCTCCCCATAACTTTGATGATTAAGAAGTTGCATATAAGTCAGAGGCAAATATAGAATAATTACTCTTAGTCCAATAATAGTTGATAAGAGAATAGCCCAAACCAATTTTGTAGCTAATTGCTAAGGGAAGGTAAAGCTTACCATATGTGCAGAAATTCAATTATTTAGGAATGATAGTAACACAAAATGAAAGAATGGATAAAGAAATAAGGGCAAAAATATCAGCTGGATGGAAGCTGTTTTAAAGAAAGTAAGAAAACATTGTGAGGAAAAATTATCAAAAGACATAGAATGAGTCTTTCCGAAAAAATAGAAAGGATATAATAAGAAATGCATCACACAGGCAACAGTTAAATGTGAAAGTAATAAACATCAAAATAGAGGAATACCATTTAAGATGGTAAGGAAGCCCAGGAAAAATGTGGCAGGTGGAGGTGAGAAACAAATATCTAAATATCTGGCATATGTGCATCATACAACTCAAACCTAGTTTAATTTTTAATGAAATGTAAATACAACTTAATTGGTTGCATATTTTTAAACATATACTCCAATTGAAACAGATAATTTAACAAGTAACGACAACGACTAAGCAAAAACAACTACTACAATTTAAAATGTAAAATTCTTTATATCGAGCTAAATTACCAGTCAATTTCCTGGTCTGAAAAATGCACATGTGCAATGTGCAGTCCAGAAAGCCTTGGCTGCAGTGTAAAATCAAAAATAAACCGATGGAATAGTTCAGGCTAAGGTAATAAATACCCGCGGAAAATTTATCGATGGGAGATTTGCTCGGATCTCGTTTTGCGAAACCGTGAGCATTTGCTTCTCTGTAGTAATCAAGGCCCTGCTAACACGTCGTAATTTTCTAATAGGTTACACACATATTTATTGCCACGACCTTAGCTGTCGAACCGTCCTAGAAGATCAAGAGCTGTTGCACTCCCTAGTAATGAGTTTGATCGGTTGCAATACTGAACATTAAAAAAGTGGTTAAATCACAGATTCTGAAGTTGTTTAGAAAACATTGGCATTTTGTCTAAGTAAACAACGCTGGTAAATATTTAAGTATTCACATGAATCTGCCAACGCGTGCTAATATTTAATCTTAAAAAAACACCGATCCGGCCAAGAAAAATTAATCATACTTGCAAAACTCACCTTTGGACACGTGTCTAATATTTCGAAGAGGACTGGCTCGTTATCGACGAGAACTTCGTGTTTGTATCTAGTTTCTAGAACAAAAATAAATAATTACAATGGAGCTGCCCACAGGCTAAACAAAAGAATATCAAAATTTAATGACTGCTTTAAGATAAATGTATATTTTATAAGGTACTAGAACTATTGTGCTTCTAAGGTAAGTGTGAAGAAACTTATTGATAACTCTTTGTGTAGCAGTGGAATACAATGGATGTTCTGACATATTGACAGTTACAAAATAAAAATGGACCTGATTTCTCATAAAAGGAAGATGAGAAAATCAGTAGCTTACATTGGGGCAGAATTCGCCAAGTTCTGTAGCAGCCAATCTTCCACCGGGTTCGCAGAAGAGTGCTGCCCGCTACTCAGGTATTCAACTATAAATTCTATTTTCTTTTCTAATAGCATACCAATTATTCAAATACCCAATTCATATTCAAATTGATCCCTATAATATCCAACTACTGTAATCCCTTAATCCTATTTTAAAATTGATTTTTATACCCCTGTATTCATATCATTACAATATATTTAGTTTTGTTACAGTTGGTTATCATATTGTGGTTGAGTTTGTACCGAGGGATTAACTACTACAGAAAAAATGTGACAAGATTGCGAAATTTAATGGATTTCTAGGGATTTCCATTGATTGCGGGGAATTTCAAAAGATTGCGGGGGCTTTTCAAAGTTTGCGGGGGATTCCCATTGATTGCGGGGATTTCGAAAGAATGCGAGTGATTTCCAACGATTTCGGGAGATTGCTGGATGATTTCCGCAACAGTTTTAAAGATTAAATAACCTAAAATAGTGTTGGAAATAAGGGACATAAATAAGTAGCTGTAAAACCATGCAGACTTAAAAAAGTATTAATCAGTGTGGGGATTAGTAAGATAATCTGGAAAAATGCGGTAGTAAAAAAATTATTTAGTTAACTATATTGTTCATTGTTGATACAACTTTTTAGTACAAAATATCAGGTAACAGGTCTCTGTAAAAATCCGTAAAGAGGTTTACACGGAGCTACCCTCACGCGAATTAAATCAATTTGCTAATTTAAAAAAATGTAGTCCGCTGGAATTTGAATTCCGCTCACCCAGGCGAATATGTGACTGGAGTTTCTTGTTCGCCGCTAGATTAGCCGAACCGCAGGCTCATTCAAACTCGATGAGTTTCTGCTGCTTTATAAAGATACTATATTATTCTGCCCCATTTCTGATGTTTAACCTGTATCTGTTAGGTCTCATTTTTGCCAATGATAAAGCCTGAGCTATGTGCAAATTATTACTGGTATCTTACTTACTCTTACTTGTATATTACTACTTGCAAACAAAAGAAGTGGAAGTTGTAACACTAAATATTTTGAAAAATCAAATGCAACTGGGGGTAAAAGTATCTTAACATCCGCTGTAGACTTATCTGTCCGTCCGTCCGGGACGCTGTTTTAGCAGCCAAACCGTAAGAGATAGAGAAAAAAGTTATAAAAGTTATATGTTTGGAATGGTCATGTCAGGTCAGCAACCGAATTTCAGTCACGTGACACTTCCGGTTTTCGAGAAATCACAAAAAAAACCGTGTTTCAAATAGAACGCGTATTAAATAAAAATGTTTCAGCAGCCAAACGGAGCTGCGACCCTCTGCGCCTTAAAACGTCGATCGGTTAGGCAACCACTTTGACACCTTCCAGGTCTGGGTACAGTTTTTATTTAATACGCGTTCTATTTGAAAAACCGTCTTTTTGTGTTTTTAAATGAGATACCTGTCTCACTGGATTGCTTGTTCCTAATAATACTGCAACAATAAAAGGAACCACTCGGTAATTCAAACTTAATCAATTTGAAAAGAAAACAAATTGAAAAGCGGGCCGACGAATCGTTATGGAAGGGACGTTGCATGGAATTGTTTTACTCTAACGTCCCACGCAAGTGACTTTAAACAATTTGAAAAGTCAAAGGAAAATAAGGCTAAAAATATCGTAACGAGCCCAATAATACTGATACAATAAAACGAAACACTTGGTTATGCGAACTACATCAATTACCAATTTAAAAAAATTACCGGTGGTGGGATTCGATCTACATCATCTGCCTATGCGATTGTAACCGCATCGATATGTTACAGTGACTCATGCAGCCCCACTGGTACGAGTGCGACGGGCGGCTGTATTTAACAGAACGGTTTTATTGCTGAAACGTTCTGACTCTTTTGCGACATTATCCTGTATCTGTTGGGTCTTATTTTTGTCAAGTGTAAAGCCTAACCTATGTGCAAATTATTACTTTCATTTATTTCTCAGTTAACGCAAATATACACAAAATTATTTTTTTAAGGTGCTCACCCTATATATATATTTCTGAAATTTTCTTGGTTTCATGCAAGGCAGACATATAATCTCCATGCAAAATATCGTCATCCTCCAACAAATAGTTTTTGAATTATACCGCCAACAGGCAGACAAACGGAATTGAGAAAACCTGTTTTTCATCATTTAGAGACCTTGAAACGGGAAGATCTGAAGAAATCTCGGTAGGTGATTTTTTCTCGATTACATTACTTACTTCGTCTTTTAGATGAGGGAAGTAAAACAAACTGTCTCTTAGTATATAACAGTTACTATACTAACCGATTAGGATGTAGGTATCTTGGCGCTCAAACTTTGTAATCCGAATCCGGGGCAAGTTGAGCATTGCACCGCCAGACGCAAGCGAATAAATACCAACCTCTACACCGCAAGGTAAAATGAGGTTACCGGTAATGCATACATACATACATACAAAATAAAGTATACTCTTTTTTGAATCCGACATAACAATTTTCATTGCTTGCTTGACACCACTTTGAGAGCGAACCCGTGGGCCAAATTGGCTGATTTTGGTGTCAATCGACTCAGGGCGATGCAAGTAAGCCAGTAGTAAGAATTTCAAATTTTTATAAGTGACTTTTTTATGTGGATTTTTTTGTTGATAGTTGACCTCAAAATTAACTCGACACACAAAATGTACAAATTGCATTCAATGAATTATTTCGCGCCCAATTTGGGTGCAGAAAGCTAGTAGTCAACAATTTGTCAAGGAATAAGTCTAAAATATCTCTTGTTATAACTAGAACTCGAGCAGTAGCTTTGGATATATAATTTTTTAAAAACAGGTCTGTTACACAAGTAGATAACATTTTAATAATTGCTCCAAAATTCATTTTATCTGCGCCTAAAGAAGTGTAAATATTATCATATATCATAATTTAAAAAATTGTGAAGACCAATCAAAGTATGTTTTAGAAAATTTTATGGAGCCAGTTGAAGAACAAAAATGCGACGTAGTTGGCAAAAATATGTTTATTATCACAATTTTGAAAGTGGGAACCATCCTATAGGAGAGGTTATACTTTCCCATCCGCCTGTAATACCTTTACGATGTTTTTAGACCAGAGCAGGCGGTGGTATTTCGTGGATTTCGGAACGATTTCGTGGATTTCGGAACGATTTCGTGGATTGCGGAGAGATTGCGAGGCGATTGCGTGGATTGCGGAGGATTTCCGTTGTGATTTCGGGGATTGCGGAGGAATTTGTGACAAGATTGCGTGAAGTGGTTAACCCCTCGGTTTGTACCGCCGTTCAACAAAAAGGCGACCACAACCCGAACTAGCTCAAACTTTCGGCGGTTTGTTGTCACGGGTAAAGATCAGGCCATGATTCTTAAGGTTATTCAATGACACAAAATAAAACAAAGTAGAAAAGGGCACTAGTCTTCAAGCACGACCACAACAAAAAAAGTCAAACGGTAAATAATCTAAGTAAAACTCATTTCTAGCTTACTCTAACGTAGGTTCTGTGTACATATCGGTTGAGCCAAATAAAACATAATATACCAGTAGCAAGGACGAACACGGGGTTTTAATAGCTAAACCGTTTGAATACAGATGAATAATACCTGGGCACAATTGGTTCAAAGTGGCCACAGCCATCTTAAATTGGGACGCTAAGTTCAAAACTCCCCAGATAACTACATATCAATATTTAAAAGATGCGTGGCAGTTCTAAACAAAGTGATTACTAAGTTAAAGTGAAATTATACAATTTGTATAGAAAGAACACAAAAAATGTTACACCGAATTGCTAAATGCAAAACGACCGAGGAATTTACGTATTATTAAATTATGCTAGAACTCCGTTAGGCACAAAACAGAAATACAACGAACGAGTTAAATATTGAAAAGAAACCGTTGAATTTGATCTAAAAGTAAATTGGGCGTTTCAAATAGCATGCAGGGCTTGAAACGATTTAAAAGGGTGAAGCCCAGTAGCATCAGCAATCGATCACGGAAAAGTAGCCTGTAGGCGCTTTCCAAAATACTAATCTGTAACGTAAACAGGATGCGCGTCTGTATCGATAGGCCTCGCGATAAAACAAGCACAACCAAGATATACATAACTATGTAATGCCACAACAAAGAAGAATTGCGATTTACACTGCCTGCCTTAATCACTAAAAAACTTTCCCTACGCGCTACTCACAACTCACAGATAAATATAAAGGATGCTGAATTTTCTAGAGCAGCACCTATCGGGACACAACGAGAGACGTAAACAACGTTCTGGAGCCGCTCAGGAGCGAACCTCCGAGAATAATTACAAATGCTACAAGCGAAAGCCATCTAGGTGGCAAAGGAGATGTTCTTGGGCATGCCGGTGCCAACTAGTGTATCGCAAATAAACGAGCCTTTCTTGGCGAGTTTTTTACATGACAAATTGTTAATAGATAATGTATAGCCCTTCTTTTCTTTAAAACATTTTATTTTTTCTATTTATTGCAATATGATGTTAAAAGCAATTATTTCTCTTATTCTTCTTCTCGGTGCTCTGGATGTTCACTCCTGAACATAGTCTTCTCTTATATTTCTTAATGTTTCTGTGCTGTGCAATAGTGTGTACAAATTACAGCTCTTTCACATTATATATTAATCTTATATTATTATTTTCCCATTCCAAGTCGAACAGAATATAGAACAAACATTCGAATTCCGCTATTTGGAAAGGAATATAAAACTAAACCACAAAATAAAGAGGTATTAACACAATGCTTGACATCTTAATAAAAACGATTAAAGAAAAGCTCAACGTACATATAAACTTAGCCGAGAAACAATAAGGCTTTCGAACTAGTAGATCATGTGTGGATGCCATTTTCTTCCTACAATAAAGCCTAGAAAATCGCTGGAATTCAGCAAAGCAACTTTTCTATATTTCGTGTTTGACAGGGTTCAGCCACGAAATACAGGGTGTCTCGCGAAGTTCTCCCGGCACTTAAGGAGCATGTTCTTAAGATCACTTCAAACAAAAAAGTTCATACGAACATGTATCCTATTCTCAGTATTTATTGAGCTATACACATTTCAAACTAAATTAATCTTAAATAATTTTTATTTCTATGACATCAAAAATAACAAAATAAATGACTGCAGACTTATAATTTAAAAGAACGTAGTCATAGATGTTCAAAAATTCCCCCTCCTACTTCAATGCATTTAGCCGCACGCCTGTGAATACCACGCGTTCAAGAGTTCAAAATTCGCTAAATTAAAGCCTCCCATGGTTCTACTTTCTCTTCGTACACCAACTTCTTCATCCAACCCCATATGTTGTAATCTAGAGGATTTAGATCTGGAGATCTGCGGACCAATTGCGTGGCCCACCTCGACCAATCCATTACTGAGAATAGGACACATGTTCATATGAACTTGTTTGCTTAAAATGATCTCAAGAACATGCTCTTTAAGTGCCGGGAGAACTTCGCGAGACCCTGTATAATATGTATTGTACACGAAAAATCAATACCAGTTAAGCTGAGTCGTCCCATTCAAGATATTGTTAGGTTAATTTATATTTTTAACGCCGCTTTTAAAAATTAGTTTTAGTTAATTTCCGACTAAACCGCCCCCTGCCCACATAGTCCTCTAGATTGAAACTTATAATGAAATCCTATCTAGAGGCCATCAAGCCCGCTGAGTTGGCATGGAAAAACACCCGCAAATATGTGGGAGACTTCCGCTGTCATTGACATCATCCGCAGTTGAAATTATCTTTATGTCGTTACACCTCACGTAAGTTGGATGCATCCTGTCTATTGAAATTTCGCCTTCCGATCGGCATTCGCGTTGAGGTGTTGGTGCAAGCACGTCACCTCAACGGAGCGTCGAATTCAAAGCCTGCGGCTGCGGCCCCTTCGGCGGGGCCATTGCTTCCCGGCGATTTGACGTTGAGTCAAAGGCATCGAAATGAAAAAGTATGGCGTGGCGCTGCCCTTAATGTGTAAAAATTGATAGCCCCTTTTGTCATAAGGTCACTCTTCATTTACGGCCTACACTCGGATGAACCTCTGAGGATCTTTATTAATTAAAAATAACAAAGGGCAAATCTCATAACTAATTCCGTTAATTAAGTTACCCTTCGAATCACAGTTTTTGGATATAGCAGATAGTTGTCTTCCCCCATGTCCGCTTTTCGAGACAATTCAATATGAACCCAGTACATGCAGTTGTGGGGCTAACAACCTACTCAATGGCCAGATATACCCTCCCCCCTCGTCGAGATGTGTGAAGAATGCTGCACGCAGGAAGGGTGACTTTTGCAGTTAACCAGGAATTGCCTTTCCACCAGCTTAAGGTAATTGTTTTGCAATTGCTTGAATTGTACATGTGTCGCGGAAAGTGAATTTAACTACGAAGTGTTTCGAGCATTTTGTTGCTGCGTTTAGCTCTAGCACCGAAGCGTTATACTCTAGTTGAGGCAGAACAGTAGCTTCTTCCAGGTAGTTTGTGCTTACATTTTTAATAATTAGGTACTCCGGTATCGGTTCTATAAAATTATTGTAGACCGCTTCTATACATAATGACGTCCGCTAAAAATTAGGTTTAATTTTATTGCGTCCATGTAATTTTTTGTTGAAGTTATACACTAGAGCGTTGAAAGTAACCTCTGTGTTCTCTTCTATATTGTGTAGATTAATGTACACCAGCTGGTAATAACGTGTCGAGAATCAACAAATGTAGGTTCCCGTTGGTAAAGGGCAGGTTGGCACATCATCCCTAACAAGTGTTGTGACAATTACACCCTCTGTTTCAAGTCCCGGAGGAATTAATGCGGATTGAGAGAGAACTTGTGGTGCTCCAGACAAACAACACCTTGTATTTAATTAGCTCCCCTTGGTTTATCGCCGCACGCCTTTTTATCGATATGCAATAAGGTTTATAGCGTTTCTATTTCCTCGTTAGAAGTACAGCTACGCCTTAAGCTAATTGCTCCTGTTTATGAAAAGCATTTTTCCATGTAAAATTGCTTCCGAGGCTGACAACTGTGAAGGATTTTGCCTAACGCGTGACATGACGTCACCAACAGGTAGAAATCTTAAGGATCGTTTGTGACCATTGTTTAATGCAGTGTTTTCATGGACATTATTTTAATAGAGTTCTTAAACTATGCTTTGTAAAGGGTATACCTGAAGCTTTCAGAGACGACGAAATAAGGTAGATTAAAATCTTGGAGCCGAGCACGCAATACTTTCTATCGCCGAACGGGAATTTTTCTGGTTGAATTTTCTCATGATATCGCCCGGAGCCAACGCCATAAAGAACACGAATTGGTTCCCGTCTCGTTCCAGGTACAACTATTTGACTCTCGCGACAAACCCTCCTTTTCTTTAAATCTAAGATCTACTCCTCGCTCTGAGCTACTGAACCGCCTTTGGCTTGCTATATGTCATAAATGGAGTTTCCGCTGTAACAGTATTCATTAGTATAAATAGCTAACCAGCCTTGGGCGTCATGAAACCATTTGTCAGCGTGCAATCTTTATTCTAACGTTGTGGACGCGTATATGTAGCGTTTATGACTGTCAATCGATTTGACAGAGAACAATATCTTACAGTAATAGAAATTTTAATAGGCATTGATATTAATGGGCAAAGCCTAATAATAAAAGCCAAAGTAGGAAGTGTATTTTTCATTATTTGAAGTACAATATTTTGAAATGGTCTAAATAATAATAATAATAAATAAATGATGGGTGCTGCAATGTATATAAATAAAGATAACGAATTTATTTTAAAAATTTGTACATGGTTTCACACTTCAGGACATGGTTTTCGATGACTGACATGCATGGACGGGATTTGTCCAAACTATTGCTTGATCAAGTTAAATATAAAAGTTAATATTAAAATATTTTGGAAGAAAGCATGTAAATGAATGGCTAAAATGTACCTGCGAGACAAGACAAAACATAATCGCTATTTCTTACAATAAGTATGAATACTCAAGAAAAAATCCTTACCAATACAATTTGTAAGAGGAACAGATGTTCAAGTACAATATGAGTTACCCCAAGCACTCCAGGAATCCATGGGTGCGGGAAAGGAAATAAAGACCACACCAAATTAAGTGGATAAATAAAACTAAGATTGAAGAAATTATATATGATTTCGGAAGAAATTGGTAGAAAATTACACTTGACAACAAATTACAGAGAAAGGAATTAATAGTTATTTATTTATGGTAAAAGATCTACTATATCTGTCTTTGCTAAGTTTTCTTCGCTTCTACTTATTGGTAGTTTTGTTAACCAACGTGATTCTATCAGTCTGTAAACGCTCTACGTTTCTCCTGTTTTTGACCTTCTTATCTCTCTCTTTATCCTGTGCGTCTTCCTCATGTCCATACTCTTCCAGTCTGTGTACTGTTGGTTGCTGTTATCTTAGAACCAGTCTAATCCCACATGGTTTACACTGTGTCGTGTCTTGTATCTCACGATTTCTCTTTCCATCCCTTAGTCTTTTCCTATTTTCTGTTGTGTCACCTTTAACTACAATTCCGTGTATATTAAAATATTTTAAAAACGGAAAGCAGAACTACTTACACAGAAAAGATCATATCATGAACTACTTAACAATGTGTTTATACTACAGCAGATAACAGAAAGGTAATAAGCTGGAAACTGAGAAAAACAGTTAGCCTGAATAGAAAAAAATTATTGAGTGAATCTAATGTATCTATTTTCAAAATAACAAGAAAGTTCCCTGGAACTATCAGTCTTCCAGAAAATCTTGACGTTCGTAGTAAAGACATAACGTGCAAATACCTGAGTATTTTCAGATGAGTTGTAAATAAGGCGATCTAACTCATAATTTTAACACACTTGGCACGTATTTGTTTATGAAGTTGAAACGAGCTTGATGTCTGCGGCTTTAAAAGGTTTCGAGTGTCTGTGGTTATCTACCCATGGTCCATCATTCAAATCGGGAAGGCTGGTTCCAGGGATAGTGAATGGGAACATTGACTTCTCACGATGCTCGTTTTATAGTGCAGAGCGTTTGGGCGCAATAAATTTGCAAACGTAAATTTTTATGGGAAAAGTGGGTCGGTAAATATTTAATTTCGTGTAAACATGCCACTATTTATTTTAGCGGACTCTTAAGTAGGCCAGCGTTTGTTGTACTTTGCTAGACAACCGGTAACTTTTGCGGAGCTAATTTTGCAGGCGTACCATAAATTTTGCACTAAATGTCGGCGTTCAATGAATTTCTAGAGTTCGCTAGTCGTTAAAAACCTAAAATGTTACGTTTTCGCTTCTGAAGTATTTAAAGTTTCGTTTATTATCACGTTAAGTAGGAATGACCTCAATCTGTACCATGAGAAATAGCATATAAAATATTTTTTACTTGATGCTACAAAAATATGTTCCTTTTAATTTTAAAATTTTCTAAAATAATAAACTCTTATAAAAGTCTAATTCGCAAAAATCTAAAGTTTCCTAAACGCTCCTGGTAAATCAAATGCATGTACAGAAGCGACAACAACTCAAGGCGCCCGTTAACATTGAGATGTGATCATGAGACTTAAGAATATCTGCTCTTAATCTACGAACACATCCATATTCTGTTCGTACGATTTATTGCATGTAAGAAACAAATAAAGCAAGTGTAGTCACTGAAAGTTATGATTTGGAGGTAATAGCTCTTGATATATTGGTAGTCTATATGGATACATCTATAAATATTGTATCAGAATGGTGCAATTACCATAATGAAGAACCAGTTCTTGAACAACTTATCTCCCCAAGAAAAATTAAAAATAATAATTCAAGTCGAAGTAAAAATTGGCAATACCAATTGGGGTCCCGAATGAGGGCAGTCTCTCACGATTTATTTAATAAAGTCGTTAAGAAAATTATATGAACGTGTGGATTTAACAGAACAGGTCTGATTTAACAGAACAGGTCTGATTTATCAGAAAAGTCAGCACTGTTTAGCTTTTCTCTACAAAAATTGCCATTGACCGGAATGTATTGACTCAAATCTTAAATAGATAGAAAAATATATTGAATCTAAATTGTGAACTAATATTGGAACTAGAACCTGGTACCCCTTCAAATCTGAGCAAGTAGAGAGTTTTCTATATCTAGGCGCTCTATTCGAGAAGATTCCTGGCACTAATGAAAAAATAAGAACCTGAGTAATGGAAGGTAACAGTTGTATCCGTTAAAATCAGTTTTAGTAAAGAGGTAGCGAAGGCAATAAAAGTGATGACTTATACATTAATAATACAACCCACTCCTGTATAGCTGTGAGGCATGGATCCTGACCAGAAATTTAGAAATATATATGATAGTCTCAAGGTGAATACACAACGAATTAGATGATTGGGTCACTTAGTAAGAATATCTGAAGAAACACTCCAAGGAGAGTCATAAGTGCCACGTTAGTAAACAAAAGAAAGAGAGAAGAAAAGGTGGATGGCCGATCTCAAGGATAAAAGAGAAAAAGAGCAGCAAATAACGCAGTTAATCATATATCAAGAGGTGTAGAGTGGCTTGTTGCAAACTGTAAGTATTTTTCACTAACCGTAAAAATCGAAAGGTTGCATCGACAATTACATCAGTACAAACGTATTACAAACCCCAAATTAAAGTGACAAAGGAAGCATTGACCAAAGCGGCATAGTACAGAGATTAGTACCAACACACACGAAAATTTCCTAAATAGCGTAAAATACGTTACAAGTCATATGGCAAAGTAGGAAAATATACGTGGTCTCAAATCAAAATCTTTACAACTTCCCTTGCTATGTGATCTCTGATATAGCTAATTTCACTTCAAAATCTGCGAAACTGCATTGCGCTTTACAAAATGAAATCATCGAGTAAATGTAGGAGTTCTATTAAATCAATATTCATAATATTATATTTAAGAGTGTCAGCCTTGCAGCTACGATCGTAGCAAGGAAGGCTAAGCAAAACATTTCCTAAAACTTCTACCTGCTTGTCGTGACGTCACGTCGCGCGATTGGTAAAACCTTTATATATGTTCAACTAATTACCATGTCCACCAAGGAAAGCAATATTGATAACCTGACAGAGAGCGTTGAAAGCGTTATTGCACTATTAACCCGGATATGTCTGACAACTTATTTCACAACAAGCTTGCTCTCTTATAAGCACATACAAACTTGGCGGTCAGTTACGCATGCAAACTTAGTTTGATGATCGTAAGTCGTGCATCCAATACAAGCAGTTCAACTTAGCTTGCGCAGTAATTCAATCGACGGCCAGACAAGAAAATTAAGAGCGTTGCGCAAAATCTTGGCTGAGCAATGGTTCGATGGCCGCCAAAAGCCAAAAGTTTAGCGATGAAGGAGCCTTGTGAATGGCACTCGTGGTTCAAGTTAACCTAAATGAATAGCTTCAAAAATTTGTGTGCTTCTACACGCGAAGTGACGGGAGGCCTTTCAGGGTTGTGTCGGCGGACAATAAAGAATGGACAGCACAGTTCAAAGATTTCTCCAGGGATTTATCGGCGACGAGCGTTGCCTCACATGGTATTTGCTAAATGATAAATAGCGATACAAGGGTTCTATCAGATAATAATTGTCGTAGATTTTCAAAATTGGCAAAGTAAGGTGCTTTCCAAACAACCACATTCACGAAACACATAACATATCGCACGCAACCTCTGCTCGATTGCATCTGAGTAACAGCTGATCTATCCCCACGCTTGAACTTGACGTAAGAGCTCAACGAACGAAACCGAGAACCCCCCCCCCCCATTTCTTAAGCACCAAATGTACCCATGGTGGGAATTTTCAAGCTGACCTAACACCGTGGTGGTATTATACAGATGCAATTTATTGCATGTCAGGAACATATAAAGCAAGTATCTTCAGTGAATTTTATAACCTGGAGGTAAGAGCTCTGGATACATTTATAGTCTGTCAAAAATAATAAGCAAATTCCATAACTAATATGATTTATTTCTTGAACAAGTCTTGGGGTAGATTTAGATTACTTAAAGACTAGCTGAAACCCGCGGCATATGCCGCAATTAAAATGTACGACGAATTTAATAACTTTTGTTGCACTAAAGAAAGTTTTAAAAGCACGCTAGAGATTGGCAGTAAGGAAAAGTTCCAAAAAATATATTTTCAAATGGAAAGTCTCTGGAAAGGAAACGCTCGCCCCTGGAAGGCGTCCTAATTAATACGACGTTGTTGGAACGCAGTAAAAAAAAATTATGAAAAGAATTGTTCTACAAGTTAAGAAAAGTGAGAGTTTTCCAGTGAATGTAAAAGTTTTACGTGAGCATGGAAGAATGACGTAGCCCACGGCACATGCCGCATTTAAAGTTTTGGGCGTTAGATAGATATACTTTGTTTGCGACATTACAAACAAAAATCTTTTACACACGTCTACTATGGCAAATGCTACACCAAATACATACAATATATACAGTTCACATTTAATTATATATATTTATTCCTAATTCAGTACGTAAAACATGCTTAGAGCCATGTTTATGATAACGGTGATAAAACTTAGATTACATTTAGATTTTAGTTTATTGGCATACATGTTTAACGTCAGTGTACAAACAATTTCTAGAATATTTTATACCACATTGAATATTATGTATCATCGGATGAAAAATTTTATTATTTGGCCTGAACGAGATCAGCTGATTAAATCAATGCCAGAATGCTTCAAGGTAGCATTTGGCAACAAGATTTCAGTAATAATCAATTGTTTTGAGATGAGAGTGGAAAAATCAAGCAGCCTTGAAGTACAATGTACTACATGATCTATGTACAAACAACATAATACGGTAAAGGTACTAATAGGCATCACTCCTCCTGGATCAATATCATTTGTATCACATGGATATGGTGGCAGAATAAGCGATAAAGGTCTAACAGAGGATTGTGGGATTTTAAACAATCTCTTGCCAGAAGATTTTGTATTGGCAGAGGCTTTTTAATAAAAGACTCCGTAGGACTACATATGGCCACAGTGATTACGCCTCTGCTTTTCTAAAAGGGAAACGGCAGCTCGATCCAAGGGATATAGCATCAACCAGGAATATAGCAAGCGTGAGGTAGTGCAAGTATATTGTTACAATAATTATCTTAATTATATCTTTTTTTCAGAATACACGTCCAACGCGTTATTGGTGTCCTTCGTCAAAAAAATACAGTTCTTCACGAAACAATGCCTATGTTCCTGGCGAAAAAGAAAACTGACGATGTTGCTGTGGTAGATCAGATGTTAACAGTTTCTTCTGCACTCGTAAATTTATGCTCTCCTATAATTGTATAAATATGAAATAAATTGTATTAACAAAGTTAATCTAATTATTTTTACTTTAATAATAATAATAATATCTACAAAATTATTAAAATTAGTTAATTAAGGATCTAACGTTAATACTATCCACCACCATTTATTATATAATGTAAAATTATTTTATTATCTTTTTCTGCATGTGGCCAATTAATAAAAAGCCAAATTACAATATCACATAGCAAAAATTATTAAATAGTAGGTACCTATACGATAAGAAACATAAGGATATTTTAAAACTATGTAAGCTACATTAACAATCAATAAAATTACACATGCTGTCTACACAACATAAAAGAATAAGAAAAATCATTTTTTCGTTGACCGCTTCTTAATTTCAATATTAATGAATTATTTTTCCTAAAAAAGGATGGATTAATAGAAGTCATTAATACACTGTTTTTGATTAATCCACTCTTTTTCATTAATTAACTGTTTTTGTGATTTTGATGTTTTGATGATATTTTGCATGGAGGTTAGTTGTATTAATCAAATTTTTCGTCACAAAAAAAGATTTTGAGGTCAACGAAAAATTTTTGTAATCAACTTGTTTGTTAATGGGTTATTAATAATCTCAACTATTAAAGGCACTCACTCGATTATTAATCGCCTTCATTAACACACTTGTTGGTTAAATAACTATTAATGCATAAAGAATAACGGATATTTTGAAGCTATTTAATATTTATTTATTGTGGCATCTCTAACAAATAACTATTAATGCATAAAGAATAACGGATATTTTGAAGCTATTTAATATTTATTTATTGTGGCATCTCTAACAAGTGTTACCCTTATTACAAGAGATGCAGTGTAGATATATTCTGCTATATGCAGGTATGAGCGTTATAGCATGTAAATTAAAATTAAAATAATCATCCTAACTAAAATAAACTTTAATCATGGTTGCAGGAGATGGATCGATGCCGTAACTTGCTACTATGACTTCCCGTACTGATTGGTAAATTTAAGTCTTAAAAATTTGTTACATCAATAGTTCATTTTGTTTCATTTTAGTTATAATAATACTTTTTTACAACAGATGCAAACATACGGTATGGAGCTGACAAATCAATGTTGAGCAGTATGTAAATTTGATTCACAAGCTTTAATATATCAGTAATCGGAATTCTGGTATAAAAAGAAGGTACAAAGAATAACCGTGAGAAACGAACAAGCCTAGCGGGTACTCTTAAAGTTAATAGCAAAAGCAGCTTGCTATCATTAATCTTATTATTCCATAATTTATAACAAAATTTTAATGAATTTAAGGTACATAAACAATCAAAATATTTACATAACAGTACAAAATAACAGAATAACTAATGTCTAAATTAAGTATGAAAAAGAATTGCAATGGATAAAGTATAAAGGATCAACATATTTACAAATTCTATCAACATAGAATAACAAAATAATTCTATTTATATACTGCTCCACAAATGTACTGGACCACCCATAAAAATGTATTTATTACATTACGTCACAATATATATACCGTCTGTTCTATAAAAAAGGCCCCGCCTTCTAGCTACTTTATTAATTATTTTAGACCCAATAACCTTATATCAAATCAAATGGCACATAAAAACCTACATTTTAACACTATCAAATTTTTTTTATCTTCAATTGTTTCAGAGTGGTGACGTCACGTGCAATTTTTTTAAATGACACTGTATATTTTTTGACATTTTCTGGTAGAGGTTTTTTTTCTCTTTTCAACAATATAAATATTTTATGCCCTTACATAAGAAAATTTTCGAGAAAAATTAAAAAACTTTTTTATCGGTGGGAGGCCACCATACAAAACTATAAACAAAAGTGTAACTCAGAAAAACAAAACAATAAACACTTTAGATTATTCTGAAATCTGACAGTTAAAGCGTTTGGCTACTATTTGTTTTGTTTTTCTGAGTTACACTTTTGCTTACAGTTTTGTATCATGGCCTCCCACTGTGAAAAAGTTTTGTAATTTTTCACGAAAATTTTTTTATGCAAGTGCATGAAATATTTATATTGTTGAAAAGAGAAAAAAAACCTCTACCAGAAAATGTCAAAAAATATATACCGTGTCATTTAAAAAAATTGCACGTGATGTCACCACTCTGAAACAATTGAAGATAAAAAAATTTTGATAGTGTTAAAATGTAGGTTTTTATGCGCCATTTGATTTGATATAAGGTTTATTGGGTCTAAAATAAATAATAAAGTAGCTAGAAGGCGGGGCCTTTTTTATAGAACAGACTGTATACAGTGTGTCCCCGGATAGGTGAAACAACTCTTGTGAAAGGTAAAAAATTCTCGATTTAAATTTTCATTTTTTGGGGTTCAGCCCCCCTGCTTCGTTAAAGGCGAATTTCTAACATCATTTCAGTTTTGAAAAATCAAGTATGCCTTGGAAATTTTTAAAAATCTATTTTTCTGTAAGGTAAAGTACCCTTTATGTGGCAAATACGACAAAAAGTTATAAAGAAAAGTTGTTTAGAATCAACATCTAGGCCCCTATACCAAATTTCAAAATCCGCGGCCAACTTTGATTTCTCACATTTTCTTTCAAGTTTATTTCCCAAATCAAAGAATTTTATTTTTAACAAAGTTTTTTTATTATGAAATAAAAAACTTTGTTAAAAGTAAAATTCTTTGATTTGGGACCTAAACATAACAAGAAATTGAGAGATCAAAGTTGGCTGAGGATTTTGAAATTTGGTATAGAGGCCTATGTGTTGGTTCTAAACAACTTTTTTTAATAACTTTTTGTCGTATTTGCCACATATAAGGTACTTTACCTCACAGAAAAATAGGTTTTTTAAAATTTCCAAGGCATACTTGATCTCTCAGAACTAAAATTATGTTGGAAATTCGCCTTTAACCAAGCAGGGCTGAACCCCAAAAAATGAAAATTTAAATCGAGAATTTTTTACCTTTCACAAGAGTCGTTTCACCTATCCGGGGACACACTGTATATAAAAGCTTTTGTTTTATAGTATACTCATATTAAGCATATTTAATTTCACTATTCTCAAATATCAACTGAAGAATTAACAAAATCATATTAATAAAATTATGAAACTATAAAAAACTATATTTCACAAAAATAAGACGAATCACAAAAAAAGGTTTAATTAATAGTTCTTTGAGTCTCTCCAGAACGTTTAAAAATCTTTGGCAACAATTCGGCATACTTTGTATGCAATGTGCTATCAATATTTGGGCAAAATTCAAAATTTTAAAATGATATTTTATTAATGGACTTCGTTTTCTTTAAACAGAATTATGAAAAGAAATGCTTTTTATAGTGACACAATCATGAAAGGTTACCAAAAATTTCATGACTGCCCTTTTGGAAAATATTTTTAAAAATTGCACCAATATATGCAAATGGTCCAGTTCATTTGTGGAGCAGTATATTTACAGAGTTCACATAACCACTTTCCTTTAGGAATTTTTTTAATTGTAGGCATGCTGAATGGTACCATTTTATTCTACATTTTCTGTCATAACATTTTACCATTTGTTCGCCGTCGTCTGGTTTCCTACAGTGACACCATAGCTGCAATCTATAATTAAAATAGGTACATAACATTGTAACAGATAATTCACAAAATTACAAACCTCTTCATCATATATGCCTATTACGATGTCACTGGAAATTGAACCGATACCTATAGCTCACATGTCCATGGGGATGTCGTCTGAACTTGGACCAGCACTCGTAGATGGCATATCCATGGCGATGTCACTACAACTTGAATCCAAACCAGTGGTCATAGATGGCAGAACTAATGTTAGAATCTAGTAATTTCCAAGTTTTGTATTGGTAACACTTTTGACATTAAATCGTTAACCTTATTTAAGCTAAACGACTCAATAAATCGGAGGCGTACTCATCATTGTGGTATGGCGCATTTCAAAACAGAATTAATAACACACACAAAAATAGCGACAATAGCAATAACAAAATAACAGATTTAACAAAATCAACAGCAATTTTCACACTTTGACTTGCACAACATCGCAAGATAGTCCAGTTACATTAGACGGACAACCGCAGCATCTGCCGAAAAAATCCAAGTGAGCTGAAATTTTGCATACACCTTTATTTTGAAATTACAAATAATGTCTCAAAAGTCCCCATCGATATGGCGCTTGCGTTTTGAGTTATTCAAGGTCAAAGGTCACAGAAATAAGTTTTTCGCAAATATCTCGCTTTCTATGGGTCGTATGACTTTTTTAGTTATTACAAAAAATGAAGGCTAGGAAATTCTCTACAAAAAAGATTATATACCTTTTTTACATACAACTAACCGTTCAGTAAATAACACACTATTAAGTTTTGCAGACGGGTTTTACTTCTTTTTACGATAAAGAAAGTATTGGATTCACCCCAAAAATTCGGAAACTGGGTTTTCAACACATCTTCACGTTGTAGAGTCCCCTGAACCCAAAAAACATGTTTTTGCTCATTGGTCTGTGTGTCCGTCCGTCGGTCTGTCTGCCAACAGAATAACTCATTAACGAAAAGAGGTATGGCGTTGAAACTTCATATATAAGTTTTTTGTACTATCTAAATGCGACAGCAAGCTTCTGAAGAAAATCACATAACCGGTGTGTATTGATGTGAGATAAGTGATTTTTCAGTTGAATACCTCTAAAATTCAACTTTAAAATCACTCATCTCAATCAATCCACATATAAAATGTAATAAAAATGTATAGTTTGAAAAAACTCGTTGGAGCCGTTTTTGAAACACAAGAGTAAACATCATACTTCCGGTTATGCGATTTTCTTCAAAAGATAGCTGTCGCGTTTAGAAAGTACACAAAACTTATATTTGAAGTTTCAACGCCATACCTCTTTCCGTTTATGAGATATTCTGTTCGCAGACAGACAGACAGACCGACCAATGAACAAAAACACGTGTTTTTGGGTTCAGGGGACTCTAAAACGTGAAGATCTGTTGAAAACTCAATTTAGAATTTTTGGGGTGAATGCAATACTTCCTTTATCGTAAAAGGAAGTAAAACCCGTCTGCAAAACTCAACAGTGTGTTATTTACTGAATGGTTAGTTGTACGTAAAGCACCTGTATAATCTTTTTTGTAGAGAATTTCCTAGCCTTCATTTTTTGTAATAACTAAAAAAGTCATACGACCCATAGAAAGCGAGATATTTGCGAAAAACTTATTTCTGTGACCTTTGACGTTGAATAACTCAAATCGCAAGCGCCATATTATAGTACAAATACATAAAATTGTGGGTTGAAGATACGAAAAGTCTATGTGACGAGTGTCCAGTATTGTTATACCGGGTGACCATAAATATCTGAGATCTCGGTAGCCATGGAATTAGCTACTTATAAATGTTGGGTTAGTATTATATTTCAATTACAATAAGTATTGGTACCTATGTAATGTAATAAAATGCAATAAGAGGAGGAGAATGTGCCCCGGATTCTGCAGTTTAGCCTACAACTCGATTATAAAAATCTCCTGTTCTAACTCCATTATTTATTGCAATCAGTAATAATTTTTGACAGACAGGAATTTTAGTTGTGATGACATTAATGACATTTATTAGTTTAGTTGTATTCATCGCTTTAGTAAAGCGGTGTTGATTCCAAAGGTAATGTGATATCAGATATTTATGGCCACCCGGTATAAAGAACAAGGTGTTGAAAGTGATTTAGGGCTTCTTGATATCAACGATTTTGCTTTGATAATAATGACGTCTTTTCAAATTCAACAGTTGCTACAATTTACTTACTTTACTTAACCGGCGTTACAATCCTTTGTGGATTTTAGCCTCCTTTACAACGTTGTTCCACCGGGCTCTGTCCTGTGCGACTCGTCTCCAGTTGAGCACCCTTAAGGTTCTCAAGTCCCGCTGAACACCGTCTAGCCATCTTTCCTTGGGTCTTCCCCTGGTCCTTCCGTAGTCCGGCCTCCATTCGAAAACGCTTTTTACTGCCCTGTCACTCGCCATCCGCTCGACATGCCCCAACCACCTGAGTCTTTGTGCTTTCACAAGACGCACTATATCTGCACCACTTATTAGCACGTCTAATTCCACGTTCGTTCTACGCCGTGGGCCATTCATATCTTGCACTGGGCCCCATATCTTCCTCATTATTGCTCTTTCTGCAGTTCGTAGTGCGTTTTGGTCTCTCATTGTTAACGACCACGTCTCGCACCCGTAGATCATCACTGGCCTTATCATTGACTTAGACACCTTCCATTTGGATGCACGTTGCAGTATTTTCGATTTCATCAGATTCTTGTACATAAAATAAATTTTGTTTCCATTTGTAAACTTTAACCACACTTTTACAAACATAAACGGCAAGGATCGGTTACGTCACCGATGGCATCGGTAGGTCGGCACGACTCGGGTCAGAATATGCAGGGTTGCCAGACTGAGCGCATGCCCGTTTTAAAAATGTACTTTTGTAGAAAACGGTTTCAGAATGTACCAGATTCTTAGAATTGTACCAGGTCTGGCAACGCTGCTAATATCAAGACGCCGCCCACAAGTGTAACTACACATAGACCAGGAGTTGATGTGTTTGACCTTGGGAAGTGTTCTGCTTTATTATAGAGTTATGATTTTCGTAAGCCGATGTACCTCTCTAGCTCTACAGGTGGACAGGAGAGTAATTTTTCTTCTTAGTTTCGTCTCTTTATTATTCTCGGTTTCTATGTTGACACTATGTTGACTAAGGAAACAGCATCCATTATAGCCTTTATATTGTCGTCTCATTTTGTTGTACTTTTAAGCACTCCAGTTTTGCATTTTGGTTTCCTTTGCTGTTGGCATGGATCTAGTCATTATGTTGAAATCATCTCCCTACGCTGTAAGCTGTATCCATTTTTAGATTTGTGGCAATACTAATAAATTATTGTGGTTAAAAACACTATAAGTAAACTATTCTGCTCTATTAGAAAATGTGCTGCCGTTTGTATTTCTCTTACTTATCATGATATTGTAAATAACATATTAGTTTTCATATAATTTGTAGCACACCTTATCAAATAAGAAGCTAAAATATTTAAATCAATTTTATACATTTCCCTTACTTAACCATTTCTGTGTGCGCTATAGTTCAAGTTTAATTATTTATTAATAAATACTTTACTTTAATAATGGTTACAAGAGCTGTGAATAGCGTAACTGGTGAACGCCTTTTGTTTACAATCTCTATTAAAAAGGACTGTTCGAAAACAAATTGTTATTTCGTAAATTAATCGAGCAAGTTTCGAAACTCTCTAGTTCGATTTTTTTTCAGTTGATTTGAAACCAAATTGAAGTCGACATGTTTTCTGAGCGTATGAACTGTGCAACCAGTGGCGTAACTAAGATTTTGCTCTGGGGGGTGTTCTGGGAGAGTGATCATGTGATCAACCTTACAATAAGAATTTTTAAAAAAGTGTACCATAAAGTATAGTTGATTTTATTTCTACAGGACTTGCGGTAGGCTTTGATTTAACTTCTTGGCAGTATAGACCACCTAGTTACATTTAAGAATTTATTTTTTACTTATTATTTGCTTATTAAATTAAAGAAGTCAGAAATAATTATTTTCTAAATAAATAACAACTTAGCTTTGTAATGCAGCATACCGTACGAATGATGCATTTAATCTTATATTATAAGAGCTGATGCCGGCCGCCGGCCGTCCGACCGTAAGCACTGGCGCGCGCACATGCCGATCGTAAGCGCGAGTGGCGCCGGCACACGCAGCATGAAGGGCCTGCATACTGAATTTGTATTGTTAACGCTGGCAGGGCCGGACGTCGGCTGGCTACCAGCTTAAGCAAGCATTTTTATTGTTAACCGTTTCTTTACGCTGGCAGGGCCAGACGAAGGCTGGCCACGCGCGTTCTAGTTTAAATAATATCCAGATATCTAATGTATATCATGTGATGTACCAGTTGTATGTTTTAACTAGTGGGGTTGTAAGGCCAACCAGACAGAGGGTTGTTTATATTTAGTAGTACTAAAATAACTTGAATTGATAATCTACGAGAAATAATCACCTTAAGGGTTAAATTCCCATTAATTGTAAAGCATAATAATAATTGACGAGTTGATACGTAGTAGCAATATAGTATTCTCTACGATCAAATTTGACTTTAAGTCACAAATATTATACAAATATAAAATTCAAAACTATTTGATTCCATTTAACGTGGTATATTACTACGAAGCCAGTAAAACCAGTGAAAGCCACTGT
The DNA here is from genome assembly GCA_940337035.1 of Agriotes lineatus. NCBI lineage: Eukaryota > Metazoa > Arthropoda > Insecta > Coleoptera > Elateridae > Agriotes > Agriotes lineatus. The sequence continues at coordinate 209,592,021 of OW679194.1, forward strand.
TATGGTATGCTGTTGAACTGTCTATCCACATAATAGAGTTTTCAAAGAACTACAACGAGCTTTGATTTGGCCGGGAACAACCCAGGCAGGTGTTTTCTGACTAGAATTTATCCAGCTGGAAGCTGAGGTGGAGCATTCAGGTACAAGAGAGACAATCAGAAGGTTAGTGCCCATTTCTTACGAAATAATAAGAAGTTATACAGCAAGTTTGGTGCGGCAAATCATTAAGATAATTATAATTGTATTTAGAAATTAATTTAGAATTATTTTTCTAAAATTAATAGTGATTCGAGTACTCGACGTTTTTCGACAATTCTATTTTGAAATTTACTTCTTGGAATTAGGTTATTTTTAGAATTTTTATATAAATCAAGTTTGGACATATTTAACATTCGATTAAATTGTTTTTAACAATTTGTATTTTATTTTGTAATGTCAGATCAAATTTCAATGTGCTACTAACAAACTGAAGTACCTGAAACGTGTATTTGATTCATAAAGTCAAATAGTTATTATATTTTAAAAGTAATTCAGTCTTTAACTGCAAGATAAAGTTGTAAGTTGAAGATTAACACATTCAGCTGGGATTTATGAGTCCCATTGCTTGTAAAACTGACTAGTCAAGGTTTCAAAAAATAGTCGCATGACATAATTTTAAATGTCAAATTGATTTATGAGATACGTCAATTACTAGTCTACTAAGAAGTAGGGTAAGTACATAAGTGAGCTATACCTGATAGTGCTTCTTTTTGATAATTATAAAAAGGGTATATTTAATTTGATATGTAATAGTGCTCAAAAAAGAGAGCTGTTACAATTTGACTTACACTTTGTGGTTTGATATTAATTGTAATAACATCACGAGAAAGAGTTATATTACAGATTACTTGCAAAACAAAATTCGAAGATAATGCATGTCCTTGCAATAACTCTATAACCTATGAAAATGTTAAATGATATTTTGACTGTAGAAAATTAGTTAAATCACGGCCTACTGCAAGTCCTTTAGAAATGAAAGCAACTATACTGTTTATTTATAACCAATAAAATCATTACAATTGCAATACAACTTATAGTAGTAATTCAAGTTCTGTTGGCTTTGTTTTCCTAACTCGTTTATAATTTCATCTACCTTCACCTGCAGTTCTCTGTGAATGGAGAGCATTGCCAATCCATTCAGCCTATATTGCGCCGTTGTATTTCGGAGGTAAGTCTTAATTATTTTTAAGGTGGAGAATGATCTTTCAGCTGTTGCAGTTGACACAGGAATCGTTGCAAGAATTTGCAGCAACTTGAATATGCTTGGAAACATGTCCTTATTGCACGTAGCTAGCGCATCCATTGCTGTCTTATATGGAAGATTTTGTACATTTTGGCAATTTGAACTCAGCAATCACGTCCGAAGAGGTTCGTTGAGATCGGATTTTAAAAATGGTCGAGTCCGAATTCCGAATGTAATAATTGATATTCAATTATTATACCTAAAATGTAATTTTAGATTTTTTTATTTAAGACGAATTTTAGTTATTCCTGAAGCCTCTGGGGGGTGTTCCGACACCCATATCACCCCCCATAGTTACGCCACTGAGTGCAACTGAAAACATTTTGACAACAGGTTATGATATACTGCATTATTATTCGTGCTTCGCATGTTTTCTTTTGTACTGGATATTCCAAGTTATGGATATCCATATATTGACAGATCTGAAATATATAAAGTCATTATTTAGTACCAAAGCTACAAATTTGCGCATAATACGTCACGAACAGGAGTTTCAAGTCTTCTCTGGTGTGCAATGTTAGTTCAGTTTAGCCAACTTTGAATAATCCCAACACTTCTGTATCGATTTGTATGCAAATATATGCTTGCGAGTTGCAGTTTCAGGGCGACACTTTTTGATAAGCTTTCAGTCGCAATTGCAACAAAGAATAGCATTTTCATAATGAAAAGCTTGGTGTTCTTAACGGCCAAAGAAAACTATTTTCGATTGCATTCAATAGCAATAAATAAACAAAGCCGATTAATTTGGAATGCCCGCAATGACGTTCACACGCGATGTTTCATCAGGTAGACACGTAATAATACCACGGCATTAATATAAATTCGTTTATCTGCATAATAATGCGACGCCGACGGAAACGACAAATTCTGTGAATGACTGGCAATTTTCTGAGAAATTCCAAGACCGGGTGTGTGCTGCATAGCCGTCGTAATAGGGAAATTATCAGCAGTTGATAATTCTATGTAAATTTTCAGATGAATATTCAAGAAATTACTTATCTTCGCATGAAAATGGCTAACAGTACGTTTACTGCATATACAAAAAATGGTAAAAATAAAGCTGTAAAGGCATTATATATGACATAAGTTACTAATTTTAATAGCTAGTGTTAAATGTAAAAATATAGTGGTGCATTTGCCAATCTGTAAAATGTATTCGTATTTTTACGTTGAACAGTATGAAAATGTTAGATAGCAAATGCGAAAGTATTTTTGGAGATTATTACAATAGCTTACCCACATTGAATGCTTTTTTAATATGAAGTAAATAATGCACTTAATAGAGTACCTATGAATATTACTGTAGCAGAGGCATAGGATTCCATCATTGCTATTTCAACCTATCAAGCCGATTTCCCGCATTTGATGTTTGTGTAGGAACACGGCTTATGATTGATCGAACAATATAATAGATTACTTACTCATCGACAGATGTTATTCAAAACCTGAGATACACGAAACAGGGGTGATAGTCAATCATGTAACTCTGTTGGGGGATTATCTGAACTTCAGAGAACAGTCTTGACTATTTTTTATACAAAAGTTTTATTCTATATTGAGCTATAAAACTACGTTTATTATATTTATAATTACTACTTGCAGTTTCAGTCTACTGTTAGTAGTTCAATTTAATAAAAATATCAAGTGATATTTTAGAGACAATGTAAACGATAGTAAAGGTAATAAAGACTGCACTTGATATAATTGAACTGTAGTTAATTAAAAGGGGAATACACGTAACCAAAACTGCATTTATGATTACGACATACAATAAAGTGCTTTGTAATAATTTGATTAAAATCAATTTGGTCAACTTCTTTATGTAAGACATAGACGCCTAAAAATATTTTATTTTATTTTATTTTGGTACTCAGCCAACAGCCGTTAGGCCAATTATAGGCGTCGCTGTTATAAAATTGTTCTTAATAGAGTTTGGGGCATACAGAAGAATAGTGAAGACATACATAGCTGAGACTATTCCCCTCACATAATATAAACCAATCCCATCACTCAATTTTCAAAATTTGAACCAATCAGAGTCGAATACAGCGAATATTTTGCACAAGTACAATACCCGGGTATTTGCACAAGTACAGTGTCGAGTACTTGCGGGAAGAAAACCAAACCAGCTAGGTATACAAGAAATTTCAAAAAGAAAACTGAAAACTCTTTAAAAAGGAATAATATGGCATACAAAGGATGAAATTTCTTCGGGGAATAGTCTTGCAATATTCCCCGCGTGCATTCTGTATAATTCGATTATATAGTACTCGAATATACAGAATGCTCTAGGAATATATAGCTACTGCATACGTCATATTAACCTCAGAATATTAAGCTTACTATTAATTAACACACACACACGCATGGAGAGAGAGAGAGACAGAGTTGATAACTGATACTGAATATGACGTTCTGTCAATCTGAATATTCGTTATTGTCATGTATGTAATATCCTTTGCGAAACGCATTATTTTGTTTTTATTAATTTTTAAGATGTAAGCTATGAAAACTGAAATGCGAAAAATTATTTTATTGTTGATTGAAATGTTAAACAGTGTTTAACATGATCGCGTCCTCGAATGTTAAGATACATTTAACATGCATCCACTCATTTAACATGCATCCACTCGCGTGCTCGAATGTTAAGATACATTTAACCTGCATCTACTCATTTAACATGCATTCACTATAGCAACATCACACATATTCATGGTAGTCCGATTTCGATTTAGCAGTTTTTAGTAATTATTATTGATTCAAAATTATTGCCTCAGTGAACAATAAACTAATGAACGCATTTCGAGGGAAAACCGTCTTAACATTTCTCACATAAATTACCACTCTCGCTTCGCTGCGCTCGCTCGAGCGGTAAAAATATGCTCGAATGTTAAGACTGGGTTACCCCTCTTAATACGTTAATTACTATAACAACATGGTACGACAATCATGCATTATAGTTGATTCAGCTTACCAAATTCGCTGAAACAAGAGCTATAGTCAAGACAAACGTAGAAAATCTGTAAAGGGCTTCACACGAAACTTCCCTCGCAAGAGAAAGTTTTGAAACTAAAAATTTTGAAAATATCAAAAAATTAAGAATGTTATTTTTTTAAGGTGTATATGATGAGTCATAGACCTACCATTTTTTCTTCAACAGTAAAAATCGGAGCGATGTTGAAAATATTACTTTTATTTAACTAATCGTTTTTGACTTAAAACAAATATAGGTTTCGTGGCAGGTAGACATATAAGCCGCATGTAAAATATCGTATTTTTTCAAAAAACCGTTTTTGAGTTATACCGCCAATACAGAGACAGACGGAATTGAGAAAATATGCTTGTTGTCATTTAATGACTCTGAAACGTGAAGAACTAAAGACATTTCCAAAAACGATCTTGGACGCTTCCTTTTCGCTCAACAGAGTATCAAAGTTGGCAAATATCGACAAGAAATATCATTCGAAATAGAAAGCTCAGTAGATACCTCGTGCATGGTTCATTATCGAATAATGTTATTGCCGAATTTCATATGGAATTTCAAATGGAAGTTCATTTAACATTTTTGTGTTTTATTTAGTTTCAAATTTGGACTTTCGGCAAAACCAAGTGTGTGGCAATGTTGCACTTTTAAATAAATAAATAAATTAGTTACATTAGAAAATCATAAGTGGTAGCCTGAGTGTATATCGTTTGTGAAGGTAATGCTATTGCTACCAAAGCCGAATACTTGAGAAGATTTCAAAATCGACGGCAGCCAACACCAAATGTATTTAGAAGCTTAGATCAAATACTAAGAGAGATAGGGCAAGTAGTACCAACACGCATTAACGCTGGTGCTTTTAGGACGTACCGAAACCTTCAAGAAGAGTACATTTTACAGGCAGTTGCAAACGAACCAGAAAGTAACACAAGAGGAATAACTCGCCAATTTCACTTTCCGAGTCATTCAACCATTCATAATGTTTTAAAATGTTTTTTCCATTTCATTATCACACCGTTCAGTCCTTATCAGAAGATGATTATCAAAATGGAATCGATTATCGCAACTAACTGCTTGATCAAATTGGGCAGAAGAAAAAATCCCATGATCATATTCTTTGGTCTGATCGAAGCCATTTTGACAAGAAATGGAGTTTTTAATCGCCACAGTCGACAGCAGTGCACACATGAAAATCCATATTGCATGAGAGAATCCAGTTACCAATGTTACCAATTTGGATTTTCTCTGAATGTTTGGGTAGGAGTCATTGATAATAACTGTATTGCGCCATACTTTCTGCCATAAAGATTAAACTGTAAAAACTACTTGCAGTTTCTGAACGAACACATGGATAATTTGCCAATCAATGTCCGAATGAATCTAACTTACATGCATGATGGTGCAATAGCTCACTATGCCCATCCTGTTAGAAAATGGCTAAATGTAATCTTCGTAGAACGATGTATAGGTCACAACACTTCTATACCATGGCCAGCAAGGTCGCCTACTCAAACGTTTTCAAATTTTTCGTATGGGGGTGCGTCAAAGAAAATGTGTACCAGACATCATCAGAAAATTTAGAGGATCTATATGTAAAAATAATGGACAGTGTACACTTAACCACTCAGGAAATGCCTCAAAAGGTGCATAATGGAATTTCTGTAAGAGCAACTAGGTACTCGTATGTGTTTGCAAGTGAATGCGGCACAGTTTATTCATTTGATCTAATTTACGAGTAAGTCCTAAACTTTTGTTATTGTTGTTATTTTGTGTAATTTGCAGTTTATCGATATGTTAACTATTTTAAATAACACAGATTAGCTTTGCTTTGCTAACTGGATTTTTACACTATTATTGAACGTATGCTCCCAAAACTTACAGTTCTTAAATTGCACTCTGGAGGAATAATTACACATCCAAGAACTTGTTTTCATTAACAGTTGAATAAGTAACATCACCACAAAAACCTTTTCCGTGAATTGTTGTCCACCCTGTATAATCCAGAGTCAAAATGATTTAAACTTTTTGTTTTAATCTGTAAATTATGTGATATACAAACATTTTTAACCAATTCATTGCAATTAATGCAGCAAATGAGCACAATATTAAATTTTCTAACCACAATTGTCGCTAGAACACCTATGCACCATCATCTTAAAATAGCGGTATGGAACGCCAATGGGCTGTTACACTAAAAAGATAAACTCACCGCCTTCATAACAAACCACTGCTTGGACATAGTACCCACTTCACAGAACTCTCCCATTTCACAATCCCTAAATGTGCAACCTATGGAACACACCACCCGGACTGCACTGCTCACGCTAGCACTGGCATAATCATCAAGAACTCAATTAAACACCATGTACTACCCCAATACAGTTAACCGCAACTACAAGCCACATCCATAGTAGTTGAAGACTGGCACGGCTCACTCACTATATCAGCGGTCTACTGCCCACCCAGGCACAACAATAAACAAGAAACTTAAGGACATTATTTTCGTACATTAGGCAACATATACATTTCGGGAGGTGACTATAACGCCAAACACACCCACTGGGACTCCCGGATAACTACCACCAAAGGTAGAGAAATGCTAAAAGCAGTAAATAACCTACACCTGTCGCCCTTATCCACAGGAAAACCAACATACTGACCCTTTGACCCCAATAAACAACCAGACCTACTTGATCTATGTTTCGTAAAAGGAATTAACACAAACCTTTTTAGCACAAACTCTTGCCTTGATCTTTCTATAGGACACTTTCCGATATTAGCGACCTTGGGTACAAGTCCAAGAAGCAGCCCGTCAAGCTACTCCGATACAAATTCAACATATTAGTCCAGCTCAATGCCTAATTTTGGTCAAACAGAAAATTGCACAAAAACGTCCATTAAGAAGAACTTGGCAAACAACACGTCACCTGCACGATAACAGAGCACTAAGCCATGCTGACAGGGAGTTTAAAACCGAATCTCTATCATCAGAAACCAAAACGTCCAAAACTACCTAAAACAACTCTCACCATCCGAAGCAGATGACTACTCACTTTGGAGAGCCACTAGGTACCTTAAACAACAACAGCAACACAAAGCCTCGATTCGTACTATCAACAACACTTGGGCAAAAACTGATCATGAAAAATCACTGGCATTTGCAGACCACCTAACTAATGTCTTCAATCCATTTAGGGGAAACTAGATAATGAAGACGATATTCAAAATACCCTAAACATGCCGTATCAAATGAGCCTACCACTTAAAAAATACAAAGTTCACCAAGTGGAAGACACCATTGTCAAACATGTAAACCCCCACAAAAAATTACTAGCATAATCTTTTAAAATTTGCCCTAAAAAGGCCTTTAATTCATAACACTACTATTTAATGCAGTATCTAGGCTTCGTTATTTCCTCGAAAAATGGAAACCGGCTGTAATAATTCTAATTCCAAAGCCCGGAAAACCTACCGATCAACCAGCTTCCTACAGGCCTATCAACCTATTATCGTCATTGTCCAAAGTCTTTGAGAAAATGCACAACAGTCGAACAAGTACACCGAGTAGTGGACAAAATCACAATAGATATCGAAGAGCGTAGGTGCTGGTCAGCAGTATTTCTGGACGTAACACAGGCCTGGATCGACGGCCTGCTTTGTAAAATCAAAAAAACCTTACCCACGGCTCATTTTGAACTTCTGAGTTCAGACCTATCCAAACGTCATTTCCTCGTCAGATACGGCAGCGCCCTATCACCAACTTATCCAATCACATCCGGTGTTCCACAAAGGAGCCTACTAGGTCCAATTTTATACCTCCTATTTACAGACACTTAGACACAATCCAGCTTTGGTGCAAAAAATGGAAAATCAAAATAAATGAAAGCAAATCCGTACAGGTAACATTTACACTTAGAAGAGGCACATGCCCATCGTTGATGCTAAACAACAAACAGATCCCGCAAGCCGACAGCCAAGTATCTTGGTATACAGGAAACTGACCTGGAGGATGCACATCTGGGCAAACGTAAACAAATGGATCTCAAACTACAAATAAAAGATGCATTGGCTGTTAGGTCGTCAATCACAACTATCCCTGGAGAACAAGTTACTATTCTACAAGACAATGCTAAAACGCTTATGGAAATATGGCATCCAGCTTTGAGACACCACCAAAATTCCAATATAGAAATTTTAAGAAGATTCCAGTCCAAAGTCTTAAGATCTGTAGTAAGCGCTTCATGGTACATCCCCAATAACCATTCGAAGGGATCTAGCAGTCGCCACAGTGAATCAAGAAATACAACGATTTAGTGTAAAAAACCCTAGTGGAGTGTCTTATAGAAAACGACGATGAAGTGCAATCCCGCTTTAAACGTTCTGACCTCATTGACAGGTTTGATTAATGTCTTAGGGTAGTGTATCACTTGTTATATGTTAATTGTAATTAGTACTGTTAAACTATCGAGAGATCCAAAAAAAACTGTTTCTCAGCGAGCTGTGGAAATTCAACGTATGAACAATATGTTGGTGACATTGACGTACAGTGTCATCAACATATTATTCATACGTTGAATTTCCACAGCCCGCTGAGGAACAGTTTTTTTTGGATCTCTCGATACTTTAATGTCTAATACAGGTGATCATCCCTGGATAATCAACCTTCATGTGTATCACCCTATCACCTCTATCAAGTCTGTTAAACCATCTGCTGAATGTTAATTCTTGACAGATTGTAGCGTCAACAATAAATTATTTTTTTTATTGCGGTATAGCAATAATTTTGTCTTAATTGTCAATAAAAAACTGTGTCACACAATGATGCGGCAAAGCACCACTAGCGCCGTGACCAACCATCATCTACGTCGTGTCTTACACAAACAATGACATCGCAAACGAGAAATTGTTAGAAACATATATGTTTATTTCATTTTGCGCTATTGTTAATAGATTTTTTCTTCGTTTTAGTTAACACCGAAGAAAAACTGTATTTTTGTTGTAAAATTCACAGGCAGGTAGAAAAATTGTGATGAACACTAGACTTTCAAGAACTTTTTGTCAAAAAATCTACCAACATTAACATCTGGACAATCTGAAATTTGGAACCTTGATGTTTTCGATTTGGTTCGGAGCTAAATTTATGACAAAATAGCATTATAGAACGATGACTGAGTCACCATATCTTTTAAACGATCTAACAGCGAAAGCACGATGTTCACCGGACCACTTTACCATTTTTACGAAATGACTGTTTATGAAAAAACACACTATCGGATAATAACGCACTTTCACTCAATGTGGAACCGATTGAAAGGTACATGACTTTCATCAAATTAGGCTAAAAAAAGTACACAGTTAAGTGAGTTCGTGGATAAATTTAAGCAAAGTAGACTACAATGAAATAAAATGTTAGTCACTCATGTGGAAAATTTGATGAGAGCAAAATTAGTGTCAATTATTATAAAGTCCAATTTAAAAAAAAACTTGCTTGTCTTTTTATGGCATATTTGCAACGCGACAAATATAAACAATTACAATTCAACGGAACGAAAAAGTGAATATTAATACATGATTCATAATTTGATTTAATTTACTATCTATTACAGAGTTTTACATTAATTATTTATGAATGCCTAGATCTGCAAAGGACTACTACAGAAACACCAGTAATAAACTCTATCTGCATAAATCTGTAATAAATGTAATTTGTTATAATATAATTAGGGTTTATGTTATCGTGCTGTTTTGAAGATTTATATCAGCCTTTCGGGTTTAATTCGTTTGTGTTTTCGCTTACGAGGGGTAGACATACGTCATTATAACTTCGTGCTTTAAAATATAGGCGCCTAATGCGCTTGCTAAGCACAATTTGTTGAAGTAATTTCCTACAACTGGACATTTTTATCTGAATGGAAAGAAAAGTAGGTGGCTCCACTTGACGTGTATAATTTGAAGTTAAATTAGGGGATTCCGTTGGGAATATCTTACGGTTACTTGCTGCGCCATGCTCCTCCTATGTGATATTTCTTCTTTTCCATCTAAGGTTAGAGCTAGATACCTTTTTTATATAACCGACATTAGCAGCAGTTACCTAGGTGAATAAGTAATTCACGCTTTGCAGACATCATTCTGTTGTGCCGATTACAAAAATAAACCTAGAAATGGGCCAGTAAAATCACCAAAAGCCGAACGTGGTGATCACCGACTTTAGCAACAACAATAGATAGAAATTAATCGTGTTAACGAAATTCTAGGCAGTAAGCAGTAAGTACATGTCTATACACTGAAGTAGGTAATGATATTCTACGCTTAAAACTAAAACGGTGACCTCGCAATCATTTTTTTGTTTTATTTTTCTGGTAAAAGCCATTGAAAGCTGAGAATAATTAACACTTGTTATAAATACATTCATAACAACAGCATTGCAAAAATTTACAAAAAGAATCGTTTTATATAGTTTATCTACTCCAGTGGGATAAGTAACCCATTAGGTCACTCATTTGACACTATTTCCGTTAGGTAATGAAAGTCATTACACCACTCAGTTATGTAATGGCTTTATTACCTAACTGAGTGGTGTAATGGCTTCATTACCTAACTGAGTGGTGTAATGGCTTCATTACCTAACTGAGTGGTGTAATGGCTTCATTACCTAACTAAAATAATGTCAAATCATGCAACTTTGGGCGCTGGTTTCGCCTACCTGTGACTCGAACTACTGGAAACATTCAAATTAAATACACTAGATTTTATGCTTTCGCGAGCCTGAAAAACGAAATTCATAGCAGACGGAGCTTCTGGAAGACTGTCCGGGTGACTTATAGATGTAGGGGGTTAAATAGCAGGCGCAGCGGTTGTTTCTAGTCAGTTATCACATTTTTTTACGTGCGCCATATGCTTGAAAGGAAGGGTAGTTTTGGTCAGGAGGGTTGCTTAAATGCAGTTTTACTAACAGAAGCAAGAAAGGAGGTTTCAAGTCAGGTTATGATTTTCAGGCAGTTCAACTTAAGAATAGAACATTTCTTACGTGAACGCGGTTTGCGAGATGAAGCAATAACGTGATCGCCTACAGGTGTTGGTTTTAGGATGCTGGCCTTCTTGGACTGGCGGTTCTTCGCTTATCAGGACTAAGCGAAGACAACGGTGACTGGTGGAGCCCAAAGTAACTCCCGACTGAGGCTCAGGTTCTGGTCTGTACTTTGGAAAGAACGGGATATATTTCTTTGTGTCGACTGTTTCGAGATGTCCGTCCACGTCATTTACCTAGGGAAATTTAAGCAAACAGGGCACTTGAGAAGACTTTCGTGCTACTAATACCCACTAAATAACTTCATGCAGTCAAGTACATCTTGCGGCGACTGGGCGACGGGGATCTGTCTTTATGTAACTCCTGGTGGGGCAAAGTTTTCATGTCGCGACTGGACAGCTCTTGTTACTGCAATAGCGCCTACAAATTGATAACGGTGATTAGCACGTTTTCAAACAATTTGTAGAAACGCGGAAGATCACAAGATTTTCGCAATATTTTCTCCAGCGTTCCAGAATGTTTTGGAAGATGGTTAGCTGACCTGTTTCGTCGTCTACGGTTGACGTTTTGAATTTGAAGTTACGAGTAATTGTGCATATTTTCAGAAACAGATCTTTGGTTTTATTTCGGTTCGAGCTTCTACCTCTATGCAGATGTTATTGATATAGGTACTCAAATTTCTGTGGCATCTTCTTTTAATAAGTCTATAGTATTCATCGTAGACTTCGCTGTTATCTTAGGTGAAACCTTAGACTTTATTTTATTAAGGATGTACCAAGTAGCATTCGACATCCATGGTTTACGTTTGTGTGGCTTTGGGGTATGTGCTCTTGTTTAATTTTCTCCCAAAGGTCATCATCGCCAAGATTATTTCTGTGCTCATCAGGTATGTTCCGATAGTTTCTTTTGACCGTATTTTGAAGCTGTCGTCGTTATACAGATGTCAGCAATTTTTTGTATGATCCGAGCTGGACAGCATTTTAGTTTGAGGCGAAACGCAGCCACCAGCAGTTGGTGATCGGTTTTGTAATCAGCTCGTGTGTAGGTTTTCACATCTTCCAAAGGACTTCTCCACCTAGGTTTGACCGGAATATAGCCGATCTGGTTTCGAATTCTTTCTCCGAACGATATCCACATAAACCAGTGGCGAGGGTAATGCTAAAACATTGTATTTGCGACAATTAACCCTACTGCATGTACAACAGTTTACCAGTCGCTCTTCAGTCACTTCGCTCTCCTAGCTCACAGCTTCGTGCAGGTTCTGTAGCATCCCATTTTGGCATTAAACTCTACTACTATCATTGTTATCTCGCTCTTCATAATAGTCGTAATTGTATATTCCAGTGACATGTAAAAAGCTTCCAGATCTTGTATCACATTGAGAGGAAATGGTGTTAAAGTGAACTTAATAGTGATTATTCGGGTGCTGATGGATGTTGATGGCATGGTGTCTGAATATAAAGTTATTGATAAAAAATGCCGTTCCCGGCAGACGCACGTTCGGAAAAGAATATCATATTTTCAAACTACTAATAACAACATTATTAAACGGAGATTAAGACAGGCAGGTGTAATATCCCCTCTTGAATTTGCATAAAATCTTTAAAAAGCGTAAACAAACAGATAGCACATTGATTGTCCTTATCGGCCTCCAATATTTTTTTAATAATGTCAGTGCAGCGTGCGAATAACTTGAACTCAAAATAAATATTAATAAGGCCCAAGTTTTGATTTTCAGTTGACAACCATATCCCGATACTGCACTAAATACATCTAAATGTCAAACAGTGAGGGTGAAAAGCTGGAAAAATCTCGGTAGTTTTGTAAGTAATAAATAAAACGAAGTTTAGAGATTAAACAAAGGATAGGAAGGGCTGGCACAGCAACTCAAAAGTTACTCTGTAATGGCAGTCTTAACCTAAACTTCAAACAGAGGATGGTAAAATGTTACATTTGGTCAACTTAACTACACGGAGGTGAAGTATGAACCTTCGAAGTTACCAGAGCAATAAACTGTACAGTTTGCAGATGTGGCTTAATTGATGAATACTTCATATATTATTGACTGTTAAACAAACAATCACAGAGGTGCTAAGAGAAGCCAAGAAGGAATCAGACCTTTAACAACTATTAGGCGCAAGAAACTTTCTTACTTTGATCATGTTCTACCTGGCAAGAGCTATCGTTTTCTACAGTTATTGTCACAGAAAAATATTTAGAAGGTCATCGTGGGCAAGGTCCAAAGTTCCGAGGCAATCAACTCGATTAAATTTTCGTTCTCAATGTACGAGAGATCGGTGTTACTGTATAAAATTGATTTACCACTAATTAATATTCATAGTTGGCGCGTCGGGTTATCAGCTAGGTGGATTTTGGTTTTGGGCGCTGAGTTTTGACATTTGCGCTTGGCGTGGATCTTTCTTTTCGTTTCATGCTGTGATATAGACAAGATGGCTTTCCAGAAGCCTGGGTGTTCTGGCCTTATCGCCTTTTGTTGAGTTGGAAAAAATTATGTTCGTCACGGTTTATACAAATTCACTCCAATTTGCGCTTTGAGTTTGCAGCCTCTAATATCGGGTCAAAAGGATAAGGTCAGCTTTCCCGATTAGATACACCCTGTGTGATTGCCTGAGCGTTTCTTATGTGCCGGCGAGTCCGTTATGTCAACGCGACTTTGGCCCAGCAACATTTTATAGACCTGGTTATGCCTAGAGCTATATTAATTTCCTGGGAGGAGTAAGAATCTCTCGTGGGAGTATTACCTAATTATGTTTTGAGTGCATATTTGATTTCTGCTCGAGCTACATTAAATTTTACATTAAGACATTTTTGAGCTATGCGAATTGCTAGCGGACTCGATAGAATTCCTTCAAAATTCAACGAACGTTGCCCTTGCTTTTGTGTTTGATTTTTGAACGTTACTGTTTGTATGCGTTATGTTTGTTGATTAGACGGAAGCCTGTTTGCAAATTTTATGTTTGATCGTTCATTGTCTGTATGGATCTGTAACACTTAGGCTAGTATTTTAGCTTTGTTATTTATTGGTTGCGCCCCAAATGCTCGAGAAAGTAAACGTAAATACCTTCTATACTGGCTATTATAGATTGTTATTCTATTGGAAAATTATATACTTTTATCATTTACTTGTTTTATTTTGTTACTGTTGCCCTCTTAATTCAAATTATTTTGCGATTGACTGCTGCTTTGGAGTTTCTAAATTGAGCAAATTTGTTGTATAAAGACTCGTTAGCGCCCTTTGTATTTATTTGTAAAGGATGACATGCCGTCCTCACTGTGTAGCTGGCGAGCTCTCAAATGTGCCCATGTAGTTTCGTGATCATTTAGGAGTAGCGTACCGAAATTTGGTAACACCGGATATCAAACAGAGGAAGATTGGGCCTAAATTTTAAGAGAATGAATTTAACAGCTACCGGTTTAAAAAACCGGAATTGTGATCTAATTTTTATAATATAAGTTAGATAGCTAACTAAAATGTCTGCATTGTCTAATCAAATGATTGTACAACTTAAAACTATTATATATTTTCGTTTAACGTAATTTATTTGATCGCAGCAACTTACTATAATTTAACACATAGCAGAAAATATCTATTGCCCTAATGTGTTACACCAAACAGATTTATTGTCTGGTTTTAAATTTAGTCAAATATTATTTTTTCCAATTTCGGTAACCGCATTACCTTCACGTTAATTTCCATCAAAAGCACGTATAGTGGGAGATAATAAAAAAAAATAAAGGACCGCATCTGCTTCGCGTTGAGCAATTTTACATTCAGGTCGTGTGCGGAGATTTAGCAGTTCCATCCGCACTGAAAGCCAGAAGGCCCCGAGTTTAAATTATGTCGCTTCTACACGCTTTAATTAACGACATCGCGATCTTCGCCTTGGTTCATATTAAAATCGTTTCTTTATTTTTAATTAAGTGAAACTTACAATTATTGCTTTATTTTGGTTAGCTCAATTTCCTGAACGCCTACATAGAATAACTCGCCAGTCTACGTCTTTCTAGCAGTTGGTTAATTTTATTTCATAACGCGTCATGTATAGAAACAGTATTTCATCAGGAGAATAAGCAGGGACGGTAATGGAGCTCTGTGTAGCGCAATAAAGTTCCGTTGGTGAAATTTGGAAACTAAAGTTTATTCGATTACCTATATGACTTGCGGCAGAAGGGTCGCCTAGAGCAATCGTTTTAGATGGATGAAACAATAAGACCTTTTGTTAATATGATAAAATAGGGTATCGTTCCAACAGCTTAGTGAACACAAACTTTCACTACGATCATCATCAACATCTTCATAACTGTAATCGTCGTCGTTAGCGACATAGATATAGAATTTTACACGACTTTGTTTAAAATAATTTTAAAGTAACTTGTCATCATCATCATCATCCAGCCTTTTAGTCCATTGCTGGACGTAGACCTCCCCTAAATTGCCACTTGTTTCTGTTCTGCGCTCACAGTTGCCAGCGATCATCTTTATGTCGTCTGTCTGTAGAGTAGGTCTTCCCCTACTTCGCTTGCCGGCGCGTGGTCTCCACTCTATCACTTTCTTTGTCCATATTCCGTCTTTGAATCTGGTTACATGCCCTGCCCCATTTTCACTTGACTTTCGCTATACAGTGTGGTCCATTAAGTGTGCAACAAATGGGAAATTTTTTTATTAGTTGTACAATCGAAATTTAAATATTGCCAAAAGTTAGTGCATGTTCGATAACCATATCAGATGCCCTTAGAATGGATTCAAGTCAAACAATATACAGGGCAGGACAAAAAATATGAAATTCGTTCAAGAACAAAGTTACCTTATTTCAAAAAATATAGCAAAATTTTATTGAGAAAAGTTGTTTAGAATTAAAAGTTATGCTCAAATACAAAGTCACGGCCTCCTATTCGAATTTTGATTCTTTTTTGGAAAATTTTGTATTACCCCCGTATGATACATATTTTTATTATTTTGATTTTATATGTATTTAAAGTAGCCACAACCACATCCCTTTTAAATAACTTTTAGCAACTTGAAACGTATTTGTAAAATTTACTTGGATTTATATTTTTTTAGGTAAGCGTCCACTTCATGTTTGTTGCAACGATATTTAACAGAACTTTAGAATTTCGCAAATATTCTTTTTAACAAGGCAAATGCTTTACTAATAATAATGTACATATGAAAAACTCTTAATAAAATCAGAATAATAAAAATATGTATCATACGGGGATAATACAAAATTTTACAAAAAAAGAATCAAAATTCGAATAGGAGGCCGTGACTTTGTATTTGAGCATAACTTTTAATTCTAAACAACTTTTCTCAATAAAATTTTGCTATATTTTTTGAAATAAGGTAACTTTATTCTTGAACGAATTTCATATTTTTTGTCCTGCCTTGTATATTGTTTGACTTGAAGCCATTCTAAGGGCATCTGATATGGTTATCGAACATGCACTAACTTTTAGCGGTATTTAAATTTCGGTTTTACAACTAATAAAAAAATTTCCCATTTGTTGCACACTTAATGGACCACACTGTATATTCTAGTACGTTACGTACACGAGTTCGCCTTCGTAATTCTTCGTTGCATATTTTGTCACTGAGAGTCACTTCAAGCATCGACCTCTCAATTCGCTTTTGAGCTACTCGTATCTTTGTGGTTTTTGGGGTCAGGCTTGGAGTTTCTACCTCCTACGTTAGTACTGGGATTACGAATGCTGCCCATGCGAGAGTTAATCTTCGATGTAGCTCGCATGTCTGATTGTCTCTGCGTACTCTTAACTTCATGGCTTAAATTGATATACTTTTTGATCAATTCTACTTTAGTGTCGCCGATCGCCGTTCCAGGTATCAGGTTCATCATGTATTTATTTTTGGAGAAATTCATACTTAGCCCGACACCTTCACAAACAAATGCAAGTTCTGTCAACATTGTCTTTATTTTGCATAATTCTTTGGCACACAATGTCGTTTAGCTTTTCGCCATCTATTGTTTTTCCCTTATTATTTAATTGAAGCTTTTTGATCCAGCACCACAGTGAATAGTTTGGGCGACATTGCATCACCTTGCCTAACACCCCTCACGTTTTTCTGGGTGTTGTCTAGTAATATGACGTTCATTTTTGCATTTTACCGATGTTTTATATGCAAATGCCCTAAAAGAGAGCCTTTGGGGCTTCGACAATAATGTTGGGTTTCATTGTGTCAAATTCCTTGTGGAAGTCTACAAAAGCTAGCAACAATGGTCAATTATATTCCGCTGATTTTTCTATGAGGTCATTTAAGGTGTAAATGGTCATTAGTTCCGTAACCTGATCGGACGCCCGCCTGTTCCCGAGGCTTGTAGAAATCGTTTTCTCTTTAGTATCGAGTCTCTAGTATTAATCCTAGTGAACAGTTTGTGTAAGTGGTTTAACAGGCTTATGGGTCTATAGTTTTCGAGGTTAATCTTCTCCCCTCTTTTGTGTAGTAAAATAGTTAGGACGTTGTTCAATCTGTTAGGTACGGAGCTGTGTTGCAGACATATGTTGAGTATATTTCTGATTTCCTCTATGAGTATAATAGGTCTTCCGATCTTTAGTGCATCGGTTACAATACCGTCTTCTTCTGGAGTCTTTTTGTTTTAGGCGTATCTTTGAATAAATTTTAAGATGAGGTATGCTACTCTTTGAGATATGTTTTCACAGTTTTATATTATTATAATGTCTTCTATGGATAAAAAAGCTGATACCTCAAATAGAGCAGGTCTCTTTCCCTATGTGATATGATAGAGGAGTTGACCAGATTTTAACTCGGTCAAGCTTTCGCTCAGTCCTACAACATCCCATTTTATTTTCGCTGGTTCGAATTCCGTTTCGACAATTTTTTCTTCTGTATACAGGGTTCTGGCTTTATAGGTGGCTATACTGAGTTTATCAGGCTGACAGTATCTTCTTTGTGTCTTGGCCGAGTTCTGTGGCTTGAGCGAATTCTTGTCTCTTTCATATGAGGCAGGGCTCTTTGGAGGGGTGGGATTGGGTTTGCCCACCTTGGGTCCAGATCGAATATTTTTAAAATTCATTATTTCTTTCTGGCTGGGCGGGCTGGAAAATGAATGAGATTTTGGGGGAGGAAATATGTTATGAGTAGGTGTGGTTAGGATTCCAGGTGTAGGACATGGTTCCCCTCAGGATAGGGAGGTGATGGGGCCCGAGTGCTCGCGAAGGTAAGGTTGCCACATCCTGCGATAGATCTATCTATACCGAAATCATGGAGTGTATCTACCGCCTAACCCCTCAATGTAACTACACCGATATAAATGCCTAACATAGTTTTGTCCAAAACTGAAAGTTGTATACAAGCAAGGCGGTCTATATAACAGTACAGACCACCTTGAGACAAGTCGTAAAGTTTAGTAAATTCTTATTCTTTTCTTCTTCTTTCATTAGACAACTGGCTGTTTATCAATACTGCATTTGTTGGTTTTGTTGTTGTTTGTTGTTGCGGGGGTGCCCAAAGAGAATGATACCTAACTCTCCATCTATCTCTTTGGAGTTCTACCCGGGTTCCGCTTTCACTGTGGTTGTAGATCCTCAGTTAATTCGTTGTGTGATTCTGATTATGTGATTATTTCAGGCCTTGCTGGGTTAAAACGATAACTCATTTTGAAATATCTGCTATATCACATATCCCCTTAATTTTCGAATAGGTACGCTATTTTTTCTCTTGTTATCCATTATTGCTCTCAGTGTTTTAATTTCATATATTCGTAGAATTGTTTCGTTCTGCTAGTGTCTTGAATAAATTCTGACCTTGCTTTCAGTTGCCACGTGTTTATTTTTTCAAGTAATGCCTCTTAAATACCCTGATATTCTAGCGCCTTTAATTAACTGCTGATTGCCTTCTTGGTATAGAAATATTTCTATAACTATTAAGTAATGGAAGAAATCTCGGCAGGTAATTTTTTCGAGAGAAGTAAAAATAATTTTTGCTTACAAAATTTGTATGGTGTCTAAACCCAAAGCCTTTCGATTTTGAGTGTGTCTATGGTAGTTTTAAGTTCTTCTACTATTCCGTGGATAGTGCATCTTAGGGGTTCGTGTGATACTGACCTATGCGGATTTTCATATTCTCTATTGCTACACAGTCCTTGAAACAATTTTGACAATTCATCATTTGATATTTTAGTTTTTTGAACAAACTCCTTTACTTCGGACATTCTATTTCTGAGCCTTTGTACTTTATAGGTAACACTATATGTTGTAGAATGTTGATAAGAAAGTAAAAGCAGCCAACATGTTTTTAATAAAACATCCAATGTTTTTTAATTTAAATTACTTACGTTTCGTTTGCATAGCACACTTCTTCAGATTCATATTTAAATATTCATATTAAGAACATTAAATTAGGTAACAGCATCCTGGAAGTGAGAGAAATAGGTTAGAAACATTAAGCATGTGGTTTTTGATAACAAATTCTTACCTTGGAAAAGTTAAAAATTAGAGTAAACAAAACATTGAATTTAACATACGTATGTAAAAGGGAGGAATTAACACTCCCTAAAGTTTGGTTTAAATAGCACATATTATGCAGAAACAAAAATTATTTATGCCTGGTCACTACAATAACAATTTTGATGTGAGTTATCTAAAAGGATGTATTCCGTTGGTTCAAAATTTTAGCATATGAAAATATTTTCAAATGGGCCAAACTAATATTTTTACTTATTTGTAATAAATTAAAACTGATGACAGAAATTCAATTGAAGTTAAAAAGCAAAAAATATTAACAAAATAGGTTCAAGTTTTTAATTTAGAGAATATTTTAGTAAATAGAATGTAGGTTTTTAATATCAGTTTTATATTTCATTGATTTTGAATTTTGTTTTATTGCAATCATTTCATAAAAAAATTGTTTACCCAAATGCAATCCTCTTTCTAATACTTTAGGGGAGTTAAAGTTAAAATTGTCAACAGTGTGATCAGATAATGCAGTGTTTGCTTTATTCGGAGTTAAAGTTTTTGTTTTTATAGATGTTTTATGTTGTGAAATTCTCTTCCTTAGTTACTATTTCGTTTGACCAATATAATTAGCATCACAATCGTTGCAATTGATTTGATAGATGATATTTGATTCTGATTGAATTTCAGTTTTATCTTTTAAATTATTACAGAAAAGTTTACCAATGGCATTATTATTTTTAAAAGACACATTAAGGTTATAATTTTTTAAAAGTTTGCTTAACTGTACTGACAATTTGGGTATGTATGGAATAGATATGTAAATTGAATTTTTTAAAAATTGATAGTTGTTAAAATCTTGCCCTAACCAATTAGGGTATAAGTCAATGGAAACGTTTTTATTGATTGTGCTTTTGTATTTAAGTTTATTAATTCTCTTTTTAATTTTTGAATTTATGAAATCTATGGGTTTAAATATATTATTTATGTTGTTTTAATTTGTACCAATTATAATATCATCGACATATCGTTTCTAGAAAGTAATATCATTTAAAGTATTTAAAATTTCAGATTACATTTTTTGTAAAACTAAGTCAGCTATTGTGCTTGATAGGGATTGTCTCATTTGGACACCAAAATTTTGTTTATACATGGTGGCGCAGTGTTATTATGGATATACTAATGAACAACCAAGGTCTAAAACATATATTTTTATTGCACATATAACACAGTTTTACAACAAAAATTATTGTTTGAAAATAATGTTATTTAAATGGCCACCACGTTTTTCTAAACTTCTTGGTATAATGCTCAATTGCTACTGCTTGACGCCTTGACGCAATTTTGTTGTGGGTTACAAGGTTTCGTGATCACGGAAGTGTACGAAATGAATATGTCGGTTCTGTAAAAACTGTGCGTACACCACAGAACGTAGAGCGAGTACGACAAGCTGTACTAAGGAGTCCAACTCGTTCAGCAAGGCGTCAAGCAGTAGCATTGAACATTACACGAAGAAGTTTAGAAAAACGTGGTGGCCATTTAAATAACGTTATTTTCAAAAAATAATTTTTGTTGTAAGACTGCACTATATGTGCAATAAAAATATATGTTTTAGACCTTGGTAGTTTCATTAGTATATCCATAATAACACTCTAAAAACCGTCAATACCCATTGCGCCACCCTGTATATTTAATTATTGAAAGAGAAAAAAGTAGAATTTAAAATATGTTCAACAGCTTTGATAAATTCATTTTTAGGGATATCTGTATATTTTTCTATTTGAGACCAATATTCTTCAATTGTATCAATGGCTAAATTAATGGGGATAGTATAAAGTGAAACAACATCTAAAGAGAATAAAACTTTATTTTTAGTTACTGAAATTGTGTCAATAAATGTTTTAAAAGTCCATGAATCTTTTGCACTGTATTGTTTTTTTTTAATGATATTAATTAAAATGTTTGATCAATGCTTTGACAATTTATATAATGGGCTCATGTATGATGCGACAATAGGTCGTAAAGGGTTTTTTTTTTGTGTAATTTAGGCAAGCCATAAATTTTAGGTATGAGTCCATCATGTGTTTTTAGTTTTTTGTAAGTAGTATCATTTATGTAATTGTTATTTTTTCAATTTTTTAATGTTTTAGTGTTAAAAGTTTTGAATTTTATTGGTTAGATCTTTTTCAACTTTACAATATGTATTTTTGACATTTAAAAGATTCATCGTCTTATTATTATAATCTGTTTTATTTATTATGACAGTGGTTTGTGTTTTGTCGGCTTTAATGACTAAAATGTTATCTTTTTGTTTCAAAAATTGTTTGTGATGTTTAATTTATGAAGAAAATTGTTGTTTTGTATGTTTTCTTTTGAATTTAATAAATTTTTGTTGGTTTTTTTTTGGTGATTAGTTAAAATATTACAAAGGGAAGCTCTTATTTTAACTTGATTGTCTGAATTTAAGTTACTAATAGCATTTTCGAAATTTACTATAATATTCTCGTTTGGAATTTTATTTGTAGGATTATATATATTAAAGTTTGGTCCCAGTTTCAAAACATCTACATCTTGTGGTAATATTGTATTAGTTGAATTTTTTATCCATGTTTCTGATTTTTGTATATTGTTAATTTTATCAAATTTAGTTTGGTTTGCATTGATATTGTAGTGTTGTTTTTTTTAAATGTTAATTTTTTACGTGTTTTGCTTTTAAATTATTTCTAATTTTGTTTTTTAATAACGTTCTATGAGAAATGAAAGATATTATTATATTATGAGGGTTTTTTGTTTCAAGAAATTTTTTGCAATTAAGTACTTTTTCTGTTAAGAAAGTTTTGTTACAGTAAGCATCATTTAAAATTAAAGATAGTGTTTTAATTGTAAAATTAAGTTCAATGTTTCTAAATTTTTGACAATTTTTAAAGTTTAGAAATTGAATATTATTATGTTTTTTTTGAGAAATTTTGGAATTAATTGTAAGTGTTTACATTGCTTAATAAATTCTATCCTTTCACTCACCTTTACAATTGATATGCTAATTTTATTTAATAAGCGAAAACATTGTTCGAAATTGCCGCCAAAATTTGTCTTGATTTCTTCGAAGAATTTGTTGTTGATTGGGTTGTGTATGGGATCCATTTCCAGTTGATAGATGTTCAGTTGAGATTAGTAGATATGTAGAATCAATTTTCCTTATGATTCGGATATGTTTAAGAATTTATTGTATGAACAAAACTGCTGTTGTTGAGGTTAGAATGTTGAGTTTTAATTTTTTACAAATAAATCAAAATATTAGTTTGGCCCATTTGAAAATATTTACATTTTAAAATTTTGAACCAACGAGATCCATCCTTTTAGATAACTCACATCAAAATTGTTATTGTCGTGAACAGGCATAAATAATTTTTGTTTCTGCATAATATGTGCTATTTAAACCAAACTTTAGGGAGTGTTAATTCCTCCCTTTTACATATGTTAAATTTAATGTTTTGTTTAGTCTAATTTTTAACTTTTCCAAGGTAAGAATTTGTTATCAAAAACCACATGCTTCATAAGTTTTCTAACCTATTTCTCTCACTTCCAGGATGCTGTTACCTAATTTAATCTTCTTAATACGAATATCTAAATATGAATCTGAAGAAGTTTGCTATGCAAACGAAACGTACGTAATTTAAATTAAAAAACCTTGGATGTTTTATTAAAAACATGTTGGCTGCTTTTATTTTCCTATCAAGATTCTAACCTCAAAAACAGCCGTTTTATTCATACAATTCTTAAACTAAATGTTTGTTTTAGTAAATTGCTCCCGGTGGTCCTGTTTATTTATTTAATTCTGATGTTTGGTTTATTTCATTGCTCCATGTATCTGGCTCTATCTTTTTGTTTCTCAGTGCTTTTATATTTGACGTATGTTTTTTCTCCATTTCTTTAATTTCGGGGCTACACAAGGGTGTTTTTCTGTTTCTGTCGCTGTTTTTTCTTAGCGCTTCCATCACAGCTTCTTTTATGTTTTCTTTTAGCTTTTACCATCTGTTAATGGTATTTTGGACAAGGTCGTGGCCCGTGTCTATGTTTGACGAATTTAGTGTTCTGCCGTCTAATATTTCGTATGATTTAAAGAACCTATTAGTTATTACATTATCTACAAGCCTGTTTTCCCCTGCTGTCACTCCAAGTGTCTTTGTATTTTATTTGATGCATAAAGGAGGAATTATTAATTCGTAGACAATTTTGAGCACAGAAGTCTATCAATAGATCTCCATCGTCATTTTGTACTTCTTCGTCCTGAATCTGCTTTACTACAGTGATGACATCATTGTCTATGCGCGCATTCACATCTCCCATTATCTCGTCTAAAAGACGAAGGGAGTATTATAATTGTGAAAAAATCACCTTCCAAGATTTCGTCAGATCTTCACGTTTCGGAGTCTCTAAATGACGAAAAAAAGGTTTTCTCAATTTTGTCTGTCTGTCTGTTTGTTGCCGGTTTAACTCAAAGACTATTTGTTTGAGGAAGATGACATTTTTCATGCGGATTATACGCCTTCCTAGCATAAACCCTAAAAAAATTGGTAAAAAATATACAGGGTGAGCACCTTAAAAAATAAAATTCTGTCTATTTTTGCGTTAACTCAAGAACCTATCATTTAAATGAAAGTAATATTTTGCACATAGCACATGTTTTTACCCTTGACAAAAAGTGCTTATTTTGGATCCAATATATACAGGGTGGGCACATTAAAATAATAAGATTTTATTTATTTTTCGTTTAACTGAGAAATAGATAAAAGTAATAATTTGCACACAGCTTAGACGTTATCCTTGATGAAAATGGGACCAAACAGATAGTGAATAAATGTTGTAGGAGACAAAAAGGAGCAACGAATAAGTGCGTTGCGTTTAATGGAGCTGCATCACAGAGATTCGAATGGTTCCTCTTGGCACCGTGAGACAAATGGTTGAATGTTGAAATCGCATTCGCAGACCCTGAAGTTCGAACTCCACCTGCGATAATGTTTTGTTGTTTGAAAATTAATGTAAGTTGCATTACCAACCGTTTCAGTATTATTGAAAACGTGGAAACGTTTTATCTCGTATTCTTTGATTTTTAAAATTGTTTAGTGTCACAAGGTTCACTTGCGACGGAAGTTATGAGTAAAGCCCTCTACAGATTTTTCATTGTGTTAATTTCATCTGTCTGCGTTTATAATGTGTCAGAAAATTCCTCTATTTCTTATTGTGATTTTCCAACATCTGGTGCATATAAGCTGAATATATTTATTCGCTTTTTGTTGATTCTATGATTATTCTTTCATTAGCGTACTTAATGTTTTCTATATTTTGTTGGGAACGATTATGGACCATTACTTTGCCACTGTATGCTAAGATGTATTCTTCCTTTAATTTTCGTCTCTGCTTACGACTATATATCTATCTTTTCTTTTGAGGGTTCTTTTACTATCTCTTGGTTTTTTATATTCCACGATTGTATATTCTAGGTTTCTATCCTTATGGTATTTATTTTCCTTAATTGCTTTATCCGTTGCCTTTGCTGGGTCGTCCTCGTTATGGTTAGTTCGTTTTCGAGGCATTAGTTTAGTTACACCTGCAGGTGTTTTCTCCTCCTTTATCCGGGCTTGGGTTCGGCAACAACATCCAATATACTGATCAATCAATACAGTGTATGCTGCAGGCAATTCATATTTTAAAAATAGTCAGCCAAAGCAATCTCTCGTCTGATTAGCCCACTCACGAAGACGGCCCTTTAAGTCAGAATCGTTTCAACATTTTTGCAAGATTTATAAAACTTCTAAGTCGTATAGTATAGAATGAAAGTGCCAGAATCTGACCGAACCATACACAGAGTGGTTTACAAAGCTACGTAAAATATTTAACAGCAGATTTTAAGCCACACAATAATAAAAGAAATTTCGGATCTTGCTTCGTTACTGAGTGGACAATGGGTTAAACGCTAATTTATTTATTTATTTTTTAGGTTTATTAATGTTACAAGAACTAGATAAAAACATTACACTATAAGGACTGTTTGAAATGTTCGCCTCTAATTTCTACGCAGGTCCGAGCTCGTCTTATAGTACTCTGTCGAACCTTTTTCATTATTGCAGGGGTATTTCGAATAACGATCTTAATCTCAATTTTGTATACTTGCTATGCCCTTTCCTAGGTACTAGTTTTCGACAAATGAAAGCTTTTAACTACCACCATATGAGACTGAGATCTTTAAATACAAATCGATAAAATTTAAATCTTGTGAATGGGACTGTTAAGTAACTGATCTAGCCCGACCGATCTAATGCTCATAATAATTTATTCCTTTTTTGAACATTTTCGAATATAAGTACTAAAGTAAAGGGAAGCACGATCGTGTTGTTACCCGTTAATCGTCCTGGTAATACAAATTATTAATTAATTGAAAATCGATGTAGGAGTTTCGACGAATAATGCTATGGGGGCTGTTATTAAATATGCTCACTTTAATATATCAAAGCCTGCTTCGTCTAAAAATAACACTCAGACACCAAACCGAAACTTTCAGTGCATCCTGATATGCAATAATTACATGGAAAATATTTTATTCTACTCGAAGGGTTTGTCAGTGTGACACTTCAGAAAAGTGAGCAATTTACTACTGTAACTATGAATTACAAAATTCATTAATTTCCCTTACTTTCATATCGACAATTTTAATAGCTCGCAATCGCGTCTTCTCATTTTGAATGCTGAGATTGAAGACATATAAAGTTGTCCTCTTTTTTGGAAACAAAATCTGCAATTAAAATGTTTGACAACTTTGTGAATAGTAGTTTCTAGTCGCAATGAACTTTCCAGAAGTGACAGTCCAAGCATTAATACTCTTACGACTAGCTAGAGTCTACTCTCTACAAGGTTATTTAATTTTGAGACCTAATGCTGAACAACATATAAACATAAATCAGATGTAGCAGTCTTAGTTTTCGGGTTATGGACAGATAATTAGTAAAACCGTTGATTTTTGCCTTTTTGTTAAAAGTCGATTGTTATATTACTTCGAGCAAAACTATCTTGACATTATTAGGACATTTTTTAAAGAAAATTTCAAATGGGAGTTTTTATTTTTATTTATTTTCATGTTTTCAATATTAATACTAACTTTCTTATTTTAAACGCACATCAAGGATAGCTATGACGCTATTAAGAAGAGATGTTTTTTATAAATAACGGAAATAGGTAAAAAGGCTAGTTGTTTAATAATAGGCCATGATTAGTCAACACAGAAACAAATTAAAGCTTAAATTCACACCTCGATTAAGTTTTAAACGTACCTCAAAAATGTTCTTTGTGTTACTTGATTCAATAAATGTTTCTGTACGATGGGGAAGTAGACTGTGACTGAAGTAAATTTACAGAAACTTAAATTTCTTTGATTACTCAAAATGTGTACTGTTGTCATGATTACAATGCTGATTGTGTTAGAATTATAATGACTATTCAATTCACCTGTCATCTGTCAAAAAGTGACCAATGAAAATCCAGAATTCTGACGTTTCTTGATCAATCAAAAAAATATCAGTGGATATATCTTCCTAGAAGGTATTCAAGTGACTATTTTAAACAAATGTGATTTTTATTAGAAAAAGTCAATATTAGTGTTCTGTTACTATAGAAATTGCATAGTTTGTTGCTAGATTTACTGAAAACTAATTTGAAAAAGTAGTTTGGTTCATTAAATAGTCTCTCGAATACCATTCTTAGTCAAAGTTAAGTAGATTATTTTTGCGGTGGTATCACTACTCATGTCCATTGCGCTTGGGATTAGGACTCGTGCTATCGCACTCGTCCTAATCGTACCAAAGCGCAATGGACATTCGTGACACCACCACAAAAATAGTCGACATAACTTTGACTACTCATGGTATTATAAGTGAATATCGTATTATAATTTATAATTTTTGCAGATAAAAATTCCTGGCAATGCTAGTACTATTAATGATACAAGACGGGTATTAAAGATTCATACTTTGTCAAAACTAAAAAGAAGCCGCGTGGTGCAGTTGTGTAAACGC
This sequence comes from Agriotes lineatus, assembly GCA_940337035.1. NCBI lineage: Eukaryota > Metazoa > Arthropoda > Insecta > Coleoptera > Elateridae > Agriotes > Agriotes lineatus. The sequence continues at coordinate 209,619,830 of OW679194.1, forward strand.
CAGGCTTGCATTAAGCAAGTCCTCGGTTCGAATCTCGCGGGGGTCGGAATTTTTCCGTAGCCCGGATCGGGATCGGTGAGACCAAATTAACTGTGCTCTACTCAGAACCACAGACCTAAGAGATAGAGTAACAAGGTCAACACATCACCAAGACATATTCGTCACACAATGGTTGCTGCGCAAGCACCAAAGGCGCGTTCCAACTCTGTATCCCGAATCTGGGGCAAGTTGAGCATTTACCGTCAGATGCCAGCGCATAAAGCACCAGCCTCTACACCGCAAAGGTAAATGAGGTTACAGATAATACATACATACATACATACTTTGCCAAAACTTTGAGATCACATTATGAAAAGAAGTAGGTACGAGGGGGCTAGATTAATAATAATATACCCATCCATGAAAGTAAAGGGTCATTACAACAAACGTCATTGAATCGGAATCGCTACGTTTTAATAGTTATTGTGCAAAATTTCATGCGTATATAGCACATCCGTTGCTTCCATATCTTAATGAAATTATTAACTTTGGAAGGCCACGGGCCGAAACAGTAGAAGACGATCCAAGACCAGGACAGCTAAAAACTGCAACGAATCCTAATTCAGAAAAGTAGAGTCGATTATTCTTGAAAATTGACGTTTGAAGGTAAGAGATACGCTGTGGCGTTGAGAATATCCGAACCGTGTCCTACACATTTTGGTATGGAAATCTTGAAATGAACAAAGTGTCAGCCAGATGAGTTCCAAGACATCGTCGAAAGATGTTTTCGAGGAATTTTGATTAACTGAAAAAAGATCCAGATATGTTGTGCAGAATACTGACAGGAGATGAAACCTAGGTCTATTATTGGGATCTTGAAAACAAACACGAATCAGTGTGGTGTCTATAAAGGTTTGCCGCCTTCAAAAAATTGTCTAACTAAAGCATCTGGAGGTAAGGTTATGGCAACTATTTTCTTTCGAACCACCGGAAATTCTTTTAATTAATTATATGGAAAAAGGTAAAACAATCACCGTCAATGCCTCTTCTATCACACTTGAACAACTACAGCGTCCAAATTTGTTGAAGAAGCAGGTTATAATTCTTCACGACAATGCAAAAATGCACAAAGCGTTATCTACTTAAGCATTATAGCAAAAAGTAGAATTCCTCGAGCTAGACCATTCAATGTATAACCCCGATGTGGTCCCCTGCGACTATTATTTCTTCAGAAACTTAAAGAAAAACTTACGAAGTTGTTGGATTTTTTCTAACGAAGAGCTTCAGCAAGCTGTTAGTAGCTATGTTATTCGACAAGAAAAATACTTCTATTCTAAGTGAATATGGCAACTCTCAGAAAGAGTGTGTATAGTTAGGTCGTGACTATATTGAGCAATAACAAATAATTCGTGCTGTAAGTTTTTTCCTCTTATACTACATAAATTATTAATCTAGTTTCCCTCGTACCTATTTACTTTTCCCGAATGTGCAGCATCTATATTTTTTTAAATTAATTCTATATCGAGTTGACAAGCTTTTAGCGATAGATGCTGAAAATCATATGATTACATAGTTTAACTTGTTTAGTTATCTTACTCGAACATGCAGAATCTATAAGCTTATATCGAGTCGCACTACGTAAAGACTCATTTCCTTGATGGATGGTGCAACAATTTTAGCTCTCCCTTCTAACTACACGTCATCATAATCTATTGAATTACTAATACAAGCATTTGGCTTTGTGACATGAAGCCTCCGAGATTTAGAGATATATCGTAAATTAACTATTTGCATGTTGCGTCGCTGAGTAGTAGAAGATTAGGAAAATTAAGATGTTATTCTAAACGCAGTTATACAGTATGATAGAAAACTTTCTAACGTCTAGAGGGCTGTGGAATTATTTTGTCAAAAAATTTTGTTGCCAGTCGTGGTAGTAAAAGTCACATTGGAATTTTATATCTGTCAGTTTAAGGTTATGTCAGAATTGTCATTTCAACAAATACAAACATTCTTGTTGAATACATAAAAATGTTGGTAACAAAAATAACTACCGCTATTCAAAATGATTTGCTGCATTTTTCATACACAGAAGCACCTAGTGCTCGGCACTAAACATCCTGTAAAAGTTAAGTTTATCTGTCAAAATTGTATAGGTGATATTATTAAGGAGCTTTACTCATCACTGCCAACATAAATTTAATTTTTTTAAAATCCACAGCACTCTAGAGTCTAGACGTTAAAATTTTCCGATCATATGTAATACAAGAACGATCTAAATTGACCAAGTTTACGCTTTGTTAACTTATATATATTTAATATACAATAAAAATCAATTTACTTTCGGGAAAACAGATTACTTTTGGCCATTTCAAATTAGCAAAGCAGAGATGAAAATGCGCATCCGTCCTCAATGTAATTTCGTAACACGGAGTTAATAAACGGTAAATTCTCTTTGATGTTGGACGCGCCGAGTTGCTAAATATTTTTATTGTTGTTTCGCGAACGATGCAGACTGACAACTTGCGCAAAGGCTATTAATCATTGCTTGTCGCCGTCGACTTCTTTTTGATACCCGACTATAAAAGGGGCAATTTGTGTAGTCTGCCATTGTTGTCGTCGGTCGACATAAATTATAAATGGCATGCGATATCACAGTCCTATAAAGTAGTAGGTACTTGATGGGAGTTATCCTCAAGGGAAATGTACTAGTGCTTTGCAGGATTTGTCAATAATGCAAACAAGTCAAACATCAGAAGGCTTTCCTTTCTGAGTGCTCGATTAGTGCAGCATTTGATAAATCATTTACACAGATTAATTTAGTATAAGGCTTAGATAGACTTACAGCCAGTCTTATAAAGGCGACTAATCTGACGTTAACTTTAATTAGCTGTTAAAATAAACAAAAACGAATCAAAACGTTAGTGCTTATGACATTTTATTCATTAGTAAACAAATTTTGATGCGCTTTTGTTTATTTTAACAGCGAATTAAAGTTAACGTCAGATTAGTTGTTTTTATAAGACTGGCTGTAAATGTGTGAAATGTTAAGTAGCTTAACAGAATTCAATTAAATATGAAACTGTTAACAGACTTTTTTCAATTTTAATGTTTGATTCTGAGTCATTTTTATATTTATCACTTGATGTCTAATATCACCAATCTATATACAGTGTGGTTCATTAAGTGTGCAACAAATGGGACATTTTTTTATTAGTTGTACAATCGAAATTTAAATACCGTCAGAAGTTAGTGCATGTTCAATAACCATATCAGATGCATTTATAATGGCTCCAAGTCAAATAGCATACAGGGCAGGACAAAAAAATATGAAATTCGTTCAAGAATAAAGTTACCTTATTTCAAAAAATATGACAAAATTTTATTGAGAAAAATTGTTTAGAATCAAAAGTTATGCTCAAATACAAAGTCAGGGCCTCCTATTCGAATGTTTATTCTTTTCTTGAAAATTTTGTATTAGCCCCGTATAATACATATTTTCATTATTCTGATTTTATATGTATTTAAAGTAGCCACAACCACATCACTTTTAAATAACTTTTAGCAACTTGAAGCGTATTTGTAAAATTTACTTGGATTTATATTTTTGTAGGTAACCGTCCACTTTATGTTTGTTGCAACGAAATTAAACAGAACTTTAGAATTTCGCAAATATTCTTTATAACAAAGCAAATACTCTACTAATAATAATTTACATATTAAAAAACTCACAATTAAAGCTTACAATTTTATTTCAAATTCTTATGAAAATGTTTCATGTAGAATAGATATTAACAAAACATACCAAAACTATCGCGGATAACTATGGAAAAAACAAATTTAATAAGCGCTAAAAGAATCTGTAGTTTGACAGTTTGGCTTTTTAAAACTTATCTGTTAAGGGTTCCTGTTTATTAAATATCTTTAATTACAAATGCCTCCTCCAGTATTATTAACGTTAGCCGAAAAGGCAGAATTAGTTTTAATTTGTGGAGATGGTTATAAAAGAATGCGTGAAGCTGCAGATATTTTTAACAAAAGACATCCAGAAAAACAAGTTCACTATTCAACTGTAAGTAGAATTTTAAACCACTTTAAACGGACACGATCGTTAGAATACAGTTATAATAAAGAACGTACAAAAACTGCTATTTACAGGAGAAAACCAGCTAAACGTACTTCAGGCAGTTATCGAAAACCCTAAAACGTCCACACAACAAATTTATGAATACACCGGTGAAAAAAACCTCTCTGAAGCGCATTCTTAAGAAAAATAAGTACCATGCCTACAAGTGAAAATTCGTTTGTACCTTTCAAGAAAGAGACTATGATTTAAGGTATGATTTTTTCATGTGGGTCCAGGGTGAAATAGAAGAACAACGAGATTTTCATCGACATATTATGTTTGGAGATGAATCTACTTTTACAACAAATGGTGTTGTATCATCCCAAAATTGTAGATGGTGGTCAGATGAAAACCCAAATTTCGTTATCGATAACAAAAATCAATACTATCAAAAGACAAACGTTTGGTGTGGTATATTAAATGATAAATTAATAGGTCCGTTCTTTTTCCGAGAAAATTTGAATGGTAATAGTTACTTGAAGTTTTTGGAAAATGAATTCGGACAGTTTTTGGATAACATGATATTACAAGAACGGCAAAATTTATGGTTTGTACATGATGGATGTCCTGCTCATTCCACCAGAGATGTTTCCCAATGGCTGGGTAGGCAATTTGGTAATAAATGGTTAGGACGAAATACCGATCCACGATGGCCTCCTCGTTCCCCAGACCTTACACCGCTGGATTTTTTCTTATAGGGATATTTGAAACAAAAAGTGTACAAAGAGCGACCTTTTAATAATGTTGAAAAGCTTGAAACTTCCATAAGATTACATTGCAGAAATATTCCTGTCAGGATGGTGCGATCGACTTTAAGTGAATTTTATGAGCGAACAATTAGATGCATCGAAAGGGATGGTGGACATACAGAGACGCTTCGATAATTTTTGTTGTTATAACTGTTTGAATTTGTTTGTTACTTGTTCAGTTACCTATTGTATTTTTCTTTGTGTATTATTGCTCTTTTGTTTTTTCCATAGTGTTTAAATTTGATTTAAACACACATACATTTTAATAACAAAATTTACGAAATCCAGTCAGAAGTTCTAAATGTACTTCTGATTTCATAAACAAGCAGTTTTAACCTCCAGTTTTACTTCATAATTCGCCAGATTATATTTAATTTAGATCTGTTTAATATTGAATTAAACAGGCAAATTTCAGTTCACATTTACGAAATACTAAAAACCAATCTTGTTTCGCAAGCATCGAGTTTAAAGACCGGAGCAAACTGGAACTTAGCATTTCACGCCGTAAGCGACCTACTAAACACAAGTTCACTGCTCTCGCTTGCAAACACACACGGAAATGCAATCCGCTTACAGTGCTGAATTGCTACTTCGTACCTTTAAACGCGCTCTAGTAATCTACACAATAATTGAACTTTGATATGTTACTTAGTTAAGCATTCTTGTTTTGTATAAATAGAACGTTTATTTTCGTAATAAAACAATCTGCATCTAATGTCTGATTCATTCACTACGTCGCTACCCTGATTACAAGCCATAATATTATTGGGACGTGAGGCTGAGTCCCTCAGGGTAGTTTACTGTCGTCCCTTTTAAGTACCATTGACTATATTGGTTTAGAACATAAATGCAGTCTCATTTATGTGCTTAAGGGATAGAACCAGCGCAAAGCAACGGAAACCTGATCAGCCTCCAGGCAATTCTGTTCACATAGCTATCCGCGATAGTTTTGGTATGTTTTGTTAATATCTGTTTTACATGAAACATTTTCATAAAAATTTGAAATAAAATTGTAGGCTTTAATTGTGAGTTGTTTCATATGTAAATTATTATTAGTGAAGCATTTGCCTTGTTAAAAAGAATATTTGCGAAATTCTAAAGTTCTGTTAAATATCTTTGCAACAAACATGAGGTGGACGGTTACCTAAAAAAATATAAATCTAAGTAAATTTTACAAATACGCTTCAAGTTGCTAAAAGTTATTTAAAAGGAATATGGTTGTGGCTACTTTAAATACATATAAAATCAGAATAATAAAAATATATATCATACGAGGCTTATACAAAATTTTCAAAAAAAGAATAAAAATTAGAATAGGAGGCCCTGACTTTGTATTTGAGCATAACTTTTGATTCTAAACAACTTTTCTCAATAAAATTTTTACATATTTTTTTAAATAAGGTAACTTTATTCTTGAACCAATTTCATATTATTTGTCTTGCTCTGTATGCTGTTTGACTTGGAGCCATTATAAATGCATCTGATATGGTTATTGAACATGCACTAACTTCTGACGGTATTTAAATTTCGATTGTACAACTAATAAAAAAAATTCCCATTTGTTGCACACTTATTGGACACTCTTTATGATGTATACAAGGAATAAGGAAGGATATTTCGAAATTCAACCCCTAAAGGGGTAAAATGGGGGTTCCAATTTTGTATGGAGAAATAATATTAAATAGACATTTCGACTTGAAACTTCGTAGGAGTACTCATGTAAAAAAAGCAAACACGTATTTCGTGATTTTCCGAAAATCAACCCCTTAGGGGGTGAAATGGGGTAAATAAGCCTAAAATACGATATGGGTGTCGTTATTGAGATTTTTTTGGGACGTTGATTGCGAAAATGACATTTATTTTTAGTCCAAGACGGTGGACATGACACAAAGGAAGGGACAGGACGGGGCGCGACGGGACTGAACGGGACTGGACTGGACTGGACTGGACTGGACGCTACGCGGAAGGGACGGGACTGGACGGGGAGGAACGGGACGGGACTGGGCTGGACGGGAAGGTACGGGATGGGACGAGACCGGACGTGCCGGGACGGAACGATACGGGACGGAAAGAGAGGGGTTGGGATGGAAGGGGTGGGGACGGGACGGGACGGGACGGGACGGGACGGGATGGGAAGAGACGGGATGGGACGGAACTGGACGGGATGGGACGAAACTGGTCGGGACGGGACTGGACGGGAAGGGACGGGACGAGACATGAAGGGTCGAGACGGGACGGGACGAAAAGGGAAGGGTTGGGATGGAAGGGGAGGGACGGGACGAGACGGGACGGGACGGGATGGGATGGGACTGGACGGGACGGGACTGGACGGGAAGGGACGAGACGGGAAGGGACGGGACGGGACGGGGCTGGACGGAGACGGGGATGGAGAAAGGGACGGGGACGGGAACGGAGATAGGATCGGATGACAGAAAATAATTAGTCATTAATTAATACACAAATAGGAAACCTCGCGCGAACTAAGTAGTGGGTAACAGCTAGTCGTGATATAAAATACATAAGCTTCAACCAGTAGAGATGGGTAGTTCGCGAACGAACTGATAAAATGAACGATTCTTTTAGGTGAACTAAATGAACTAGTTCACGACTTTGAAATGAACTAGTTCAAAATGAACTATCCAACTTTTAGCAATCTTTAATATGAATTCGGTAATCGATCCGTCCCTAGTTCGCAAACCACTGTAATATGAATCATTCTCAGCACTTTTTGAACATGAAACCAACGAATAAAATTTTGTCGGTCGCCGGTAGCGATAATCGGCTAATGAGTTGTAACTTGCAAGCGATCTAGATCGACTTACAAATCTGCATTTCTGCATATTTGTTCTTTGTTCACCATGATGGTTCAACCTTTATAAAGATTACCTAAATGCTTGCGCGCTCATTATAGTTCACGAACGAACTAGTATATTGAATGATTCTTTCCTACGAACTAGTTCATCGCAACTAACTACTTTTCCTATCTCTATCAACCAGTACTGCAAAAACAGCAATTCAATATGTTATGGGAATATGTTGGCTTATGTAGATATCAACAGTAAAGAGGGACGAGGGATCCGCAGGTATAATCAAAGTCGCTGTAGGAGAAAAAATTACGAAACTTCGATTGCTAAATTCTTGCTGTTATTAGAGTCAGCCGTTTTTCCATGCATATTACTGCATTATCGCTGGTGTCACTTTACTGGTTCAAACTGCAACCTTATTGTTTACTAATAAGGACTTTTGCAGACGTAGGTCTCACAATAAAACGAAGTAATTTCTTAGATCGCCAGTTCAACTAGAATAAGCAAAACATGTCACCAATGTTTTGTATTTATAGCTAGTGCATAATACTAAGGGCCGGTTGCAAAAAGCAATGTTAAGTCTGGTGTTAGCTAACATCGCGTCAAAGTGAACAAAATCGCATCAATTTTGTTTACTAATGCATTAGTTACCATAAGCATTTGAGATTTGATTCGTTTTGTCCAGTTTGACGTCGCGTTAGCTAACACCAGACTTAACATTGCTTTCTGCAACCGGCCCTTAGTATTTAGTACAATTTCAAACACTGAGTTGTGTCCATCTATGAATAGGCTACTAATGTCTTAAGGGTTATTTAGGCCTAACTGCCCCGTTTACAAATCACCCTCCATCCTTTCATCCCTTCAGCAAATTCCAACCCCCTTCACCTTAATAACCTGCTTCTATCAAACTACAAGTTACTTTTTCTGAACTACTTCCTAAAACGTGCATGAATTTAAAATTTCAGATACCTCATTCGAGCCAAATAAAAGAGACAGAAGTCACTTATGACGATATCTGGAATACGAGTATAGGGAGACTGAGGGAGTAGTTCTCAGCCCAACACAACCAGTGCATCTTTTGTTATCTGGGCTATGTAAGGCCTGCATTAGCATGTAAAAAATCTATAAAGGGCTTTACTCAGAAGTTCCCTCTCAAATGGAAGTTGCGACACTAACAATATTGAAAAATCAAAGGAAACTCGGAGTAAAAATATCTTAACGTTCCTAATAATATTGAAACAATAAAGGGAAACACTTGGTAATGCAAATTACATTAATTTTCTAATAAAGAAAACATTACAGGTGGTGGGATTAGAACCCAGCTCGATTTCAGCGCCTGCGAAAGCGATTTAAACGCTTGGCAGAAGGTTGCACGCAACTCAGCCCTTGGTCCCGTTCTGCCGCGAAACAATGCTTCGCATCTGCGCGACACGGCTGGACTATACACAACATGTTTATTGTTGCCCATTTTTGTCTCATACAACATTTATCTTGTATCTATCGAGTGTTATTTTCGTCAAGCATAAAGTCTGAGCTATATGCAAATTATTACAATTATCAGTTCCTTCGTTGAAAAAAAAAATGTATTTCTACTGTACTTGCCCTGTATATATTTGACCAAAAGTATATTCGGTTTTGTGCCAGGTAGACATATGATCCGCATGTAAAATCGACTTCCTTCAACAAATAGTTTTTGAAATATACCGCCAAGGGCGAACAGACTAATAAGCTAAATTTTTTTAACGTTCCCTAGGTTCACAACAGAAGCTGGTCAAGCAAGATGTGAACTTATTCTTTGACTTAATTGACAGTAACAATATGACCAAGTTGCAATTGTGTACAGTCTTAGCTAACTCGCCGTTTTTGATGCATATATAAAAAGTTACGAAAGTTGCTTTTAATTACTCAGAAGAAAATAAAGTGTATGTCACATTGGAACTCCCCTCGTAGAAAGTATAAGTGACAAATCTAGCTACTAAGTCCTACTTAGCGGTACAAAAGAGAATGTTAATGACATTTTCTACATTACTAGTTTTTCTCAGTAATGACTACTTAGATCTACGTAGTATGAAAATAAGAAAACATGTGATGCAAAGAAAAATGGGACAACTATCGAAATCGAACTAAACAAACTTGGAAAAGCAGATATTATTGAAAAGTAAAGACAATGACATATAAAAGTAACGAGACTCAGTGAAACCAAAATGTCACTTGTAGCAGTTCAGTACTCTGTTTTTCGAATATTATTTTGGTGTATGCTCCTACAGCGTATTGAAAGCATAATTTTATCTGAAATTAAAAACTGCGTTAAACCAAATATCGATATCGTAATATTCATGTGGAAATGAATGCTCAAATTGCGCGATAACCTTCTCAGAACAATAATATGTAATAGATTTATAGAATTCGAATCAGTAATCAACGAAGTGAAAGGCTATTGTATATTGCGGGATGCGGAAAGTTCGTTCCCCACATTTCGTTCCCCACATTTCGTACCCCACATTTCGTTCCCGGGATATTTTGTCTCCCCACATCTCGTACCCGGTAACTTTGTTACCGACCGAGCTCAATTTGTCTCCTAGATTACAGGGTGTTGAAAAACGAGTGCAGCGATCGGAATGCAGTTAAAAAATTAAAGATATTTTAATTAATTAATTTATTATAATAAACTTATAACAAAGGGCATATATATATGTATATGCTCTTTGCTTATAAGAACAAAATAAATTGTTTTTATTAAAAATGACGGTTTAATATAAGTATTTTCCTAATATTTTGTATAGGGTCATAATTTCTCATTCTGGACAACTTTTCTTAGTAATATTTTGCCGTATCATGAACAAAAAGGGTAGTTTACCTGAAAAAAAAAATAATTAACTGTCAAGGCCGACTTGTTTTTGAAAAACTGAAATTTTTCTTAAAATTTTCTACAAACCAAGCAGGAATTATAATTCGTATAACATTTTTATGTAAAACTAAAAATAAAATTTAATTCCCTCTTGTAAACTCAAGCTGCGGACATACTGTATATAGTTCTTACAAGTTTATTATAATAAATAAAATAATTAAAATATCTTTCATTTTTCTAACTGCATTCCGATCGCTGCACTAGTTTTTCAACAACCTGTAATCTAGGAGACAAATTTAGCTCGCTCGGGAACGAAGTTTCCGGGTAGGAGATGTGGGGAGACGAAATATCCCGGGAACGAAATGTGGGGTACGAAATGTGAGGAACGAAATGTGGGAAACGACCTTTCCGCAAACCGTATATTGCAACGGAAATAAACTTATAATTATTATGAGCACAACCTTTCAACATCTTATGTCGACTATACACATGGACCTCACTGAGTAACAGATACCGAAACCAAATCGACTATATAATAACAAATTTATAGTAGAAATAGTTTATTATTTAATAAGAACCTACTCGAGAGCGTAGTGTAGATCGGACCATCAACTCCTAGTAGTAGAACCGAGACCTAAATTGAGATGCACATTCCATTGAAGAAACAAGAACGGATAAAAGTGATGAACACGGAAAATTTTAAAAACCGCTAAAAAATTTTATGAAATTTTTTCCAGATACTACACCAAAAGAAATTCATATGTGCAATGAGGAAACGATGTTAGAATCACTACCTAACATAAAAAAACCAAAACATCATTACTTCCCTTACCGAGGTTGTTATGTTAGAAGCTGTAGAACTATTATCGTATAAATAATATACTTAGAATTTGTAAATCACCAACACTTCACAATCGGCGCTTGAATCTCCCATACTCACGCATTAAAGATAAGCGAAAGAACCCATCGATGCGTGTTGCCGCATAGAACAACCGTTCTTAAATTCTCCCAAAAAAATGTTCTAATAGAAAGGCCCAAAACATTATAAAACCAGAATGTGTGGCTGACAAAAGGTTCTTTGATTTCGCGACCCGTTCGCTAGCTCTAACTAAAAACCCACTACCTTCTAGGCCTTCTGGGCTTCACCGAAACCCTCCAGAACCGTAAGCTACACTTGTGTCTTTAAACCCCACCTAGAAAAACCATTTAAAAACCTTCAATCTCGAATTGTAACCGTCATAGCATATTTAGGTACAGCACCTCAATGTAACTCGCTAAACCACTTTCAAACTGAATCTCCTGGATTGTTGGAACCAACCGCTGAGCTTTAACTACCATTTCCTGCGTTCTTATGGGTCGGTGCTCCAACACAGGGCCGCACAAACGACGAAATGTGGGGCGTCTACAACACAATTCGCAAAGTGCGGCGAACTAGGCGTTTACCGGACCAAATTTACCTCCAGAATTAATTAAGGACCTAACTCACCTATTACCAGAGTAGTTTCCTACCCAACATTTCCAAGCGAAAGCGGAGCCTTTGAGGTAGCCCCAAACTCGCTGTTAGGCCATTCCAAGTATTGTTTGCAGTAAGCAATCCGAAGTAGCCAAGCTTTTTCTAGACAAAATTCGCCGTACCATTTTGTTCCAGAACCGCTCATGCAGTTTTTTTTGTTTAACGTTGTACATATTGAGATGAGAGGGGCCTAAATATAAGCTCCACGTTGCTATAATAGGGGGCGTAATTGGCTGTTTAGTTATTTTAAAATGTGATAATAATTTAATTTTATCTCGCCTGTTAATTAATTATGGCTGTTTAAAATGGGATGTAATATTTACTACAAAATAAATGGTTGTATGCCCTTTTAATATTTTACGCACTGCAAAATTTAATGGACTAGCTCATCGATAAAACATGAAACTCGCTCAGTTGAGATCAGAATCGGATTATATTCTCAAATTTGATCTGAAATTATCTGTCTCAATACAAAGTTAATTCAAACGTGCGGTTCGGTAGTTCAAAAAATCGTTCAACTGATAGCTGATACAAATAATTACGGCGGTGCAAGAGTGCGCATCTTAATACCTTAAAACTCAAGGAAATATCGTGAAAAATGTATTAGGTAAGTAATTTGAATTTTTCCTGCTTGCAATTCAGCTAGTTTTTGTTTTAGGATGACGTAGGAAGAACCGGGCCTTCGTTGTTTTCGAAATCACGCCACTTCTGGCTTTTGTTTTTCGGCCGCGTCTCTCTCGCCAAATCTACAGGATTTACCCAAGCCACGCTAATTCTGAGCAAACCAAAGCAAATGGGCCCTGGGACGCTGGCCGGTCTTCGGAAAGGTTAGATCTTGGATTCGGATGCGTTTCCGGAACGTTGACACTTAGCTTACAACTGAATTCCTACCTGGTAAACTTTTGTCGAAGCTGGTCGGATACCGCTGCTGGAGACGCTGTTGATATTTCAGCCTCTGGGACTGCTCTCGTCACTGCAAAAGGTGACCCAGACGTTGCTGCAGGCTCGTACTGTGCCCTGGGCTGTTGTCCTCTGCTCCCGATGAATTCTTAACTCGCAGATGGGGCTCGAAATTTTGATGTGCTCGCTGCCGAAACAGCCTCGAAGATCTGATGTAGAATTTTTATATTTATTTGTGGTGTAAAGCTTCACAAACACTGGTATACAAACTAGGGTACTTTATAAATAAAATTCGAACACTTTTAGATTGGTAAAAAGCTCGATTAATATTAAAAATTTGTATTTAAAGTGGAGCAAATTTCATACAAACATCAATTTAATTAATTTCAATTGTTCGTTCTCTGTTTCCTAAACAAATTCGAATCTGGTTGCTAAGTTATTTGTTTTTTGTTTAAGGAAACTAGTTTTGATACAGAAAGTTACAAACAGAATAAAGTTTGTTATCTAAATTCAAAATTAACATTTCTTAAAACTAAGTTATTGTCTTTTAATCTTATAATTTAAAAACGGCTCTTTGCGTTGCACTCACAAACGTTATTTTAATCACGGCTCTGCTCTGTTTTCACTTTGTTTTAATAAATGCACTAATTCTTGAGTTCCTCACTTTCATGTCTCTTGCTACAAACTATTGCCATTAATTAGCCATTGCTCTCTTGCAATTTCTTTCTATTCTGCTTCATGTTGAATTACCTTTCTGCTATGCTCACAATTCTCGCCAGCTTATGCTTTAACTTAACAAACTTACGCTGTGTTCAAATTGCAGCCAACAAAACATTTGTGTTTAATACATTTTATGCGGTTTGGCTTTGCATGTGCACGAACCTCTCATTTTAAATTATTAATTCACGAGCCAATTCAAAACCCCCTGAACATGCTTTGTCTTAGCGTGCCTTTCTCTACTAATTATCGGTTCTCGCATCTTATTATCAATGCATTTAGGATTTTACTCTTGTTTAACATTGCAGTTGTTTATAATACCTCAACTCTGTTCTTATTTGAATCAGTCGATTATCCTGCACTGCAGTCAGAGCTAAGTCGTGGGATTAATACCGTTACAATATATTATATTAATAATTTTAATTTAAGAGAACTTGACATGTAATTTATAAAGCAATATTTTACATTTAATGTGTACTTCCTGTAGATACTTGAGTATGAGTCGACCGTTCACGTTCTAAACCACCCTTAGGGCTAAATTAAATAAGTGAGCAAAATAAATAAGCAAAAACTCTCCAGTCTATTGTGTTCATTACGTTTTGTGTTCAAGGTTTTAAACAATTCTGTGTTAAACAATTGTTTAAAATATGTTTTAAACTGCCATATTTTAAACTTTTGTTTCAAGTGTTAGGCCAAGATTTAATGAAAAGTAAAAATAAATCAATACTGAAGATAATATAAGATAAGATAGAAGAAATATCACTAAAAACCAAAAATAAAATAAAATGAAAACACTGCTACACTGCAGCCTCAAGTGAAGGGATGTTTTTAATAAGCGTTTTAAAAATACTAATTAGTTTCGATTATTTTCGGTCGCCAGTCGATTTCTTGATTTCGAGTCAACTATCCCAAAAGAAAAAAATAATCATTCCACTCCAGCTAACGAAGCAACTGCAGTATCTAACTATATCACTAAATTTAAAGTTACTTTATTAACATTGCCCTTAATTGCCATCCACCATGATACATTTTGCTCTAACGCATTTATTGCTTTCTGATGTTAGTCTGTTCAAATAATTACAGACGGAATCCAGTCTCCTTCCAGTCATGATTCGGATGAATTTTTAATAAAACTCTTGTTTTTCTTAGCACACTTTAAAATATTGCTTTACTAAAAAATGTGATAAAACACAGTGTCTCCAGCCACAAATGCAAACAGTAACTGAAAGTTGAATTGAAACTAATGTGTTTACTGCATTTATTCATAATAGTGATTCAGTTTTATAACAGATTTTTTTATTAGATAAGCTACTTATTAAATACGACTTACAAGTAGGTGCAATTCCGAAGTGCAAAATTATAAAGCGTTGAATTACAACAAATAAATTTACTGCGTTTATTTACGACTAGTGAATCAGCCAAGCTACGCTTTGCTTCGCTAATTACACAATTTAATTAATTAAATATAATTGAATTTTACTTTACTTTTTCGTACTTTTTTTGAAAATAAACACCGGCCTACGATCTAGGTCTAAAAATTAGCAAAATGTTAAGCTATCATACAATTTAATCGGTCCAGTTCCTTCGGAGGAGATAGCGAACAATAGTATATTTTATCATGAGGGACTAAAGTGCACCATTTAATCCCGCGAGTGGAGTTTGTTGCCTCGAGGGCGAAGCCCGAGGGCAATAACCACTCAAGGGATTTAGGCACTTTAATCCCGAGGTATATACGCTATTTTTTGCACTTTTGGGAACATTATCATCAAACATTTCCAAAATTTGGAATCTCTCAATTTGGAAACTGACAATTATAATTTATTACAAACTGAATTGCAGCAGGTCCTGGATAGCCTGAATCAGTTGGCAGTACTGACGTGTATTGTCAGTATATGTCAAATTCGAGATTTGCAGGTTAAGTTTTACGTCAGTGTGTGTCAGATGACAAACAAAACCTAACCTACTAACCTCGTGTGTACATAAATTTACCATAGTTACGGTATCATTTTTACTTTAGTCCCTAGGGATTAAATGAGTTACTTTAATCTCTAGGGATTAAATGATCTACTTTAGTCCCTGTTTACGGGGACTAAAGTATCAACTTTAGTCCCGGAAGTGCAAAAACATACATATATGCATACATACATGCATACAAGGAAAGAGACCACCGATTCGATGGTATAGATAGTGATTTAGTTTTATAGGAAATTCCTCACTTAACTGAGTTACGTACTAAATCCAAGTAGGTACATTCCCAAAGTCCAGAATTAACAACAATGTTTTAAACAAAAAAGTATTTAAACAAAAAAAACTCTGCAAGGGGTTTTACTCAGAACTTCCCTCGCAAGTGGAAGTTGTGACACTAAATATTTTGAAAAATCAAAGGCAACTAGAAGTAAAAATATTTTACGTAATACGTAATACTACTAAAACGATAAGACGAAATACTTGACAAGGTAAACTGCATCAATTTGCAAATTAAAAAAATATTGAAGACTGAATTTGATATCAGGGCGATTTCAGCGCCTACTGAACGCATTTCAACAGAAAGGAAGCAGGCCGTGCGCAGCTCACCCGTCGTTCCCATCCTACCACGTGGGACCCTTCGGATCTTTGCATTAAACATAACGCACTTCGTTGCCCCTTTTTGTCTCGTTTGCAACATTTATCCTGTATCCGTTAGGTCTCATTTTCATCAAGAGTGAATCCTGAGCTATGTGCAAATTATTACTTTAATCTGTTACTCAGTTAAAGCAAAAAGTAGACAAAGTTTAATTTTTTTAAAGTGCTCACCCTGTATATATTTGACCGAAAATTTATCGCTGTCATGCCAGGTAGACATATAATCTGCATGCAAAATATCGTCTTTTCCCAACAAAAAGTTTTTGAGTTATACCGGCAACAGGCAGAATTGAGAAAACCTGTTTTTCGTCATCTAGGAACGTGGAGTTCTGAAAAAATCTCGGACGATGATTTTTTCGCGATTCCAATACTTCCTTTCCCTTTTAGACGAAATGAAGTAAAAATAGTAATTTACGTTACAAGTATAGCAAGTGGAGCATTTCAGTACGAGTGAGATGTTTCCGGAAGAGGCCGTTAGGCCGAGTCCGGAATTTAGTGATGAGTATGGAAAAGCCACTTTCATACGAGTATCGTATAATATTTTTTCGTACACTAGCATACAAATCGGAATAATAAATTAATCCTCTCATCTGAATTTGCCGTAAAATGTATTAATTAGAAAGATACACTTTGCGGTATTCGTACGGCAAAGTAAAATTCGTGCGGCAAAGTGCTACTTTGCCGTACGAATACCGCAAAGTACTACTTTGCCGTACGAATACAGCAAAGTGTAACTTTCTAATTAATAAATTGTACAGCAAAGCAGCTCTTTCAATGCTAGTGTACGAAAAAATTAATTTTGTTTAATTCTTAAAAACATGCAGAACTTCACCAGAAATACGTTGGTACAATATGAGATTATAGAGGAGTTATAAGTATCTCCCCTCATTAATAAATAATGATGGTAATTTAAAACCCGAAATTAGAAGATGGATTCAAATCACGAAATGGCTGAACTACAAAAAATATGGCAACATGCACAAATAACACCGAACAACAATATCCGCTTAATAGAAACGGTCGTCATCCCAATTTTTACTTCCTTTTACAATAATGGAAGTATTGGATTTACCTCAAAAATTCGAAATTGAGTTTTCAACAGATCTTCACGTTTTAGAGTCCCCTGATCCCAAAAAAACATATTTTTTTTCATTGGTCTGTCTGTCTGTGTGTCTGTCTGTCTGTCTGTCTCTGTGTCTGTCTGTGAACAGAATATCTCAAAAACGGAAAGAGGTATGGCGTTGAAACTTCATATATAAGTTTTGTCTACTATGTAGATGCGACAGCAAGCTTTTGAAGAAAATCGCATAACCGGAAGTAGGTGTTTACTCTGGTGATTTTTCAGTTTTTTTCGATTTTTTCAAAAACGGCTCTAACGATTTTTTTCAAACTTTACATTTTTATTATATTTTTAATGTGTATTGATGTGAGATAGGTGATTTTCCAGTTGAATACTTCTAAAATGGGTTTCTTTTGTTTTTTTCTATTTTTTTATCAACTCCTATTTTAAATAGAACACCCGGTATATTGTTACATTTTTGAATTCAGCTTAAAATTTTAGAGAAAATTTGTCTCTTAAACTAACACTATTTTGTATGGTTTTTGTAAAATTTTTTATTTTTTAAAATTTCTCACAAATGCTTAAAAATTGAAAATCAAATTTTTGTCTAATTATAAGATCACTGTAAAAGGAAGTTGTGTGCGTGTGTCACACCAGATTTTTACATATCCGTCCGAAAAGTGGACTATAAAAGTAGTTGATCGTTTCAGAAAATTAAATTATTTGCTGAACTCGTATAATGCGAATACTCCAAACCAGGGTTTCTCAAAGTGGGATACGCGTACACTCAGGGGTACGCCGCGCCGGCGCCGGTCAGATGTGGGTAGTACGCAGCCAGATTTACGTAATGGCGAATACGAGCATGGCACAAGACACAAATCGGAAAGAGATGAGAGATACTCGTAGATGGTTTCAGATAATAGACGGAATGCAAATAATGTATAATATCTAAATACTAATATTCTAAATCTGCTCTTATTCTTTTGATAATCAACCATTGTAAAAATGAGAAAATGGGAAGTAATGTACGTTTAATAAATTAGGA
Organism: Agriotes lineatus; assembly: GCA_940337035.1. Classification (NCBI taxonomy): domain Eukaryota; kingdom Metazoa; phylum Arthropoda; class Insecta; order Coleoptera; family Elateridae; genus Agriotes; species Agriotes lineatus. The sequence goes on from OW679194.1 coordinate 209,638,190, forward strand.
TTTGCAACAGAATATTAGGCAAATAATGTTTATGTGTGAATCATTTTATAATTGTAATTATAGAAATAATATTCTATAACTGATGTTTACTTTACGAAATATTGTAAACTTTACAGTTTTAGTGTGCCAGTTTTCAAATGGGCAGTTATATATTTTACACACTGGGAAGGAATTTAAGCCTGAAATAGATTTTAAGTTATGTTAGAAATTTATAACTTCATATATACCATTTCTAATTTTATTAAATTCATTTTGTTGAATTGTAAATGGCTTAACACTGTTTACATTTCAAAAATGTTTCAGTGTGAAATAAGCTATTTTGGATTATATTTACTCCTATAAATTTAGAATTTTCTACAATCATTTGAGTTTTTTGCGATATTAAGTTCTGAACATCTAATTTCTTTTAGCGTCACTTTTTGTCAACTATAGTTTCCCTAATTATTTCCAAATTTCGCAACGCTTTGAGAGTATATTTGAGTTCCCGCCAGCTAGACGAAGTGAAGGCGGAATGCAGTTCTTTAAATGATGTAATTATCAAATATAAAGGGGGCCAACAAGTCTTTTAATTACAACAAATATACTCGGATAGGCTGAGAACTTATAAACTTGGTTTAATCGCAGCAGACAGTACTCAATATTTGAAATATAAAAGGTAGTAGTAACGAAATCAGACAATGAATGGTATAAACAGTGCATTAGGTTTATTGATTAACGCTGTATAAAGTAATCAGTACAATGATTCTTAAGCGCATTACTTACTTGAAATCTGCACCCCCAATTAACGCTAACATATCAGTAATTAGCACAATACAATGCGCAATTTTACATTAAAGTAGTGAAGCATAAATTTACATACTAAGAACAGCTACAGTTTCTTTCTTGCTGTATAAATATCACTACCACATATTATTAGGTCGTACGATGCTTACATGAGAGCATCATGCTTCTGACAGAACTGAATCAAACAGCCTCAAAACGGGCTGTTACAGCTGTTTCAGGTGGATGACGCTGGAAAACGTCATCAGTAAAGCACTCAGGTGCTAAGCTCCCAGAAACAGAGAAGCCTTCTTAAGTAGGTGAAATCGGTGAACTCTCGGATGATGTCTGGAGAAAATGCCCATTCTCAAGTAAGCGAGGACGAAATTCCGCTAATTGTATTACATTATGAAAATCGAAAATGTACTATCTCACCCTGTAGTTACAGGCAATGGCCAGGACGTCTATCAATCTTGTACTAAATAAACGTCTGAAGGTCGCGGACGCATTTGTTCCACATACGTTTCCAAGCCCGGCAACGCTATTGAGCGAAGCTTCCACGAAGAACCTCTTCGAAATACCCAAAGCTAAAGGCAGAACTCGCAGCACGAAGTATGACGGGAAAGGATGCTGGCTGACGCAACTTTTTGCAAGAGAAAAACAGTCGAAAGCAAAACGAACTTCTTCAAACAACTGCTGGAGCCTGCCGGTAACAGATTACCACATATCGAACAGGAAATAAAGCTGCGTTTACACTATGACCGTGTTCAAATAAAGAAGCGTTTACACGGCCAAGAATTATGCACAAATTAAATTCTAATGTTAATTACGCTTTTTACACGTACTACAAGTTCTCAGTTCCCAGGAGTTTTATTGTAAATTTGTGTAACAGTATACGTGTTTGGTTGAGGCTAACTTTAACCATCATAACTTTATGACGCTACTATCTGTTTCCAAAGTTGAATCAAACAAGCTTTACTATCAATGAATATTACATTTTTCGAAACATAAAGTAGTTCAGGTAGAAGGCTTGGAAAACTATGTGTTTCTATCTTATTTGGTCATATTTATTGTATGCAAATATTATGACTTCCTTTGCTGAATCTAGGAATATACAGGATGTTGAAAAAAAATGTTAAATATCTAAGGGCATATATCATGATCAAAAACGAGTTAAAAGATCTCAGCAAATCAACTGTTTTCGAGATGCGAGTGATTTTCGGTTACTATAGCTTAAAGTAATTATTTAATTTAACTTCTATTATTACTTCCCTCGCCTAAAAGACGAAGGAAGTATTGTAATCTCGAAAAAATTATCTTCCGATCTTTCTTTAGAACTCATTTCAAGGTCTCCCGACGAAAAACAGGTTCCCTCAATTCCGTCTGTCTGTCTGCCTGTTGTCGGTATAAATCAAAAACTATTTGTTGGACGAAGACGATATTTTGCAAGCAGATTTTATGTCTACCTGGCAAGAAACCGAGAAAATTTCAGTCAAATATATACAGGGTGAGCACCTTTAAAAAATATAACTTTATCTACTTTTTGCTACTTTTCCGCAGTAGAGATGTGAAGGGTGCTGCTTGGCCACAAGAGATGAACGGTCGGTAGGAGTTAATCCGAGAAATCCACAGGCCTTGGTGGTCCCTAAGAGCCAATGTAAAATGCGGCGGTGCCCACGTTGCATAAACCAAAGATTGAATATCTGATTTAAAGGCACATTTTTAACTCCTTCTGGAAAGCAATATTAATAAGCTAAATTGATTTGTTCACAATGTGCTGTTTCCTTGCATAATAAGTGAGGTTCGCTTCACTATAAGAATTCACAACTTTCACTCACGAAATCTACTTTACCGGCAAATACCTATGATAGAACAGAGAGAGAATTTCATGAAATTAATTTATTAAAGCATGATCCCATCTGGAGTTAATAATAAATAAAAAGGGCAATTTAAATAGTGCATTCCCAATATTATTTCTAAATTTAATTTAAATTATCTGCAACTTAAACCACTACATGTCGTTTCTAATTAAGCAAAAATGAAAAGGCTGAAAAAACCCGTCTTTGTAATACTACTTTCAGTCACGATATTTAGGATACGCATAATGGTTTATGCTAATTTGTGTGTTGGGACCATACTATGCTCTTGCACAATTAACTGTAGGCATCTACAGCCGACGAAGCCAAATCGATTGCAATAGAATCACACGAGCAATTTGGCTCAAATATTTGTTGATTAACTTCGGTGGTAGTAAGCGTAAACTTTTTGCCCATTATCGCAGTTCTAAATCGAAGAACGAATTTTGTGGATGTTCAATGGGTAATTCCTCTTATCAGAACCAATCATACACATGCGGCAGTATGAAAATCCTGTTTTGTGAAATTTTAACAGACAGGAGTACACTCTTTGTTATTCTTCGTGCAAGAATTGGTGCTCTAATAAATATCTACATGTAAATTACGAGGCAGAATATTTAAAGGCACAACCGGACAAATCAAAATTGCCATATTTTTAAAATTGTACCCGCATCTTTATAAAGCAGTTCCAAATCAGTTCTCAATCCTAAGAAAAGACAAAGACGGTACGAAGCTAATTTAAGGGCGTGATGGGTTATGTAAATTTTGAAGCAGCTATCACTTTGCAATGTACGCAAAGCACAAAGCTGTTCCTTTAAAATTCACATTCCGTCCAGGCTTTTCAAACGAAAAAGAAAACGCCACCTCTATTTACATTAAGTTTGTATCGAATTACAAAAAACATCACACAACTTCTTGAAGTAGTATATAGTAATATGTAATTTTATTATTTTAATTGTATTCTTCTTTTAACTCTCAATTTCAAATCTACTTGCCCTCCACTAGATATGAACTAATCATTAAGTAAAATACTGTATGCTAAATAAACGCGTGCACCATATACTTCTACAAATTACGACCATAACATGACAGATACGATTTCAAAATAATATCTATTAACATATTCGAGAAAAATTCGATTACATAAGTTCGAGATAAATTATACATATGTGGAACACTCTATGTTTGCAATAACTGGCTTGCCATACAAAAGCGATAATTACCAATTACCTAGTAATTTATTATACAAGACGATAAAGTTTTATCCACGAGTGAATCGTTTAACATCGAGGCGAAGTCGAGACGTTAATGATTCAAGAGTGGATAGAAATAACTTTATGGTCGTGTATAATACAATTTTTTTTATAGCAAGAACTTTAACAATTTCAATAGAAAATAAAGAAAGTCAATCACATTTTAAAATCTCAGTAGCTAGATTGGATTGCTAGGATAAATAAAAAATTAAAGTCCTTTATCGACCCTTGATGTTAAAGTGCTACTTTATCTACTATAGTATTACTTTATCCACCCTGGAGGTTAAAGTGCTACTTGATCTACTATTTGGAGTTGATAAAGTAGCACTTTAACATCTGCTATAGAAAAAAAGTTTTGGTTTGAATTGAGAATTATGTAATGAAATCGATCACAGAAACACTTCTGTAATTGTAACGCTATGACCTTGACCTGTTTAATTGCAAATTAACTGTACAAACATATTTTTTTATTTTGATTTATTGTCACTTGTTAGGCAGTGCTTAGTAGAACTAATAACGGACATCTGATATAAATATAGTTGTATTCCAATTATTATAGAGATAAAACTAATGTATTTTTAAAAAGATTAATGGCAATATCAAATCCTAGTGTCTTTGGCGGCCAAATATCTAAAAAAAAAAAAATAGTAATTCAGGGATAGAAATTGTGAAATTATTCTTCATCCATAAGAGGCAAGAAACACAATTTATGTTATTTTTGATCCATAAGCGCGTTTATTGGCCTTAGATAGCGGACGTAATATGGCTTGCAAGGTACGAGAGCTTTTAATGTTGCTAAGCAGTATAACAAATACCAACATCTAATATAGGAACACCAACAATCTGCACAGAACCCATAATCTGTTGATTATACCCTTAATACATAAGTAACTATTTAGGGTAGGTGGGGGCAAAGATCCGCACGGGGTAAAGACCCGCACTTCGTTTCTTGCTCTCTGGGTTTATTATCATCGTTGACATTGATCACTCTGTTGAATGTTGAGTGATTTGTAAATGTATGTACAGTTGGGGAATCAATATAGTTTACATCTTGCAATAATCCTTATCTTTTCTTCGTGGTTTAAAAATAATACAGAAATATTTTAAGTGACCTTAAGTACTTTTTCATATTTTTTTTTAATTTCAGTTTTCAAACCGAATTTATTGCACAAGCTACTGTTTATGAACTTACACTGAAAAACTAAAGTGTAAACTATATTGATTCCGCGACTGTACATAATGGGGTAAAAACCCGCATCTGTGACGGGGTAAAGATACTTGCCCCATTGCTTTGAGACAGTCTCACAGTATCCATAAGACTCAACCCTTAAACCGCATCTTCTTCAGGCCACTCAAAGCGTTCTACGCCTCTGGTAACTGGACTGCATCTCAACCAGGCTAAGTGCTGGGAGTCTACAATGTGGCGAAATTATTCGCCAGAGCCTGAAGGCAGCAACGGTGGAGAAGGCCGTTAAAGGAGTCTCTGCTATCGGGATTATTTCTCTCTATAGAAATATCTTTGGTGAAGATGATTTACTACCCTCATAGGTCACGGACCAAGTAGAAGTCGAAGACGCTGATAAAGGGAGACTGATTGTTTTTGAAGACGAGAACCAGGAAATTCTTATTTTTCGTCAGGATATAGTATCTTCAGAAGAGTCTACTATCTAAGTAAGGTAAATATGGAAAAAAACTGTTGACGCTAGTAAAAGCTCCGCTCTTACCCCGAACGCACTGGTCCTTCTACAAGGTCATCGCCGAAAGATATCATGCCGCCACCAAAAATTACAATTAATAGGAAGTGTGCGAGAAAAGGTCTCAAATCGTTACTAACGTCAACTGCTAATAAAGAACGTTTGGATGCATTGAAAACAGAGAAAAAAATATTGGAAACTACAAAAAAAAACAAAAAAACTAGAAAAAAGTGGCCACCGAGAAGACATTGTTTTCATATGGCGGACCAAAGAGGAAAACACCTAGGCCTAAACCTACATCAAAATGATCTTCTGAAGAAGAATCAGAAGACTCAGACCGCTTTTCACAACAGTAGTTCAGACTTGAAGTTCTTGTCATCAGAAGAAGAGTATGCTCTTGGTGCAGACCTTCAACCTTCAACCTGACGATTTCATCTTAGCAATGGTTTATGCCAAGCAGAGCTGGGCAGTAATTAATTACTTTTTAATTAAATTACTAATTAAATTCCTTTTTGTGTATTTGCCTTGGAATTGAATTACTTTTCAAAATGCGGTAATTGTAATTGGGAATTGCCGTCTTTGTTAGAAAGTACTTGAAAATTCCTTTTTAAAAGTAATTAATTACTGCATTCAATTACTCAATTACTTTCGTGTAATTAAATTACTCTAAAGTATTTAAATTACTTTATAGGTATTTGAATTACTTGTGGTAATTGAAATTACTCGAGGTAATTGAATTACTTTGTGGTATTTCAATTACTGAATTACTGACCTCGATAGGGTGCTAGATCTCCAGAACGCATAAATAAGATAACTTCTTATTAAGTTACATATTAAGCAAATCGCAGGGTATTCCCCGCGCAATATAATTTATTATTTCCTCTGACGGGTCAAATAACAGCAACTTCTGCATTTTGTATGACGCGTCCACGAACATTAGTGCGTGTATTTGTAGCTTGTAATAATGACAATATTTATTGTGAGAGACGCTAAGTGTAAGACGCTATAACAATATTTGCGGTAAGTACATTACAGATTACAATACCTACGGTAAAATAATAATTTTAAATAGATTCATTAGACGATATTGGTTCATAATGATTATTTATTCATTTCAATTTGCTTGTTTTAAACGATCCGTGCAAGTGTAACAGACGTTAGGTCAAGAAAATTATGTTTTTGGGTGAGGAATTGAATTAAACGGACAAAATCCGATAACAACATTTAACAATGGAAAACACATATATAAAATGTACCTAATTGCAAAATCCCATGTCTGGTTGACTCAAAAATGCATTATGGCGTATGGTAATTTTAAAACGCCGCCGCATAAGTTTACCGCATTCTTGCATTAAACATTTTGTAAATTATCCATTCTTTGTCGCTTTCTTGCCTTGTAATGCTCATATGCTGCTTTCTATACTGGCTGCAGCATGTTAGCTTCGATTAATATTTAAAAACCCCTTGCTAATTACGAGACATTCAAATATTGGCTTTTTAATGGTTTTACACAAAATTCCATTTAGTTTTTTAAAAGAACAGTGTATAGTCACCCAATTTACGTAATTTCAGATATTTTATTTCCCTAAACTTAAAATCAATAGGTATTATTAAAGATGTTAATAACATTTTGAAATTTGAAGTAACAATATGAAAGCAACCTGAGCAATTTAATTGTCGAGCGTTCACAGTAATTTTCTTATTAAGGTGCGTACACATACAGCGCACGAAAGCGAACGAATTCGGTCGAATGCATTTGCTGGAATTTGTTCGGCGTTCGACAAAAAATTGCTTTGCTGTCCACATACACAACGAATGAGTGCGAAAGAATACTTTCTCAGTCATACGTTTAGTTTCGCGGGTATTGCAGAAATAAGCTTGCTCATTTTTATGTTCAAAAATGACGTCAAAGCAGGATTTAATTATTGCAAGTGCGTCGTATATTATTATTAGTGAGGCTGATGCAACTGAAAATCCTCCAAAGCAGAGAAGAAAACGGCGCTGGTGGATGACTTCTTTGTTCAAAAGTAGAAGTCGGTATAGAGGAACAGACTTAATGAATGATCTAAAAGCTGAAATGGAATATGGTCTTTTTCAAAATTTTTGCAGAATGAAGTCTACCGACTTTGAATGGTTATTAAATCAAATTGGTCCAAAAATTACAAAACAAGATACGTCATTTAGAGAAGCAATACCGCCAACAGAAAGGTTAATGCTTACTCTACGATACCTAGCTACGGGAGATTCATACACAAGTTTGATGTATACCTTTAAAATTTCAAAACAACTTATTTCGGCGATAATACCTGAAGTTTGTTCTGCTATAACTGAAAGCCTTCAAGAATGTGTAAAGGTGAGTAAAGCAAATATATATTTCTAATTCATTTATTCAACAAAACTACAAAGAGATCATAAAAATAACTATTGATATTATTTTTACATTAAATAATAAGAGCAATATTAAAGATTTTCTGGAAAAGCATTTAGATAATTTACTAGAGATGTTTCAGACTTATCTGCTTGAGTTGTACCTAATAACTGTAAAGAGGATTGTGAAATGGGAAAATGAATTTGATGTTCTTGGGAAGATGAATTATCTGATGGTGAAGGTGATATAATAGGAGTATACATATATTGAGAGTCTGATGAGTTTCGGTTATGTATCACTACTGGGTCTGTTGGTGAAGGCGAGGGAATTGGTGTTGTGTTGGGAGTGAAAGTGTAGATTTGTTGGCGGATGTTTGTGTTTGGTTGATAGTAACGGTTCTGTAAAGTAGAAATGGACGAGGATGAGGACTCATGTGGCTCGTAACGACCCATATCAGCGTTAAACAGAATATTTCCAATTAGGTGTTCGATTACATTTCTTGTATGGATGCTGTACCTTCTGTGCTTTGATGCCACGTGCTCCCCATAAATCGTGCTATCGTCTCTTAAACTACTATTTGCAACAGTGTCTTTCAGTATTTTGTAAGCTTCATCTGCTCTAGATGTTGCACTACTTGTTCCACTGTTAACAGCCATTCGTTTGGTCCTGCTGGGTGATTTAAAAGGTAATCCTCGTTTGGGTGTTGCTCGTTCTGATGATTCTATCACCTGTGTATCTTCATCCTTGTTGCTGACATCTTCAAGAACGATGCTATCGTTGGTTGCTTCTTCGTCTTGCACGTTAGTGCTTGGTTCAGATAATTCCTGAAAACAAAATATTTGTCGGTTAATTGTTGATATAAGTATAGTATCTTTATTTATTTGCAGATGCCTATTTGTGAAGAAGAATGGCGGTATTTATCTGACAACTATGAAGCCCAATGGAATTTTCCACATTGCCTTGGTGCCATAGACGGCAGACACTGCATAATACGGGCGCCAATACACAGCGGCAATGACTATTTTAATTATAAACAAAATTTTAGTATAGTTTTGTTGGGAGTTGCTGACCCAGATTATTGTTTTTTGTTTGCCGATGTTGGTTGTCAAGGTCGGATTTCAGATGGGGGTGTGCTAAAAAACTCTATTTTTTGGAAAAAACTGCAAAACAATGAACTTAATTTACCTTCTGAAGACATTCTACGTGGTAGGCAAGTGAAAGTACCCTATGTATTTGTTGGAGATGATGCTTTTAGTCTCAATGAGCATTTAATGAAAGCTTATCCAGTAGAACAAAAAAAGGGATCTACGAAACGAATTTTTAATTATAGACTTTGCCGTGCACGGCGAGTTATAGAAAATGTTTTCGGCATAATGTCTGCTGTTTTCAGAATTCTAAGAAAAACCATGTTGTTATCACCAGAAAAAGCTACAGTGGTAATTTTAGCATGCGTCTATTTACACAATTTCTTGAGAAAAAGTAAACATTCTCGCAACACTTACACTCCACCTGGGACATTCGATGAGGATAAAGAAGGGGACACAATGGCTGGAACTTGGAGACATGGAAACGATCCAGAGTCTTTTCTCCACATACCTAAGATAGGAAGAAAAAGTTCTGCTAGTTGCGAGGCAATCAGAAATGAATTTGCTGAATATTTTATGGGCGAAGGTAGCGTCAGTTGGCAAAATGCACTTGCATAAATACGAACTCAAGCAAGGACATATTATTTAGTTGGACGGTACTATGTTTAAGCAATACCTAATATATGTATGACAATAACAAAAAATACATGTTTTGGCTTACCACAGTATTTTTAGTTTCCTTGGGTGTAAATTTGTCCATTAAAAACAACATGTACTTGAAAGCGAACCAAGTAGATTTATATATTTCATCAGTTCCTGTGCCAGTTTTAACAGTATTTTCCTGTTTCTGTCTTTCACGTCTGAACGAACTCAACAGCGATTCCATTTTCTTTTTAGCCTCACCTACATCACATTTCATAGCCTCACTTATTGCACTCCACGCGTCTAATTTTTTAATTTTATTTTTATAATCGTTGTGAACAGGATTCCACAAGCATTCATGCTCGCGATATAATTCGATTAGTTGTAGAGAAATAGAATTACTCCACTCCATACTGAAAATCAAAGTTAAGTAAACGAAATCAGCCTTGTTTGGCATACAACCCGATGGCCGAATGCTACAGCAACTGCACAACGTACACACCAGAAATAGACGGAACGAATTCTTCTTTTCATTTCCTTTGATGTACCGCCCAGTAAGCGAACCCTAGCGAAAGCAAACGAATGCGTTCGATGGCGTTTGTTATTACGTACACATTCACCGAACGAATTCGTTTGTAACTGTTCTTTCGCCTTCGTTCGCTGTATGTGTACGCACCTTTATATTATGGCAACATCAAGCTTTAGAATTCATTAACATAATCACTGTTGTTGCTGTCATAAGTTTATATTATACGCTGATATCGCCATTGAAAATTCTAAAAATTGCCATATTCAACCCTTATGCAATTTCTTTTTGAACACATAGTATAAAGGTCACTTGAATGTAAAAATGACTTCATTGTTACGTGCTTGAGCAAATGTCTTTTGTTTTTGTATCTAAAGTACGAATTCTTATTTCAATCAGCCGTTTTCAACTAGGTTTATCAGTCATCTGTCAACTTTCAATCGTCCCTGATCAACACCAAATTGATATTTTGTTTTATCATTTCAGAAGTTACCTAATACATTTTTAATAACTATTTGTATTACTAGGGAGGAAAATGTATCATTCCCTCCCGCAGATGTAGTTTAGTTCTTCAGAGTTTGCGAGAACAGTACCTAATCAATTTATTGTAATCATGCAAGGGATGAAATGACGTTATAGTTCAGAGTTATACATACAACACTCTTACATTTTATGATGAGACTATCTCTTGTAATCAGCTGCATTCAAAAATATTTAAATATGAAAACCAGAAGGCTAGTTGATTTATTATTAGTAATAATCACATTGTCTCCCGTCTCTAATGGCAACGGCAGTCAATGTTATTCCCTCCCACTGCCATTGGAAACCAACTAGGAACCCAAACGTATATTTATTTTTCCTATACCCCTAACAGGCGACAGAAAATGTCACTTTCGTATAAAGGGGCAAAAAAAGTATTTTCAAACAAAGGCAACCAAAAATGCTCAAGTTGCACCAATTGGATCGTTCTTCTACAAAATCTAAATAGAAATTTGCTGTCAAACACTTAAGAAATCCAATGCTCCACCCTGTATACTTAGGTAAGTTACATATTTTCGTCATTCAGCCTCATGTTAAACGTATTTAATAATAGATTGTTCTACAAGTTAAGAAAAGTGAAAGTTTTTCAACGTTTAATTGACGAGCGAGTGATGCAAAGGGAGTGGATTTTTTCTAATATCATTAAAAAATCTAGCCAAAATTAAATTCGACGTTTCTTCATATTCGAAAAAAATGTTTTTTTTAATTGGCAGTGAAGAACGTTGAAATCGTCAAATAAAATACGAGAAATCGGCAGTGAAGTAATCCATTGTTTTACAACTTTTTGTAGGCGGCTGGGCGATAGGTAAACGTCAACCGACGTGAATGTAACCTATAAAAGTTGGTTAAATTGTTGTAACTTCGCGATTTCTCGATTTTTAAAAACAATTTACCCCTGGGCACTGGGAGTTCCATTTCAATCCTTGTGTGGTTTATTTGCTTTGGCCCTTCGGGCCTCGGCAACTAAATACATAATCGTGATAAAAAGCTCAACTTTAGTGATAACTTATGTGGAAACGTGGAAACTAATATAAAAAAATATATAGATTTGAACTTCCAAGTCCCTATAACTTCTTACTGAAGGGACTTTGTAGTAAAGTATATTAGGTTTAATCGGTTTATTATAACCTAAGGAATCTATGCCAAATCGGTGTCCCATTTTTTTTGGACACCCTGTATAATTGTTATCCTTGAATTTATTTATTTACTTACATCTTACATCAAAACAAACTAAAAACTTTTGGTTTTGGTGAACGGTGCATGTAGCTAGAAGATTTAAGTATCAAAACACCTTCAAGAGTGATAAAGTATTAGGTTACTATAGCTAACAAAACATAAAAATTAAGCATTTTTAGATAACGATTACGAATCGACAAGACACTAATGATAGTTGCAATTTGCAAGAAAATTCTACTAAATACAACTATATGACAATAATTTTTATTGAAGGTAATTGAAAAAATAATTGATGTTGTACAATTACAATTACTAAGTAATTGGTGATTGAATTACTATTTCCTGTGAGTAATTGAATCTCTGGTAATTAAATTACTACATTGGGCGGTAATTGGTAATTAGTAATTAATTACTTTTTAAAAGTAATTTGCCCAGCTCTGATGCCAAGGCTAAAAATTCTTTTCGACTAAGTATGGGTATCCAAAATCGTTGCTTTGGATTCGGACAACAAGGGCGCTAAAGTCCTTCATTTCAAGAGGACACCCGAAACCTTGAAATGTATAGAGGCAACAGAAAGCTTTGTTCAAAAAGGAAACGTCCTTCTGAAACTCTCCAAGCCAGTCGTAGACAGTTCTGTACGTTTTCAACACATGATATCTTTTGATAATAATTTCTACATGTATGGCATCATTTATTAACAATGCTTGTGTAAAAAATAAAGTTATTTTTGGGGATTTGTTGTTATTTTGATTAAAAACCCGCGGCGTGGGTCTTTACCCCGTGACCAGGGGCAAAGATCCGCAATGTCGTATTTCTGATAGAAGTAAAATTTTTTTTTCAAAACAGTGGCAGTCGGTAACAATTTTTGGTACTTTCTGAGACAAAATCAGCCAAACGTAAATATTTAAGAATAATGTGAAAGTGATAGTCTTTGTCCCCACCTACTATATTTATCATTTTTATCAACAGTAGCTTTCTTGATTTTCTTTATAGCTGGTTCACTACTTGCAAATTAAATAACCACTAAAGTGTTAGGTATTTACTGCCAGATAATTGCTATAATAAAATTCGGGACGCAAGGCGTGATTCACGTTTCACGTAAATTTCACGTTAAATATTTAATAACGAATAAAAGACTCCAGGGTGTCCCGCTCCCCCGCTGCCCACCCATGTGGAAGATTTAGAGCTGTAGCAGGTCATTGTAATTCTGTGTGGCAGCCTGCAGAAACGGCGCTTCTTACCTATGTTGTGTGGTGAATGTTGTGCCTACAGTCAATCGCGTGTGTGCGTCTATATGCGACCAAATACAACTTACTTTTAGTTCCTCAGACGTAAAAGTACTTTTAAACCTAGGAAGTGTTTCCTGGCAACATATACCTTCTTGTACACGTATCAGTAAGGAAAACGTTACTTCCAAGGACACCTTTTGGAATTAAAAGTACTGTCTTTGAAGACGGTTGCAAGAAATGCTTTTGCGAGAAATCAGTATTTATCCTTTGTTGTAAGCTATTGTAGTCAATTTTCATTTATATCTTTTTGTGTCTACTATTCTGATTGCAACAAATCACGTAAATTATTTAACGTAAAAAAATTATTTTAGAGTTTTTAGTTCTGTTGCGGGTTTTTTATTGAACAAATGATTGACAATTTATTTAATGTTAAATTAATCAAAAATTGAATTCCAGTAGGCCACCCACAAATTATTCATATTAAGGTTTCCTCATAATTACCGGTTTATTCTATATATCTACTTTCGATTCGTGACGTTTTGTGAATTCTTGCCACACTTGCAATTTTTGTACGATTTTATTTTCTAGTAAAGCACATGTATGCACTTGGCAATGATTATTCATGGGTGAACAAGTTTAAATAAAAATATTGCCTAATTTGGGGTTATCCATTCAGCCTCTTATCTCCTCATTTATTCTGTAGTATACGATTGTAATCCTCTCATTTGGAATCTTGGTAGGTAAAGCTGTGGCAATTTATGAACATTTTCTTCTGTAACCAAGCCAGGTAGCGCAGTTGGGAAAGCGCTGTGCTTGCATTGAACAAGTCCACGGTTCGAATCCCGCGGAGGCCCAGAATTTTTCCGCAGCCTTAGCGATTGGGATCGGGCCATTTACAGTTGGGCACCAAATTAACTGTGCTCTCCTGGGAACCACAGACCTAAGAGATGGAGTAACAAGATCAACGTATCGTCAAGACACACACGCACTCTCCAACCTTTAACCCTAATCCGGGGCGAGTTGAGCATTTTACCGCCAGACACAAGCTCAGGGGCGCAGGAACAGGGGGGGGGGCAAGGGGGGCGATTACCGGGCCATAAAATATATCGAAGGGGCAAAGAGTACAATTTGCCCCCCATATATTCTATGAGGTTTTGAAAAATTTGTATATAGGGTTTTTTCACATTAGTCCATACGAGATACTATATTTCGTTGTTCTATTGTAGGTTGTATAGAAATTAAACGCGAACAATTTGTTAAATACGTCTTTAATTTTAGGTCGACAGGAAGAGTCCATTTTTCTTTCATACGGAAATGCAAATGTCAAAATTCTTAGGAAATCATTGATAACAAGCATTGTCACTAGGCTTCATTGTATTGGTACATAAACTTCTGGTTATTTTTGTGGTGAGGTTTGGTTTTATGTCGACAGGTTGACAATTCTTTATTTTAAATTGTAGCTTTGGCTCTTATAAACTTGAAATGTGATTTTATAATTTGCATTGCATTAAAAACAATTGCAATTTATAATAACTACAATTTAAATTCATTACGATGTCAACCAGTCAACATGAAACCTAACGTCATTGCAAGAATAATAACTAGAAGTTTATAAATCAGCACAATGCAATCTAGTGACAATGCTTGTTCTCAATGGTTTCCCTAGATTGCATTTTCATATGAAAAAAATGAAGTGTGGTCATCACACGACTTTCTTTTACTGCTGATAAGTCATAGATAATTACGCAATATCTAAAAGTTTTGAACATTTTTATTCCAATTCGTTTTGAAAAAAGTTTTTGTAAAACTTTCATTTTGCGATATTTCCAAAACTGTATTTCATACAAACTTTTTGAACAAAAATTGTATATAATTGCACAATATATCATTTTGTTCTATGAAATTTAATTTTTATCAAACAATTATAAAATTTTCCGGGAAAACAAAAAACATAAGAGTAAAGTACCACAAATTGACGGGATCACAAACGAATGTTACTTAGTTACCGCGTTTGTTGTCAAATCAGTAAGTTATGTTTACCGTTCTAGAACGGTAAGTAAAAATTCGAAGTTAGCCTGCTAACCTCGAATTTGATATAGACTAGTGCCACCAACATATTATTCTGTGGTATAATGTCACATTTTACTGACGTTTGAAAAAATACATTTCTATAGTGCAAAAAATGTCATAAGCATCACGATCCTTAAGGAATTACCGATCTTAGACAATCATTATTGGAGCCGTCCGTCGCTTCACTCCTCTTCCAAACAATTGTCTTCGATCGGTAAAATGTCCTTACCGTTCTTAATACTTAATAGTTAATATACTATTTCTGAACGAGGAGACACGAAAACGAATATTTCTGCAAAAATCTCCAGTTTGTAAAATATTATGAATACATTATTCGAAGTAAAAGAAAGTAAAAATAAAGTATACCTTTCTGGTTTTGTATCTTTATGACCATTCCATACGTGACTAAAAAGCATTTTAGCTTAATTGTAACTATTATAGTTATTTATGTATCAAGTGCATAATATAGGATATTATTGCACTAGTCTATTTTATGGCAGAGCGAGCGTAGCGTAGCATTAAAGATGACGAGTCAAGTAAGGTCTGATTATGTACTAGCTGCATGCAAAGCTTTACGTTCGACTGCATTACACATATTAGACACATTAGAAAATTCAAGTTGCTATTGAAACATTTGATAGTTTCGAAGTGTGCTTCTTCTAGGTTAATTGCGTCAATATCAAGAATCACTACCTCTTACCGTAAGGTATTAAAGGTGAATTCCTTTTTATTATTTGCAAAGTTTTCAGTTAAAATAATCTCCTTTCCTGATTTGAATAAAATGACATTTATTTTAATAATAACTATTGGACATTGTCAGGCGGCCGTTTTACTTTACTTTATGAACTAAAGCGGCAGTTTATGGACGTTAAAAAATACTATAATAAAGTGTTTGTGGAACAGTCGACCATACGGCTTATTTATGTTAAAACACTCAAAAAAAAATTTGCCCCACCATAATTACAGTAGTTCCTGCGCCGCTGCACAAGCTTATAAAGCAACTGCCTCTACACCGCCAGGTAAAATGAGGTTATCGACAATACGTACATACATACATACATTCTTCTGTAACCAATTAACTGTTAATGTATTTAATTATACTTTGCAATGTTTACATCATCATAATCTAAGTGCAATAAGTTGCATATTTCTAGAACAGTAACAGTCAATGGTAAAAGCAACTCTTCGTTTCTAAATTAGCTAATTTTGTTATAAAATTGAGTATTTCTGACATCATTACTTCAGCAAATGCATGGTGATATCATTTCGTGTTTATAACTATACCTAATAAAGGTACTTACAGATGGTGCTTACGCTTATTAGCCTCGTATATTATACGAGGCGCGTTCGATAGAAATTCGTCCTTATGTTTTTAACTTATGTCAAAAGGTAACTACAAAAATCTGTTATGTGCAATAAGACACTTAATCACACTATGCCACCAAGCAATGGACACCCTGTTAAGAAAGTGGTTGCGGCTGATGTTTGAAGAACTCTTGAACAGCTAGCTGCACTTCGGCATCGGCCTGAAAACGACGATTCTGAAACTTCTTTAATGGTTCAAAAATAGAGTAATAAGACCTTTACGCTAGCTCAATCGGCGTGAGTCTTCAACAATGGCGGTCGTCGATAAAGTCGGGAGGCTTTACCCTTAAATGGACAAGCGTTGCTATTGGAACTCGTTTATTTACTATTATTTACAATGGTTTCTTAAAATTAAACAAAAAAAACGAAACGTATTTACAGACATGAAACAAAAAAAACCAACAGCCACCAAAAGAAGATGGCGGGGTGGCGTCTGCGATCGGGGCCTAGGCGGGCGTGGTCCTCTGTGGGGCGGCGCGGGGTTTGGATCGGGTCGAACGCCGGGGGCGGTCTCGCGGGGTCGGAGAGCGCGACCGGACTTGGGTGCTCTTGATGGAACCTCGGGGGCGGCGGCTGTGTTCCTGATAGCCTGGGTGGTTAGACTCGGAGCTGAGTGTTGGTCCGACTCGAAACTGGGAGCTGAGTGTTCCTGGTAGCCTGGGTGGTTGGAATCGGTGCTGAGTGATCCTGGTAGCCTGGGTGGTTAGACTCGGAGCTGAACGATCCTGGTGGCCTGGGGGGTTGGACTCGGACCTGAGTGTTGGTCCGACTCGAAACTGGGAGCTGAGTGCTAAGTGATTTCTTTTAGTAAAGGTCCGACTATTTAATGGGACCCCGTCCTTTGTGTGGTGCCTTCTCGGCCCTCATTGGTCCAAGGAGAAGGGATAAATGTCTGTTTTTGATGTGTTGCGAAGTTTTTCGTTTAATTTCGAGTCGCGATTAATTAGTGACCTAATTGCCGTTGTAATAGATGGCTGATGAAGTGCTCATCACATCGATACCAAAGTCTAGGGTTGTTGATGCTAAATTCGCTGCGCGAATTAATCTCCCTGGAGCCTCCGTGTATCAAAGCAGAGGTGGTTTTCATGATCGTGCTCCGAATTTGGTCGTGATTCAGGGCGCCTAGTGGGTTTATTAAATGCGCCTTAAATTTCCCTATATTTTGATACCAAACAGCCCCGTCCCGTGTGTGGATTAATATATGCTTTTCGCTAATGTAATTTATTTTAGTATTTTGATATTAAGCCAACAGATGGGGGTCAAATTTTCTTCCGTTCGGGGGGCTATGTTTAATTGGGCCCCGCTTGTGTCGCTTGTTGGACTGGGCTGGGCTTGCCTTCATTGGATAGCGGTTAATTTCCTCTTTCGATGGACACCGAACATGCGTGGTTTAATTGGGGTGAATTATTTGTTGCGAGTGTTTTTCTAAATCCCTTGATCCGTTTTACCTATGGCCGCGTTTCGCTTTTCGGCTGGCGTTCGCTTGCGCTGAGGATAATTTATAAGGGTTGTAACGTTGTGCCCGAAACTCGCTTGCTGGGTATAATTTTTATGGGGGTATTTTGGCAAGGTTTTCGAAATTTTTGCACGATCGTGACGACTGAGAAACAGATGTGCCTTCGCTTTGTTCCATCGCCGCCTATCTGGCGCCGTAGACTTTTTGTTTTTACGATGGCTGTTTGCCGATTGATATCAAGAGAAATTGTAGGGTAAAATCACTTGTACTTACATTGACGATTTCTGAAATTTTCTATTGTATAGTACACAACTTTTCGCACATGCCATGTTGCACTCAGTTCATGCAGTATACGGTGCACTTGGTTCATTGGTTGTGCCCGGACTTCCATTTTTAATCTTTCTGGCCAGTTTTTCTAGTTGAAATATGCGTTTCCATAAACAGTTTACCTTTGCCTATAAATCTGCAACAGCTGAACACATTCTCAAATAAAAATTGAAAGATCGCTGATCTTGCTCAGACAGATGTGACTGCAGATGCCTAAAATTTTAAACATGAAATACCATTTAAACATCTTCAATTTATCGTGATGTTGCTTCAAATAGTATTACATTTTAAAATTCTAGAAGGATTATTGCATTTGTTTCCAAGGCTAATTTGATTAGGGATAGGTTTTTGTTGAACACGCCTCATATTTTTTTGTGCCCTTTATTTATGTTTTTTGAACCAACACATGCTTAGTTACCTTAGTGGCTTTGTTACGAATTGCTTTAGGTCCCACTGTAATTGAGTTGTGTGGTGTTTTCTTTATTGCTTATTTATTACTAAATGAGTGTGATGCATTTAAATCTATGAGTTTCTTATTGTCTCTATCTATGAGTTAACTATACGCGTCATTATAGGCTAATTAATTCGTTAAGTAAATAATCTTAAGCTTTATATTTGCCATCTTTAATTTATCGCGTAAACATACATGAACGTCTTAAAACACAATCGATCTGATGACTAAGTAGCTGATAACTTTAATAAGAGTAACCTTCAGAAACAAAGCTGCAACAATTTTAGGTATTCTATATTGTATAAACTAATTCTGTGTGTGGATAATTGAGATCTAACGTTTTTAGTGATCATTCAATATGTCACCTTCATTCAATGCATTTGTTTCTAAAAACTTCGCGAAAATACCATAGACACTACAATATTTTTCATATTTTTATAATTATTTGTTATTTCTGATACGCGGTTTAAATACAATTAAATAAATAATGTTCATATCGGTAACCGAACATAAGAAATTCATAGAAACGCTAAATTTAGAGAATAAGTGGCCGAAACTTAAAATAAACTATTTTATTCCTATGAGTATGGAAATGTGGAGAAAATATTGATGTTAACCGATATTAAAGTAAGTATCTTATAAACACTCCCTTCAGCCAAAAATAAGAAAATCTAATTCTAAGTAGACATTTCGCTACCTTCCTAATAGGTGTTCCCTGAGGCAGCTGTCTCGTTTGTCGTATGGGAAATCAAGCTCTGAAATTATACGAGAACGAGCTTTAACTTCGTCATTTTCTCATTGCTGTAAGTGCTACAGGTGTTCCTGTTCTTCTCTAGCACATGCGCCCTTAAAAAAGTATATTTACTGAAAATCTTCAAGAAGTTTACGCCTGTCAAAAACTCATCAATCAGCTATGAAGGCCGCACAAATACAAAATCGGCATGCTATTTTTAAAACTTTATTTCCAGTATTAGGTGTTCAACTACAACGTTAAAAGCGTAATTGAAACCATTTTAATGAGTAACAATCTACTTGCAGATTATCTATTTATTTGAAGCAGATGGTCGAATGAAAGCAATTAAACTATTATAGTATTCATTAATGATTTATTATTGAACATTTTATATAGTTACACCTCAATATTTAGTACAGTACTGATAACACTAATTAATGGGAATGCGAACACAGCTGTGTGCAAGCAGATGTATCTACCAGAAATTCGTTTAGGTTAAACTGGTCATTTAAGCTGACGTCTCAGGGATTTTAGGAAACTAGGTTGTGTTTTAATCGCACCTGAGATTGTTCTTAACTAGTAAGTTGAAAAAATAAATGATAAGACAAACAGGAGCAATACTATGTCAATTTTCGACAGTTATTTTGATGTTTTTTCATATTATGCTAATTTAATTTTTGCGTGGCTGTTGTATACAGGATATCCTGTAATTCGATTGACAAACTTCTGAGGCTTATAGAGGAGTTAAAACATAAACATTTTCTATATTATTTTTTAAAGTCCATCCCGCCGGTTTACACACTTCTAAAGAGGGGGTTTAAAATTAGGATTTGTCATTTTAGGGAAAACTGGGAAAGGCATTAAAGTAAAAATTGGCAGATACGTTCTACCAATAGTACTGTAAGGGAGCGATATTAGCAACCCTTATAAATGTTTTTATTAAAACTTCTTGACATGAATTTTATTATAAAAAATATCTAATGGAAGCCTCGTTTATTTAAAAGCTTTTTTAGTTCTTTTAGTTTTTTTATACAACTACTATTTTTGTGTAAAAATGTGATGCAGTACATTGCCTCATTTTGATAAATAGCTGCGCCGTGCATCATGAAGACAAGCTTCTGGGGGTTATAGAGAACGTTGAAACATACACATTTTACACATAAACTTGTCTTTTAAGCTCCTCCCAGCCGAGTTATGCCCTCCTAAAGAGGGTGGACATATTAGAACTTTTTAATGGACAAGGATTTGATTACGCGAAAATATGTACTAGATAGCCTGACAGTTTTCTCCTCAAACTCATATTTTTTGTGTAATAAAATAGAATGCTTCATGATGGTAAAATGAAAAATCCTAATTTGAACCCCCCTCTTTAGAAGTGTGTAACTCAGGGGGGGGGGGCGGATCTAAAAGAAAAAAATTATATACAAAGCTTTATGTTTAGGCGTTCTCTATAACCCCACGAAGTTTGTTGGTCGAATTACATATAGTACCCGTTCTTTTACTATACCAATACGTTTTTATTTTGGTAATTATGTAGCGTTTTTTTCCCGCAGCAGTATTGTACAAGCGATTATAAAGCTTGTCGACAGCTATTCTAAATAGTATATTTTTGCTTAAATAGAAAATTACGATATGCAGATATGTTCCTGAGATAAGGTAATGCTACTTGAAACCGAAAATAGAAACGCAAACTACAATTTTACTTAGGTGGTAATGTGGTATTGTCCCAAAATGGGGCTTCCAGAATCTGTCCAGATTTATCGAACGCAATGGAACGTCAATTGCCAACGCGGCGATGTACAGTAACGTATGGAATGTTATTGATCGCGGAGAGGCCGATAATAGATACATAGTTTGATAGTATAAAGTATTTTGTTTTCCACATTTACGTTGCAGAACTTGATGCGTTGGTATTATTTCTCTTTTATTTACTTTGACATAAGGGGTGTCCCAGAATGAATTTCGGTTTTGTTTCTAACATTTAGGGGAAACTGTTAGTGTTAGAATTTTTTTAGCGTCGGAGTTTCGATTAACGTCTTTTGGAGTTTCTGTCCAAATGGAGCCTTTTAGTGGAGAACAGCGTGCTTTTTGTATACGAGCATTTTATGAAAATGGTCATTCTTATGTGCAAGTGCAGATAATGTTTCGAAACCAGCACACATTACGACATGTTCATCAAAGCCATTCTGCCAATTTGATTTTTTCTTGTGGTGCTATCTTAAAAGTAAGGTGTACGAAAATCATCCGGGGAATTTACAAAGAAGCATCAAATACGGGAATAAATCACAGCAATTCTCGAAGCACTATGCCGACAAGTTGTAATAAATGCAAGACACAGTTTGGAGGAATGCATAAGACGCCAAGGGCAACATTTAGATGATATTATTTTTAAGGTTGAATTTCCAAAAGTTATTAATTGTATTCCTGAGTTTAATTGATTAAAAGTTTTAATAACAAGCGAGCTATATTTTTTTAAAAAACGCAATTCATTCTGAGACACCCTATATTAAACATTTTTGAATCGCCGACATTTATTTCTCTAACTCCGGAAACCACTGATTTATAAATAACAAAATTAATTCACTCTTATATCATCATCTAGAGCAGTGATTCCCAAACTTATTTGGCCTACCGCCCCCTTTTCAGAAAAAAAAAATTCAACGCCTTCCGGAAATCTATATTCTTTAAGCGAACAAACAGAAAGATATTGTAGTACTGATAATTATCTATAAGAGTAGTTCTAGGTAGGAAATTATTTTGAAAGAATAAATTAATTAGCAATTAAAAATTACAAGGGGGGATTTATACATTAAAAGTACAACATCAACATTTGAGAATTGTTTAATGAATAATACATTAGATACAATTACTGTTAAATTGTGAATAGTTTATTAAAAAGGTGCGAGCTTATAGGTTGATTTAATTGGCATAGTTGTTTGGTAACATCAGAACTTCGATTTTAATTTTCATTAGCTGACAATCGGAATAACTAAAGTGAAAGCCAAACTCGAATGATTATCTGAAAAAGTCAATTATGAAGTGTTATAATAAAATATATTATATAGAAATTTGGTATAAATTATTATTACAATATACACTATTTTTTCTACGACCTTAAATTTTCTGTTATTAATCCATAAATGTCGATTTAACAAAGGCTTGCATTTATGACAGTTATAATTTATGTCATAATAAATAAATGGCCTTGACGCGCAGGTGAATGTTTGTGGAGCCAGTACTGTCAAAGTCAGTTATCAAAGTTAATTAAAATAGTACACATCTGACTTTATTCATTACATAACGCTTTAATTATTTAAAAAACACTTTACCTCTAACGCAAGAAGTAACTAGAATAACTTTACAACCTCACTTCCAGTTCGAAATTGTAGTTCTATAACCTCACTTCACTTTATAATACATGTGCTAAAAGTAAACAGCTGATCTCATTTTAAACACGCTAAATTATAAAACGTCACTTTTAGTGAAAGAAGCTAGTTCTAAAAGGCCTACTTCTAGTGGTGGTCGTAGAAAAACGAATTTTAATAAGGGTAAATAGTCTTTATGGAATAAATAAATCCGTAACTTGTATTTTGTGTGTTTATTTGGAAAATAATGTTACACTATATTACACAACAGATGAAATATGTACGAACGGTTTTTCTAAATCTTCGTATCTTCTCTATCTTTTCTAAGCTTTCACCGCCCCCTTATTTTTATTCACCCCCCCCCCCCCCAAATGCACCCGAAGCTGCTATCGCCCCCTTGGTTCGTTTCACCGCCCCCCAAGGGGCGGTATCGCCCACTTTGGGAATCACTGATCTAGAGGAACCGAAAATATGCCTATACCGTAATTTTTATATTTTCATTGCAAACGTTGTTCTTAATAGCTATATTTTCCACACTGATACGTTCAAACATCAAATACACATTTTAAAATACATGTTTTTAAGAATAGCAAATTTTGAAAACGACAAGGGGGTATAACTCAACTAGTTTTGTTTCCAAAGGAACGAATATAATTATACGCATAATCGCATTTTGTATAAAATACAACTGTGTCTTGATAAACTGCAGATACTTTTCTGTATCCGTATTAGTGATGGGCATAACCGGACAATTTTCATAACCGAATTATTTGCATTCGAATGATATTAATAACCGAATGATTATTTGAATAATCATTCGAATACATTTTGGCTCTCGATTCGTTTCGATTTCGCCGGTTTGCCGGTTACGCGGTTCAGCGTCATCTGCATCGGCATCGTAACTTGCAGATAGCAGAGGAACTCAGTTAATCTTTAATTATAATAATTGTATAAATGATTTTTATTTGATATCTAAGGAGTGTGCAATAAGTAATTGTGGATATGAATGAAATATATCTGGATACAGCTTTATTGTTTTCTATTGCTGGCGATGTATAATAATATAATAATAATTAATATTATATTGTTGTATTTGTATGAGCTTTACGACTGGCTATTCTGCATTAGCTTGATTACTCCAACATTCTTCCGATCTTGTAATGTAGCATGCTGTGAGAATGCTTAATTATTTTCAATTAATATCCAGATATCTAAAGGGTATCATGGGATAACAAGTGTAAGTGAATAGCTGGTGGCAGTAAATATTAGCAACCAGAGGGTTGTTTACTGCAACTGAAAAAGTTTCTATATTTTGAGTAATCTCAGTCTAATTAGTCACGTTTAAGGTCTAATACCCCTTTAATTGTGAGAATAATATTGAAGTTTGGTACGTGTTAGCAAGAATAGCCGTCTGCACGATCAAAGTCTGACCAAGGAGTCACAATTATTATTCGCATAGCGATTTGGAGATTAATAGAAACCATTTCAAGTGGTTATTGGTGTTTAAGTCATCAGTTAGTGCGAGTGTATGTGTTTGTGGCATGCTGCACTACCGTTTAACAAAATATTAAACGGTCACGACAGCTACAACGAGTTTTTATGGGTCTTCGACATCTTAATGGAGATGCTTGACGACTGTGATCAGTTTGGAGCTGATATAGAAACACACTTCAGGAACGAGTTCATCTTTGAGAAGGTTAGTGTATTTTAATAACAGTTTGGTACGGCAACATTAGAATAAAACATTGTATTTTAGATTTAGAGAACATTTAGAATATTAAGTTTTCCAATTTGAATTGATTTGAGTACTCGACGTTTTCGGCTTTTATATTTAGAAATTGTATTATTTTTGGTCTAGTTATCTTTAAGAAAGTTTAACATCACATTTTTGGAACAAGTAACTTAATGAAATATTTTGACAACCTTTAGTTTGATTATTAAATGTAATGTCAAGCCAAACATATTAATACACTATAACTGAATTATAAGGTTCAATTTCAAGTACTAGATAGTGTGATTTAAAAAGCAAGTCAAATTGATAATAATTTGATAATTCAAAATACAATTCTAAAGATATCATTTATATTAACAATAACTCATTCAGCTGAGAAGGAAATAGAGTTCTTAATTGCTAAATAAGCTGGCTAGCCGAGGTACATCTAAAAAGATTTAAATGACATAATTTCAATGTCATATATTTATTGATGAGATATGTCAATTTAGAATTCATTTGAAAGTAACAAGGTAAGTGCGAAATATATTATTATTGATACTACTTCTGTTCAATAAGCAAATAGGGTAGATATCTTAATTTAATTATTATACATAAAAAACCCGAAAGAGGGGGTGGTGAAATAATCTATAACCAAAACATAATATGTACATTATGTGTTATGTATTGGAAATTAAGAGGTATTTATTAAGTGTAGAAAGAAAGAAATATGCGGGACTGCTTGCTAAGCGCAATAAAAAACAGTGGTAAAACGTTTATGTTTATCGATCGGCCGGGTTAAAAGCGGCAAAAAATTGATTTATGTTCATATCATATGACGACGGATCGACCGCGAGCCTCAGCTGGCAAGGAAGCAAGGGAGAAAACTGTAGAGCGAGACGCCCAAATGGTGTTTTCAATACAATCAGCCTTGCTTATGCTTATGAGTTATGAATGACGTATTATTTACAGAATTTCG
Source organism: Agriotes lineatus (assembly GCA_940337035.1). Lineage (NCBI taxonomy): Eukaryota > Metazoa > Arthropoda > Insecta > Coleoptera > Elateridae > Agriotes > Agriotes lineatus. The sequence goes on from OW679194.1 coordinate 209,663,775, forward strand.
ATCACTCGCAGGTCGCTGAGATATGGCACGTAGTACGTATCAGGATGAGGTTATTTTTCATTCGAATACTTGGAACGAAAACCGAGTTACATAGGTTAGAGTCCTGCATCGGGTTGGATACCCGCAGGTTACCCGCATTGCGGGTCGGGTTGCGGGTGAAATTTATATCAATATTGCGGGTAGCGGGTCGGGCGCGGGTTTGAAACGGCAAGTCGCGGGTCGTGTAGCGAATACAACTTCATTTCTATAACATAAATTTTGTTTGTGTATAAAAAAATATACCTAATAATAATAATCTGGCCCCCAAAATGTGAAAATAACTTTCTTTATGGTGTATAGGCATTCTGTCTGAAGCAAGTTGAGGGTACGTGCTGGTCTAATATTCGAATTTGGGGTTATTGCGGCTTAAGCGTGTAAAATTTGCGGGTCGCGAGTCGGTTGCGGGTTTGAAACTGCGGGTCACGGGTCGGGTGCGGGCATAAAAATGTGAAAATTGCGGTTCGCGGGTCGGGTGCGGGTTTAAAATTTCAGAAATTGCGGTTCGCGGGTCGGGTGCGGGTCCTATATATTGGACCCGCGCAGGTCTCTAACATAGGTTATTTCAATAACCGGATAACCGGTTATTTTTCATTCGAATAAGCCCATCACTAATCTGTATACAGTATCCGGTATAAATTTGGACACAAATGTAATTTTTTAATTATCTACTTATCCGAAAATTGTATTCTTAATAAAAGTCTCTGTATTATCTTAAACTAAAAATGCACCTGCCAAAAGTTAAATTTCTATTTTCGTATATGGAGGAGATTCGAAAATATGAAAATGGATCAAGAATAAAGTACCCGTGGTTTCCAAAATACACAAAAATGCTACTTGAAAAAGTTGCTTGAAATCAAAAGAAGGCGTCTTCACTTATTATCGGTTACGATAAGGATATACTGCCGAACTTGAGTTTCGCTTACCTGGCAACCAGATAATTAAGTTAATCGAAATTAGTGCTAACAAATCTTATTTTTTGTGTCCAAGAAAACATACGTAAGTATCTTAACCAAAAAAAAAAAAAAGATCCGAACATCAATAACAATTCGAAGCAATTATAATTTTTAATTAAAATAAAAAATATCATCAAACATACAAAATAAATAAATGTTGGAAAGTCCAGAAAGAGCATCTTCACAGAACGTGTAGGTAAATGTCAGGCCGATGCCTAAGCGCCGAAGGCCTACAAGTCCTGTAAAGGGCATTTTCGGACTTGTTGGGTAAAGTACTATTTATGTTTTTAGGCACCTGTGTTGCTTCTTTATTTTACCTAAATATTGAAACATCACACAATAACCAACAAGCATTATACCTCTGTAGAAATCTAGAGAAATTTGTAGGTGATTTCCGTAGCATCCAAAGTCAATAAATGTTGCAAATCAATCAATGTGTTTAATTTCCGTAGTAACCATAGTACACAAATATGCCAATTTGCTAAAATCGTCCGGTAAAGAACAAGTTTACAAATTCGTCCTGTAAAGAAGTAGGTATCGTGTGTTAAAAAACTCATTTAGGGTAGGTCTTGAAAAGAAAGATAGAAAATCTAGTCATGTCTTAACTTAAGTCTGTAGGTGAATGTCAGATTCCAATTTGTTCATGAACACATCTGTCACTGTGACAGGTAAAAGTTAACACTGGATTAAGTTTACTTATATGAAACACAAAGGAAAATAAGATGGCATGTACACAACAGCAACGAGTGTAATAATCATAACGGTGAATAAAAATTGTTTTTGTTAAGTGTTTTGTATATTTTAGGAAAATAATTCAAGGTCAATATGTAATTCAGTTCTCTCTGACTTGTAGTAGTTCATTTGTATCAATGGGACTATCGTAAGTTACGGAAAACTTCAATTTGATCATGGAATGCTGCGAACGAGTTTTTTTTTTGAACACACGATACACGATGCAGCCTAAAAATTGTATACTAATGCATGATTTTCGGGACGGATGCCTCAAACATAAATGTCATTCTGTGGTCATCTCCTTCTAAGTATTTGTTATAACATTTCAATTCAAAATAATAACTCTTTAATTTTACATGTGTTTTTTTTTTATACAACAAAATCTGGTTACTGAGTAGGCAAAACTTAAATTCGACAATACATCCTCATCGTATCCGATAATAAAGGTTAACTTTGAAGTGTTTTATTTTAATTTTACACAAACCTCGTTTTTTATACATATTTATTGGGATATAATTTAGGTTTAATTTTTGTAATAATCATAATTATTGCGGTACGATAAAATTATTTTTTTATTATACCTGCATCAGAATCGCCGTTTGAAGCACGCCTGAGCGTGCGAAAACAGGCGATTAAAGCACGCCGAGCTTTAAAGGTTGTCAAGGAAACAAGGTATATAGGTAACATTATAACTTCATCGCTATCTTAATTTTGCTGACACGACTGAATGCAACAACGGACGTGGAAGCGACAAAAACGTAAACAATTCTCGTAACTATAGTAGCAATATTATTATGCCCTCTCGATTTATCACGACAAAAAATATTTCTACGTTTTTAGTGCGTAATTTATTTCCAGTATTGCAGGTATAATAAAAAATAGCGTAAAGTATGACTGGGTAACAAGGTCTTTAAAACACTTGCTCTATTTCGAGCACTCCGGCTACGCCGTCGTGCTCGAAAACTCGCGCGTGTTTTAAAGACCTTGTTATCCACTCATACTTTAATTTACTATTAGTAGGCATGTTTAGTTGACTTATGTCGTAATTAAAATAAGCGTCATGCTTACTCGAATATTTACTTACTCAAGCAATACGTGTTATTTTCTTGTTCATGTTATCTCATTGCTGTTATACAGTGAATTTATTATAACGCCCAATGTGGCATTCCCGTTTCCATAAGGACTTGATTGTTACTAGTGGTTTCTAAGGGTACGCCACGCCATGTGTAAATGCGTTTATTTTAAAATGCAATATATGAACCATAATTTTATTAAAAAAGAAGCATCAGAAAGAACAACAGGGCATGTAATAAACCACATACTTGCTGTAAACTGAAGTCTGTATACTATTTGATCAACAGAAATCCTTCCCCCGTACAATATGTTATATTTTTACATACTCAGTAACGTTTCCATATTACATTTTAAAATAACCGCATTTACACATATTGCACTTTATACAACTCCCTGTATATAATTGTGGCCCCATCGGTATACAACTTTTTACATACTTAGAGTAAAAAAATATTAACAAACACCTGGTAACCTAGTAATCATTCATGACTAACATTAAAAGTACATTCCCATCTTGTAGATGGAATTTTCTGAATATTGTTGTAAAATACTACTTATAAGCAACCCAATGCGTGTGATGAGCAAGAATGCTGACTTGCTATTGCGTATGTACATGCTATGTTGTACAATTAACAATGCTTTTCTAGGAACATTTACATTTTATTATCAAATCCATTCTGATTTTGACTTTGACCTACAACCGTACAGGAAAAATACTTAAAAATTACATAAACGGAAAACTTGATTATAGGAGAAGGGCTCGATAAATAAAGTTTTCGTACTTATAATATAAATTTCAAATGATAAGTGCCACAGTTTGGTAAACAGTATGTCTAGACGATCTTGCATTAGTTGTTTAGTTCTAGATGGTATGCTGCACCCATTCTATACTAATAGCTAATTGTAAAACAGTTTTATTTAGCTCAATTCGGCTATTTCCTTCTGTTACACCACTGCTATTGGTCTTCTTAGTCGTTGTTTATGGATCATCCATTTCGTTCAATTGCAACTTTTTGCACATAGAACTCGCCAGAACAGCCTTTATATCCACCCATCCATTGCTATATACGGCTTCTAAGTACCTGTAAATTTTGATGAGCGACAATCGTATGGCATTAAAAATTCTATTGTCGATCGTTGCGTCGTAAGCAATATAAACAACGGTCTCATTATTAAATGTCAATACTACACAGCAAAATTGCATGCACTACGAACTCAAGGCTACCGAAAATTATCCTATGGGTTTTAATCCCAACTGCTCATAACTCGGTATGTAAAACCTTATATATCAATTTACTTTTGTACTATTTTTTATTATTTTTGGGTGGAATGTGATCAAGTTCACGCCCACTTCAAGATGGGCCCTCTGCAGAGCTGGGCAGTAATTAATTACTTTTTAATTAAATTACTAATTAAATTCCTTTTTGTGTATTTGCCTTGGAATTGAATTACTTTTCAAAATGCGGTAATTGTAATTAATTGGGAATTGCCATCTTTGTTAGAAAGTACTTGAAAATTTCTTTTTCAAAGTAATTAATTACTGCATTCAATTACTCAATTACTTTCGTGTAATTAAATTACTCTAAAGTATTTAAATTACTTTATAGGTATTTGAATTACTTGTGGTAATTGAAATTACTCGAGGTAATTGAATTACTTTGTGGTATTTCAATTACTGAATTACTGACCTCGATAGGGTGCTAGATCTCCAGAACGCATAAAAAAGATAAGTTCTTATTAAGTTACATATTAAGCAAATCGCAGGGTATTCCCCGCGCAATATAATTTATTATTTCCTCTGACGAGTCGAATAACACCAACTTCTGCATTTTGTATGACGCGTCCACGAACATTAGTGCGTGTATTTGTAGCTTGTAATAATGACAATATTTATTGTGAGAGACGCTAAGTGTAAGACGCTATAACAATATTTGCGGTAAGTACATTACAGATTACAATACCTACGGTAAAATAATAATTTTAAATAGATTCATTAGACGATATTGGTTCATAATGATTATTTATTCATTTCAATTTGCTTGTTTTAAACGATCCGTGCAAGTGTAACTGACGTTAGGTCCAGAAAATTATGTTTTTGAGTGGGGAATTCAATTAAACGGACAAAATCCGATAACAACATTTAAACAACGGAAAACACATATATAAAATGTACCTAATTGCAAAATCCCATGTCTAGTTGACTCAAAAATGCATTACGGCGTATGGTAATTTTAAAACGCCGCTGCATAAGTTTACCGCATTCTTGCTCATATGCTGCTTTTTATACTGACTGCAGTATGTTAGCTTCGATTATTATTAAAAAAACCCTTGCTAATTACGAGACATTCAAATATTGGCTTCTTAATGATTTTACTCAAAATTCGATTTAGTTTTTTAAAAGAACAGTGTATAGTGACCCAATTTACGTAATTTGATATTTTATTTCCCTAAACTTAAAATCAATAGGTATTATTAAAGATGTTAATAACATTTTGAAATTTGAAGTAAAAATATGAAAGCAACCTGAGCAATTTAATTGTCGAGCGTTCACAGTAATTTTCTTATTCGGTGTGTTCAAAAAGGAATTACTTAAGGGTTGGCCATGGAATATAAAAGTATTGGCAACAGTAAGCTTTAGAATTCATTAACATAATCACTGTTGTTGCTGTCATAAGTTTATATTATACGCTGATATCGCGATTGAAAATTCTAAATAATGCCATATTCAACCCTTATGTAATTTCTTTTTGAACACATAGTATAAAGGTCACTTGAATGTAAAAATGACTTCATTGTTACGTACTTCAGCAAATTATTTCAATCAGCCGTTTTCAACTAGGTTTATCAGTCATCTGTCAACTTTCAATCGTCCCTGATCAACACGAAATTGATATTTTGTTTTATAATTTCAGAAGTTACCTAATACATTTTTAATAACTATTTGTATTACTAGGGAGGAAAATGTATCATTCCCTCCCGCAGATGTAGTTTAGTTCTTCAGAGTTTGCGAGAACAGTATCTAATCAATTTATTGTAATCATGCAAGGGATGAAATGACGTTTTAGTCCAGAGTTATACATACAACACTTTTACATTTTATGATGAGACTATCTCTTGTAATCAGCTGCATTCAAAAATATTTAAATATGAAAACCAGGAGGCTAGTTGATTTATTATTAATAATAATCACATTGTCTCCCGTCTCTAATGGCAACGGCAGTCAATGTTATTCCCTCCCACTGCCATTGGAAACCAACCAGGGACCCAAACGTATATTTATTTTTCCTATACCCCTAACAGGCAACAGAAAATGTCACTTTCGTATAAAGGGGTAAAAAAAGTATTTTCAAACAGAGCCAACAAAAAATGCTCAAGTTGCACCAATTTGATCGTTCTTCTACAAAATCTAAATAGAAATTTGGTGTCAAACACTTAAGAAATCCAATGCTTCACCCTGTATACTTAGGGAAGTTACATATTTTTGTCATTCAACCTCATGTTAAGCGTATTTAATAATAGATTGTTCTACAAGTTAAGAAAAGTGAAAGTTTTTCAACGTTTAATTCACGAGCGAGTGATGCAAAGGGAGTGGATTAATTTATCACGAACATGGAAAAATTACTTTTATAACATATTCAGCGTGCTATTTTTTCTAATATCGTTACAAAATCTAGCCAATTTTTTTTTTTAATTTGCAGTGAAGAACGTTGAAATCGTCAAATAAAATACGAGAAATCGGCAGTGAAGTAATCCATTGTTTTACAACTTTTTGTAGGCGGCTGGGCGATAGGTAAACGTCAACCGACGTGAACGTAACCTATAAAAGTTGGTTAAAATGTTGTAACTTCGCGATTTCTCGATTTTAAAAAACAATTTACCCCTGGGCACTGGGAGTTCCATTTCAATCCTTGTGTGGTTTATTTGCTTTGGCCGTTCGGGCCTCGGCAACTAAATACCTAATCGTGACAAAAAGCTCAACTTTAGTGATAACTTATGTGGAAACTAATATAAAAAATATATAGATTTGAACTTCCAAGTCCCTATACCTTCTTACTGAAGGGACTTGGTACTAAAGTATATTAGGTTTAATCGGTTTATTATAACCTAAGGAATCTATGCCAAATCGGTGTAGCATTTTTTTTGGGACACCCTGTATAATTGTTATCCTTGCATTTATTTATTTACTTACATCTTACATCAAAACAAACTAAAAACTTTTGGTTTTGGTGAACGGTGCATGTAGCTAGAAGATTTAATTATCAAAAAACCTTCCCGAGTGATAAAGTATTAGGTTACTATAGTTAACAAAACATAAAAATTAAGCATTTTTAAATAACGATTACGAATCGACACGACACTAATGATAGTTGCAACTTGCAAGAAAATTCTACTAAATACAACTATATGACAATAATTTTTATTGAAAGTAATTGAAAAAGTAATTGATGTTGTACAATTACAATTATTAAGTAACTGGTAATTGAATTACTATTTCCTGTGAGTAATTGAATCTCTGATAATTAAATTACTACATTGGGCGGTAATTGGTAATTAGTAATTAATTACTTTTTAAAAGTAATTTGCCCAGCTCTGGCCCTCTGCTACCTGATACGTTTTGTTACTCTGCATCATAGACCAGTCTTCAGAGGAGAGCAACGTTAATTGTATCCCAAAGTCAAATGATCGCCCGGTGCAGTACCGATCTAGTGCACTACGGAAAAGTTCCATCTCTCTACGGATTTAAACGGATGAGTTATTCATTGCACTCTATCCACCACGCCACCGAAGTGGTTATTTTCGTACTGTTTGATAACGTAGTAACAACTTTGACTGCTGAGCACGTACCATAGATGGATTAAATTCTCAGACTAATATGATTTTTTAAATTTCTCAAAATCTTTCTACATAGTATATCTTGCAGTGCTGCAGTGCTATTCTACAAATCTGTCAAGCAAAATAATCATCAGGTTAATAGTTATGGCATATCAGAGAGAAACCCAATGCCGTTGAGTGATTTCGTGTCAGTGTCGAATCAATGTTGTAGTTCTCCATTATGAAATTTGTTGATATATGGTTGACGTACCTATCAGTCTTCATCGGCTTAAACCTATACAAATATCTATCTTCAGTGAAGGCTCGTGGTGAACGTGTAAATTTTTTGAAGCGTTTTGTGTTTTTTGAAAAAATATATCCGGAGAGATAAAACTATGCTTCGTCTGCCAAGAAACTTCGATTCGACATATCTTTATCCATATTAGCCACGAACACCGTAAAAACTGCACTAGGCATGTATAACTGGGCGGAAAAAGTTGTTAAACAATGATCCATATCATTATGTACCTACATCCATATGTAAGTATATAATTATACGTTAAGAAGTTTTATAAGCGAGTTCTTATTGAAGATCGATCGTTGCCGTCTCGTTGCAATGCCAGTTTATTGGCATATGTTTATAGATACATTAAAGCATCATAAAACTGTTGATATGCAATTTCTACTCGAGATATTACGTTTCGAAAACTGCATTGCAATCCGAAACGCTCTTTCGCCAAAAGTCATTATTTTAATTGCCTGCCCAGAATTAATTTTTGTGGATTGCTCTCAGTTTGGGAAATAGTATATTAAGCAACTAGTTTAGAAAAGTGATGTTTTACTGAACAAGTATGGCTGGTTTGAGTACATAACAGTGACTCTAAAAGTAAAAAAAATAACCAAGGTGAGCAGGACTCGTCTCTATTAGGGTGCCTTGATGTCAATTTGGCGTATTTGGCCTATAACAGGACATGGATAGATCGTTGTCCGTACCCTGGTAAAAGACAAATACATCAAATTGACATCAAGACACCCTAGATTCTATGTACTAAAGCACAATAAGCAGTTCCAGTTGATGTTATGCGTTTGGCAGTACTGAAGTGTATTGTTTTGGCACTGTAAGTCTATCTTAAATTCAGTTAGTAGGTTAGGCTTTGTGTCAGTCTGTGTCAAAAATGACACAAAACCTAATCTGTTAACTTCGAATTTGACATAGACTTACAGTACCAGCAACAATACACGTCAATACTGCCAAACGTAAAAGGAATTGCCGTTGCTATGCAGAAAAGTGATGTTATGCAGAAAAGTACCACTTTTCTAAACGATTTGGAGTGCAGAAATGTATTACAGTGCCAAATGAAATACAATAATAGTATATTACGCAACAAGTGATGTTTTACTGAACAAGTATGGCTGGTTAAGTACGAACATTAGCGAATACTCAAACGGCCATACGAGTTCAGTAAAACCACTTTTCTAACGTGTTGCGTATAATATTTTATCTAAGACCACTACTAAAAGTAGGCCTTTTAGCGCTAGCTTGTTTCACTAAAAGTGACGTTTTATAGTTTACCGTGTTTAAAGAAATCAGCTGTTTACTTTTAGCACATGTGCTAAAAGTGAAGGGAGGTTCAAAACTACAATTTCGAACTGCAAGTGAAGTTTTAAAGCTATTCTAGTTGCTTCTTGCGTTACAGGTAAAGCGTTTTTGAAATAATTAAAGCGTTATGTAATGAATACAGTCATATGTGGAGTATAAATAATTAAATTTCGTACCTGTCCTTGACAGCACGGGCGTGGCCAAAACAATCGCCAGCCGCGTAGGCTACTATTCATTATGATGCAGCGTCGCAGATGCGAACCTTTCTTAAATCGATATTTATGGATTAATAACGGTAAAATTAAGGTCGTAGATAAAATATTGTATGCAACGCGTGCTAAAAGTCGTTTATGCGCGAGACATGTTATGCAACTCAGCCTTCGGCTTCGTTTCATAATTTTCATGTCTCGCGCATAAAAGTCGACTTTTAGCACTTGTTGCATAAATAGCTATTATCGCATTTCATAAGCCATGTAAAATATTAAATTGTTATATAAAAGTGGCAGTAAAGGTCAAAACATAACCAAGCTGAGCAGAACTCGTTCCTGTGATGTACTAAAGCACAATAAGCAGCATCAGCTGATGTTATGCTTTTGGCAGTACTGAAGCGTATTGTTGGTGACATTGTAAGTCTATGTCAAATTGGAGGTTAGCAGGTTAGGTTTTCCGTCAGTTTTGACACATATTGACTTACAGTGCCATCAACAATACACTTCAGTACTGCTAAACGTAAAACAAATCGCCCTTGCTATGCGAAAAGTACCACATTTCTAAACGACTTGAATGTAGAAATGTAATGCAATAATAGTAGTTTATTTATCTAGAACGAAAAGTGGCATTTTAAAGACGAGAAAGTTGTTTACGGAATTACTTGCGAGGACCTTTAAAAATACTTTTCGTTCGTGGTGAATACAACGGTTTATTTCATACTGCAAGTTTAATGAATTTTAAATAAATAGTTGTAAATCATTTCAAATTTCATTTCAACAACTGACGTATAATTTTAAAGTACTTGAACTTTAAAATTTTACTTTAAAGTACTAGGACTTTAATGTTTCATTTTTTGTACAATAAATAATTTTTAAAGTACTTCAACTTTAAAATTTAACTTTAAAGTACTAGGACTTTAATGTTCCATTTTTTGTACCATAAATAATCCAAAAAATGTCATTTTTGACTTCAGTATGAAATAAAATCATTTAAGTATAAATGTTATTCGTTTTTGTTTAACGTTGCAGCACGTTCCTTAAATGTTTTTTTGTTTTCAGGACTAGAAGTGGAATGTTTTTAAAGGAACGAAGACAGTGGCGGTGAAATGCTGACGACCTGGAGTGGATCGGGCTGAGCTCACCGCACTCAGCTCCGTACTCCATTAGAAAGGTAACTATCATTAATTATTACAATTTATATTGCGCTTACATTACCTGGATATACCACCCCTTCAGTTGGGGTCGGTTCCGTATTCCCGCAAGCAAACGCTAATCCTGCAGCTTTTACGGCTTGCCGTGCAATAAAGGAATAAACAGGACATGGCGCTCATAAAAATGTAGCAGGAATAAGTGCGGTAATTAAATATCGATCCCGACGAATTAGAGCGTAAGTATTTAATTAATATGCGGGCGTTGCAGTTGAATATATTTCAATTAATATTCCAAAACGTCCGTTTTTAATGCACTTCGTGTGTGCCGAGCCACATAACCGATTAAGGAGAGCGATATAAATAATGACAGCTTTTTGCAAGCCTAGCAAGCAGCAAGCCGCCCGAGAAATTGCGTGACTGTACCTCTGAGCACACTCAACAAATTTATTTTCTCGTAAACAGTTATATAAATTTCCTACGTTCTAAACAGGACTGCTGCTTTAGGAACAATGTCGTAACTGGCTGAATATGCGCGACTGCTTTTTATGATAAACATAAAGAACATTAGACGCAAGGTACCAAATAATCTCCAAAATGATACCGATATTTGTCGCAAATCCATACTTGAAACATCTTCTCGGAAGTTCAATGCTACTAGAAGTTTGGGAAGCTACATTGCATAGTCTGAGATGAGGCAGGTTAGGACCAATAAAGGCCAGTAATCTAGCACTTCCCTACCACGACAAGGTGTTCGATATCCTATTCGTTAGAGCAGACTAGGTGGCACTGCCCACACCTTGTTTGAAAATTGAACCTTCCGCATTAGACATTCGATCCTTCTTCAGTGTCTCACATGTTTCGATTGACAAGCTCACAATAATTCCGGGTGGATCTTACACAGGGTGATTTACTAGCTCATTAACAAACTTTGTCAGATGTAAGCTGATGTAATTTTAAGAAAAAAGTTTATATGAACAGGCGTCATAATTTTTTTTTCATTTTACACATCGACCTCGAAGGGTCATCGACGTGTTCTTTATTTTTACAGTTGTATCAAAATATATAATACAAACAACAAACTATTAGAGATGATACAACAGTCGGTATGTAGTTATCTCATTTTTACAAAATTAATAACATTAATTACAGTTTCTAATGAACCTGCTAGAGCTTCGTGCACCTTGTACCTAGGAGAGTCCATCACAAAGTGTTTAAACAGAAACAGATCTTCACGTTTTAGAGTCCCATGAACCCAACAAACATGTTTTTGTTCGTTGGTCTGTGTGTCTGTTTGCCTGTCCGTCTGTGAACAGAATATCTCAAAACCGAAAAGAGGTATGGCGTTGAAATTTCATATTTATATAAGTTTTGTGTACTATCTAGATGCGACAGCAAGCTATTGAAGAAAATCGCATAACCGGAAGTACGGTGTTTACTCTTGTGATTTTTCAGTTTTTTTTATTTTTTCAAAAACGGCTCTAACGATTTTTTTCAAACTTTACTTTTTTATTAAATTTTTAATGTGTATTGATGTGAGATAGGTGATTTTCCAGTTGAATACCTCTAAAATGGGTTTCCTTTGTTTGTTTTTTCATAATTTTTTTTATTTACTCATATTTTAAATATAACACCCTGTATATTAATACATTTTTGAATTCAGCTTAAAATTTTAGAGAAATTTGTCTCTTGAACTAACGTTCTACTTTGTAGGGTTTCTGTAGCATTTGTAATTTTTGATTTTTTTTTATAAATGCTTTTAAAAATGAAAAATCAAATTTTTGGCTAGTTATAAGATCACTGTAAAAGGAAGTTGTGTACGTGTATCACACCGGATTTTTTATAGGATATACGGTGTGTTAAAGTTTTCTAAAAAATATATAGTTTTTTGTTATTCTCTTACTAGTGTAGTTATTTAAACCAAATTTGGTATAGGTACAGTACACTTGGACAGAACCCCTAAGATTTGATGTGATTATAAAGCTTCACAATTAACCACTTAACCAGTGACGAAGATATGGATCATCGGTGCCATAAGTTTAACCAAAAAAATAGCTGCAACCTACAGAAAGTTCAAAGCGATCTCAGTTTAAGGTAAGTCAATTAATTCTACATAGAAAGTGTCTTTTCGATTTTTTTCTGTATCTCAGTTTTATTTTTCTGACTGAGTTAAATTGAATTTTTGAAAAAAACGGCAAAATAAATAAAACAATCAAGTTTGCCGAAATACAATGAGAGATACCAACAAATCGAAACAATATTTTCTGTCTAGAATTAAATGACTTGCCTTAAAATGAGATCGCTTTTTATTTTCTACAGGGTGCTACTGTTTTCTTGTTGAATTTATAGCACTTATTACCCTTATTTTCGCCACTGGTTAATTGTAGAGCTTGATGATACCGCATTTTAGGGCGTCCTACATAACTGTACTATGTACCAAATTTGGTGTAACTAGATGCATTAATAAAGATATGATAAAAAAACGACGATATCTTTAAGAAAACCCCCGTATATCGAAAACGAAAATTTTTGGACACTGTTATATGAACGTTTTTCTTGAAAATACATCAGATTTCATTTGACAAAGTTTGTTAATGAGCTAGTAAATCACTCTATAGAATACCAGATAAAACTATAGAGCTGGAACGGATGCCTAAAACACGATCTTTTCCATTTTGAGTTCCACTAAGTATGCGAATCTGCCTTTAACTTTACGTTTACCATCTAGTTTACAAACAAAAGCCGAAGTAGTAAACAATGAGCAAATTTCGTTCACGTATCGATACTATGGTAATAAAAATAAACGAAAAATCAAAACCGTCGTCGTAAAGCGGAGCCCAGACATAAGAATAAGAAATTGTGGCATACCTATTCCGCTTGAATACAGAGAACGTAATTATATAGCACCGTTAAAGTGGTATTTGACCCAATTTAATTTTTAGCCAGCCAGAAATAAACGACACTATATTTGTGTCTCTGCTTGGGTCTGCTGCAAGCACTAAACCGCTCCGAAATTAAATGCAGAAACACATAAATAGCACACGAGTAAATAAACTAATATTAAAATTTGATAATCTTGTTAAAAATCCTTCGTACCTTATGAGTTTGCATGAGGGAAAGATAAAATAGCAAAGTACGAGTAATAAAGTTAATGAAAGTATGTAAAGACACAAATGAGTATATTAATGTAATTTCCATTGAATATTAACCTTCTTTCGTTTTGATCAGAGCAATTACGGATGTTTAATTTGTATTTAAACGTTGTTTTAAAACATCGCACAAATTACGAAAACCACGCATGCTTATAATATGATTTCTTAAGTAACTACAAACATTTTCAAAGATATGAAACGTTTAATTTACCAAATGGGAATAAAGAGAGACGTTCTAAAGCTTCTAGAAGCCAAGTTGCCGTTTTGTTAAAAATATGGTAGTTTACTGCAGCCTTCAGATGTAACCAAGACACTTTTTGCTACTTTCTCTCAAATCGCTTTAAACGTTTAGAAGTAAGTCGAATTTTATATTTGAAAGTCGATCACTACAATCGCTCACAACTTTTTTAAAAGTTTTAACTTCTAAAGAGTTGTGCCAGCCTTGACTGAACAATTTGTATTTTCAATCAGTAACACAATTATACCGATGAGGCCGTAATTATGTGTAACAGCAATGAGATAGAATGAGCAAAAAAATCTGTAAAGGGTTTTATTCAGAACTTTTCGGCAGGATTATACCGGGTGACCAGTTCCAAAAACTAAACACAGAAAGTTTTGAATTTTTAGTAAAATACTCGTAATATGTCTAACGTAATTAATGTCTATGGACTTTCAGATTTTCACTCTCCTTATAATTTAAAGTTCTGATCACCTTGTAATCCAGCATGCTTTTGCTATGTTCGGCTTTGAAACCGATCACCCGGTATACGACACCCTTACCATTGCTCATTCTTGTCTCTCCTGCACCATTTGCCTTGTATCTGTTGGATCGCATTGTCGTCAAGGGTAAAGCCTGAGCTATGTGAAAAGTATTGCTTTTATCTATTCCTCAGTTAAATAAAAAATATATCACATTTTATTTTTTTAAGGCGCTCGCCCTGTATATATTTGGCGAAAATTATATTCGGTATTTAACCAGGTAGACATATAATTCACATGCAAAATATCGACTTCTTCGCCAACAAATAGTTTTTGAGTTTTTTATACCGCCAACAGACGAACAGACAGACAGACACACAGACAGACAAACCGACCGACAGACGAAAATGAGAAAAATGCTATTGGTCATCTAGGGACTATGCTTTGCTACATAAAGAATGGTGTGTATACTGTATATTCTTGAATTGAAAATAATTATTGCTGCTTAAAAATAAAATCAAATTGCCATTAGTTACTATTTGTTCAAAAGTAAGTTGTTTACAATGTGTAAGAAAATGATTTTATAAATTTGGATATATTAATTTAATTATTTGCATTGATAAAAGAAATAAATTTTTGTTGAAACTATCACTTTAACATTACACATTTTTAGTGTAGCGAAAAGTTCGCATAAACATCATGTCCAATTCCATTCCCAAGTATAGCCAGAAAGTAAATAAATAGTTAAAAATTTCGATGATTATCGAGTTAGAATTACACTTTCCTATTTGAAATAAAAGAATATCAGTGTTTTCAGATGTCGAACTCTACTTCTACTTATAAGTGAAATGAACGACTCTTAGACATTCTCAAGGAATATAAACTTTAGTTTTATGGGATTTTCTAAATAGAAAATTAATTTAACGTTTTACAATGCATTACACGATTTAAAATATAAATAAGAATTGCACTTTGATAGTTTATCTATTAAATTTTGTTATTATGCAAGCTACAATTTTTTACTGCAACGAGTATTTTTACTTTCTTTTACAATACAGGAAGTATTGAATTCACCCCAAAAATTCGAAGTTGAGTTTTCAACAGATCTTCACGTTTTAGTGTCCCCTGAACCCAAAAAACATGTTTTTGTTCATTGGTCTGTCTGTCAGTCTGTGTGTGTGTGTGTGTGTGTGTGTGTGAACAGAATATATCAAAAATGAAAACAGATATGACGTTGAAACTTCATATATAAGTTTTGTGTACTATCTAGCTGCGACAGCAAGCTTTTGAAGAAAATCTCATAACCGGAAGTATGGTGTTTACCAAAAACGGCTCTAACGATTTTTTTCAGACTTCACATTTTTATTACATTTTTAATGTGTATTGATGTGAGGTAGGTGATTTTCCAGTTGAATACCTCTAAAATTAGTTTATCTTGTTTTTCTTTCTTTTTTTTCATTAACTCCTATTTTACACAGAACACCCGGTATATTATTACATGGAATTCAGCTTACAACTTTAGAGAAAAATTGTCTCTTCAACTAACGCTTTATTTTGTACGGTTCCTGTAGAATTTGTAATTTTTGAAATGTTTTGACAAATGCTTAGAAATTCAAAATCAATTTTTGGCTCATTAGAAGATCACTGTCAAAGGAAGTTGTGTACGTGTATCATACCAGATCTTTTTCTTCACTATTACATCTAATTACATTCAAATTCTTCTTAGCTACAACTACAGTGCTATACATATACACTTTAAGCATTTTATTTAATTGAAATGCTGTATGAGGAAACACATGTAGGACTCGCGTCTACATATTTATATGACATGAGTGAACCACATAACATAGAGCCGGTTACTATTTAGGACTGCAACCAAACGTACACATTTAATGACACCACAATATTCACTATTCATCTATGAAAGTCAGACTGATCAGAGTTGCTGTTGCTGAAACTTTCACACTTATTTAATAAAACTAGGGTGTTTTCAAAGTGTGCTCTGTGCAGTGAATAACATTGCATATACATCCCCATTGCATTCACCATGCATTAAAGTAATGTAATTTTCCTCCATATTGATTAACATCACTAAAATTTTATGATTCATATCATATTACCGTTCTTTACATTTACAGCGGTCAGAATTAACTGACAATGGCTTTAATATCATAAACAAGCAGTACCTATAGGGTGTTCATTTAGTACCTTATTTTTTTCCGATACAAAGTTTAATTCTGGTCCTAATTGGGTTTAAAGGGGCACATTTTAAAATTATTTCGATGTATACGTACCAAAAAAGTTTGGCTTAAGAAAGTATTGATTTTTTAAATTGAACACGTTCTATTTCTTTATGTCTACTTAAACCCCTAGGTTCTACATTCAACTCTATTTTTACTCGTCTAAAAGACGAGGGAAGTATTGTAATCACGAAAAAATCAACTTTCGAGATTTCTACAGATATTCACGTTTCAGGGTCCCTAGATGACAAAAAACAGTTTTCCTCAATTTCGTCTGTCTCTCTGTTTGTCTGTCTGTCTGTCTATCTATCTATCTGTCTGTCTGTCTGTCTGCCTGTCTGCCTGTCTGTCTGTCTGTCTGTCTGTCTGTCTGTCTGTCTGTCTGTCTGTTTGTTGGCGGTATAACTCAAAAACTATTTGTCGTAGGAAGATTATATTTTGCCTACACATTATATATACACCTGGAATGAAACCAGTAAAATTTCAGACCAATATATACTGGGCGAGCACCTTAAAAGAATAAAATGTTGTTTATTTTTGCGTTAATTTTGAAATAGAAGGAACTAATAATTTTTACATAGGTCAGGCTTTACACTTGCCGAAAATAGAACTCAACAGATACAGGATATTGTCACAAAAGAGTCGAAACGTTGCAACTATAAGACCGGTCCCTTAAATAGGGGCGAGCGCCGCACTCATTTGAAATAGCCTTGATGGCGCAGTTCGAGTTGTGGATGCAGTTAAGATTTCTACGCGGGTGCGGTTACGATCGCTTTGCAGATACGGCGGGTTCAAACCCCAGCGGGATACATTTTTTTTTATTTGAAAATGTATTTAATTTATTAGAAGCGTGAAGATATTTTTACTCCTAACATAATTGGATTCTAAAAATTATTTAGTGTCACAATGTCGCCGAGGGAAGTTCTGGGTAAAGCCTTTTGCAGATTTTTTCTTTAAGTTTCTTTCAGTGTTTCAAACTTATGAACGTATACCAATCTTTCACTTAAAACGTCATATTTTCTCCAATTTTGAATATTTCTTCCCTTAAAATTGAAAAGATTGTCATCTGGGATACCAATGTACTAAAGCTTCGTAAAAATGAGATATTTTAATACAAGGTGTTAAATACTGGTTTAAACTTCAATATGTCCAATCTTTATTTTCTTTTTTTTAATGGAACATAGGTACTTTAAGCCCAACAGTTATACTTTATTCTAAGAAGAGTTTGAGAAATTAAGCTTTCAATAAAAATCACGATAAATTTGTATTATTTCTACTATTTAGCGCATGATTTATTATAATGCTTTTTAAAAAACCCATATGACGGTTAACCGGCTTTCGCTTAACCGCGGTTTTTCCATAAATTGAAAACCGGTGAACCACCGCCTTGCAAACCTGTTTAAGAACCGATTGCTAAACCGGTTGACGAACCGGTTTGTAAACCAGTTGAAGAACCACTTTAAAAACACGTTTATAAACAGGTTTAAAAATCAATTTATTTATTGATTTAAATGTCTGTTCTTAATAATAAAAATGCGGTTGTATAGTGTGCACATTTTATAAGAACCAATTTACGTTTACTCAACTGATTTACAAATCAATTTTAAACCAGTTAAGAACTCTGTTTCAAAATATTTGGTAAGTCGGTTACGAAAACGGGTTCTTAAACAAATTTACAAACTGCTTGATGAACTTGTTTAAAAACGTTTTCGGTCAACTGGTTTATAGTCCAGAGAAATTAGACATTGCCCTTCGGAAAAATTCCCGGAAAGCTGGATTTTGGTATGAGCCTTGATATTGTGGTTCTAAACAAAATGTCAAAAGTCCTCATCGATCCGAGTGCCGCTAAAAATTTTAAGGGGGGGGGGGGGCGAAGGTCACCAAAAACGGTATTTCGTGAATATCTCGTTAACGGTCACTTTTACAGAAAAAATATAGATTATTAAATTTGTAGCTTATGAAATTTCTAACAATAAAGATATCATGACTTTTATTCGTAAAAGTAACCGTTTTGGAGATAATTCGATTTACAGAGTTGAAACGTGCACTCTTTCCACACCACCTTCGAGGTAGTGTACAAGGTGCGTTTATTTTTCATGTGGTGTTCCCAGTAGGCATATTCCACGTTTATTTTTGTTTAAAAAATGTTTATTTTTAAACAAAATTATTACGAACGTGTTCATTAATCAATTTTGGATTCAAAACAGGAGTTATTAATATTCATCTTCAGACTCTATTTCAATCGGTATGCTTTCCTCTTCATCATCATCTTCTTCTTCTTCTTCTTGTTCTTCTGCTGTCTTCTTTATTTCCATAGACTCAGTCAGGAAACGTGATGGATCTACATCTTCAGTGGAGTCGAAAGTATCGACGTCATTTATATCGGGTGTTATATTTAATCAAGACTGACGAGATAAAGTATTTTTTTTTTGGATTTTGTTCACAACGTTGTTTATAGTGTAGTCATAGTGACGGTCTCCAAAGCACCCTACATTTATCAGTCTACCCAATCCTCTACCTTAAAATAATTCCAAGTTTCTTAAAATGTCTTAAATAATTTGTTATAAACGTTTGAAGAAAAAATACTGTATGTTATTCGGAACAAAAGTATCTTTATGTGGCTCGGCTGTAATTATCTGCCTCGCAAGCTCGGCAGATAAACAGTCCAGCCACGCCAAATAAAGTATAATTTTTGCTCCTAATAACATAATATACTATTATGCTCCTACACGAATAGCAAGCAGATGTCCCTTGAGGTTTTATGACAACGGAGGGGAACTTTTCGGAGCATATTCCTTCTCTATCTTGACTAAAGTGTACTATATATGTGTTTCTTTTTATTTTTATGGGCTTTGAAACAAGGAAATTCTGGAATATTTCAAGTCGCAACTCAAATGAGATATACATGCCATTGAGGAGTGCATCTATTAGTTACAATTCTGTAAATCGACTTATCTCCAAAACGGTAACTTTTACGAATAAAAGTCATGATATCTTTATTGTTATAAATTTCATAAGCTACAAATTTGATAATCAATATTTTTTTTGTAAAAGTGACCGTTAACGAGATATTCACGAAATACCGTTTTTGGTGACCTTTGCCCCCCCTTAAAATTTTTAGCGGCACTCGGATCGATAAGGACTTTTGACATTTTGTTTAGAACCACAATATCATTTTTCCGAAGTTTTGCTTTTATTTTGTCTAATTTCTCTGGACTATTACCGGTATTTATGAAAAAACTGCGGTTAACCGAAAGTTGGTTAACCTTCAAATCGGTTTTTCTACCAGCATTATTATAAATCGTATAGTACACATTTATCGTAATTTTGTATTAAAAGCTTAATTTCTCAAAAACTCTTTAGGATAAAGTATAACATGTTGGGCTTAGATTAAAAAGAAAATAAGGATCTATTTATTATTGTAATAAAATGTAAGGTGTTGCATTTAAAAAAAGAAAGGAAAGATTAAAGACGTTAAAGTTTAAAGCAGTATTTTAAATAATCTGTATTAAATATCCCGTTTTTATGAAAGTTTAGTGATTTTGTATCGTCGGTAACAATCTCCACAATTAGGAAAGAAATATTTAAAAATGGGGGAAATGTAAAGTTTAAGTGAAAGACTGATATTGACAAACAACAAAAAATACAAAAAACGTTCGTAAGTTGGAAGCTCTGGAAGCAATTTGAAAAAAAAATATTAGAGTTGAACGTAGAACCCATATGGGGCTTAAATGAGAGTAGCCATAAATAATTTTAAAATGTGCCGTTTTCAACTGCACTAGAATCAGCTCAATCAAACACTTGGAAGACCGGCGAGTTGTAACTCCAAATAGTAAGAAGCTCAAAGTTCCATGGCCCATCCTGTATACATATATAAATGAGAAACTTCAATACTATGTCATTTATAATGGCATAAATTTAATTAATGTCTGTGGCTGACTTCCTTTCTCTTTCCAGTATCATTCTGTTTCACAGCTCTCATTGTACAGAACGTATCATTACATACCTTAAAGCAGCAGCTCAGATAGGAAAGTTCACTTTTTTACAGTCTTCGAGTTAGGGGCTCTAATACTGCCGTCTTATATCCCATAAATTAATTTCATACAAGTAACTACATTTTGGGATAGTTGTGGAATGAATCATATAAAAATCAAGTATTTTTAAAAATATTAACAGTAAAGTAGTTGAGCAAAGATACAAAAAAAAATCTTATTTACTTAGTCGCTGGTAATATCCTTTATCTAATAGACGTGTCTGTCTGGGACGCTGTTTTGTCCGGGACGCTGGTCCGTCCGGGACGCTGTTTCAGCAGCCAAACCGTAAGAGATAGAGAAAAAAGTTATTAAAGTTATATGTTTGGAATGGTCATGTCAGGTCAGGAACCGAATTTCAGTCACGTGACACTTCCGGTTTTCGAGAAATCACAAAAAGACCGTTTTTCAAATAGAACGCGTATTAAATAAAAACTGGTTCGGCCGCCAAACGTAGCTGCGACCCTCTGCGCCTTAAATCCTCGATCGGTTAGGCAACCACTTTGACACCTTCCAGGTCTGGGTGGTTGCCTAACCGATCGAGGTTTGAAGGCGCGTTAAATGAGACATTTGTCTCACTGGACTGCTAGTTTTTTATCTAATAGACTTGTCCGTCCGGGACGCTGGTCCGTCCGGGACGCTGTTTCAGCAGCCCAACCGTAAGAGATGGAGAAAAAAGTTATTGAAGTTATATGTTTGGAATGGTCATGTCAGGTCAGGAACCGAATTTTAGTCACGTGACACTTCCGGTTTTCGAGAAATTACGTGATTTCCGTCCGTCCGGGACGCTGGTCCGTCCGGGACGCTGTTTCAGCAGCCCAACCGTAAGAGATAGAGAAAAAAGTTATGAAAGTTATATGTTTGGAATGGTCATGTCAGGTCAAAAACCAAATTTCAGTCACGTGACACTTCCGGTTTTCGAGAAATCAAATATTTAAAAAAATATTGTTTTTATTTAATACGCGTTCTGTTTGAAAAACGGTCTTTTTTCTTTTATTAAATGAGACCTTTGTCTCACTGGTTGCTAGTTTGAATATTAATTTATATACATATAACGGGTGTTCATAAACAGTCGTCATCCCAGTTGCTTTGAAAAACAAAATGTTATAACGTGTGTCCCATAAGTTTTGAGAAAAAATTTTAACAGCTATATTTCATGTTGCTTTAAGTAATTATTTATACAGCTACATTGAATATAATTATATGCTTAAACTACGGATAATAGTTCATGTTCTTCAACTCCATCTAAATTGAAAGCATTTTTTCTATAATAAGCTACAACAGATTTTTTTTCTCAAAACTTATGGGACATACGTTATATTTGATTAGTTCGTGCAACACAATGAAACTTGGAAAAACGTCAACTAGTTTTATGAAATGTCATTGAGTACTGCCATAGCGCGTTTAGGTTTCTTCAGTTTTGAAATCATGTTTACGCCGCAACAGAAAGCATTTATGCTCGAAAGTTATTTTCGCAATTGAGTACTGGAAAATGGTGAATGGCAATACTCCAACGAAGCTTCTAAAATTGAATTCAGATTGAAGTTTCCAAATGTAGTGTTTAACCACAATCAGTTTAGGAAGCAGTTGAGCAGATCAGTTGCAAATTTTCGGGAAACTGCTTCAACTGATACACAACGGGGAGGCGGAAGACCTAGAATTCACACGGGACATGTCAATATGGTCAGAAACCATAGATATATTAAACAAGATACAGTCATGCGCGGTAAACGTATACTCGTGCTTAGAAAACATATCAAAGAATTCGGTACATCACTCCATTTCATTCTGCCACGCATGTAATGTATTTGTTTTTTCTTTTTACTAGTTAGCCGTAAGTCGCACGATTTTCGAGTGCTTTGTTTTGAAGTGTCATTCAAATTTCAATTTACGCCAAACTCGTAATTTACGTAGTTTATTGACATAATAAAGAGCTCAATTAATATTTATAATCAAAATGAGGACTTCTATATTCCATTTCTTATAGTCATTTTTATGAAGATTTATCCTTCCATCGGTGCGTGTATTTTCTTCGAATTTCTCTCAATATCGCATCAAAGTACCATTGCTTGCATAGAAAAGTGATACAGTAAAAAATTCTATTTTGAAAAATTTGTTGGTGGCACTGTAAGTCTATGTCAAATTTAAGGTTAGCAGGTTATGTTTTGCGCCAGTTTGTGTCAAAACTGACACAAAACCTAACCTGCTAACCTTGAATTTGACATAGTCTTACAGTGTCACCAACAAAGGTACCTCTCTAAAGGATAGCGCTATACGTAATTCATGCACTGAGAGTGACAGCAATAAAAGGTACGTCATTTTGAACTATGTCGCCGCATGGCTGTATCTTGTTTAATATATCTTTGTCAGAAACCCGATCGAAGAGCCACCTACATCTTCAGTTCGAAGGCTTTCCCAGGAACTAGACATTCGTAAAACAAGTTTGTACAATGTTCTAAAAAAGGATATTCACTCGCATCCATATAAATTACAAATGTACCAGAAGCTGTTAGGTCCATATTATGAGAAAAGAGTTCAGTACTGTCACTGGTTTAATAAAAATTTGAACAACAATGATGTCCTCGATAAGACATTTTTTTTCAGATGAAGCCTGGGTGCACTTGAATGGATATCTTAATTTGCCATGCGTATGTGGAGAACCGAAAACCCTCATTGCTTTAGAGAAGCAACGATGCATCCTGTTCAAATAGGGTTGTGGTTAGCAGTAAGTCGTAGAAGAATAATATGCTCAATATTTTTGAAGAGAGTGTAAATGCTGAAAACTATCGGAACATCATCTTAGAACTTTATAAATAAACTTCACGACGACGAGTTGCAAACCGGATATTTTCAACAGGATTCTGGGCGTCTACACGTTGCTCATGTTACTTTAAATTATTTACGAGAATTTTTCGATGGGCGTTTAATAAGTAAAGACCTTTATTCACCACGTTCTTGCAACCTTACGCCTTTGGATTATTTCGTGTTTCCTTACATTAAAAATAATTTGTTTAGAAACCCAGTACACACATTGAAAGACTTGAAAAACAGCATTCAACATCAGTGCGACCATATAACTTCAGATATGCGTATAAATGCATTTGAAAGCATGCAGCGAAGAGTTAATTTGTGTATTCAAGAAAATGGTCACCATTTTCAACCGTTATTGTAATCTCAGTTCAGTTCGGTTTACATTGTTTGACAGTTAATAAAACTTGATGTTGTAAATAATGATGTTTGCATTTTTTCTCAATTTTAATAGACATATGTTTCTGAAGTCAAAAGCTACTGGGATGACGACTGTTTTTGAACACCCGTTATATAAACTCGTATAATGCCTGCTAATTATAATATATTGTTATGATACATAAAGGGCTGTCTAAAATCAAAGTCATTAATTGAATATGAATTATGATGTGAGTTAAAATGATATAAAAGGCATTTGAACATTCTACGGTGGTTTAATAGTATACTGTATGTTAAGAGCTGAAAGTGCATTCTTGCCGCTTGCGCATGAATATTGCTGGTTGAGGCAAAGCCGAAACCAGCAATCATGCAAAAGCGGCAAGCGCACTTTTAGCTCGAAATATACATACTATTTTTTCGACGACTGAGCATATTATTAATGGAAAATATCATATTTCATTTTATTGCAAATATTAATTGACAATCAAGTTAACATTACTCGCGCAGTCTATTAGACATGTGACGCGATTATTTCGACAAATGACGGGCATTCTCAAGGAAACATTCGGACGTGGCTACCTATTTTCTTCACGCGGAAACCCAAAACGCTCGGCGAGCAGTCGTCGAAAAAATAATTTGGAAAAAGTAAAGGGGATACAAACAAATTTACGAGGTGTTAATTAATACAAGAAATATATTGGTGAAATGAAAATGAAGTTATAATTATTATTGGAAGGTGAATTAATTAGATACAAGCAAGTAATAGTATATTACAGCCCGAGATGGGAAGTGTTTCATTACTGTCGAGAGATTAGTTAGCTGATTGAGACGCAAAGCGTCGAAATCAGCTATTATCTCGAGACTAAGGAAACTTCCTGTCGAGGTTTGTATACTATTTTATTCGCAACTACTTTATTCTAAACAATAATTGGAAAAATTATTATATTATGATACGTCAGGTTGTGACGCGCATGTATGGATCAACGAGATTCCCAGTGTCCCTACCTACTCAGCGGTCGGGAATATACTTCCCGCACTCACTTCCCGCACTTGAGCGGGAAGTGAGTGCGGGAAGTAGCGGGCTGAAATGTACGACTTCCCCCACTCAAATGAGGTCAGGAATGTTAACATTACATATATGGTTGCGAATAACAGTAATTAGAATATAAGTGGATTTGGATAGAGTTATTTATTGCATTATTACCAGTGATAAAAAGTGACGTTATAAACAATTATGCATTACGAACTACAATAGTGGCATACAAATGGACGTGAGTGGCTGACTGCGAGGGATTGCAGAGATGTTATAAGTTGTGAAGAAATCTGTTGGTTACTGTCGACAGATACAACTAAAGTGGACCTATAAAAAAGGAACATTAATCGAGGATTGGATAGGATATCAAACTTACCGTGAGCCAGTTGAAGGAGAAGGATCTTCAGGAATAACATACTTGCCGTGACCAGTAGGAGCAGATAGGACATCTGGAAGGTGACAGGAGTTTTGCTAAGGAGAAGCGATACCGTTGGTGTTAG
The DNA here is from genome assembly GCA_940337035.1 of Agriotes lineatus. NCBI lineage: Eukaryota > Metazoa > Arthropoda > Insecta > Coleoptera > Elateridae > Agriotes > Agriotes lineatus. The sequence goes on from OW679194.1 coordinate 209,689,183, forward strand.
CAGCCAGGGAGTTGACGGGTTGTCATTTGCCTTGTCATAGGGCATTACGTAATCGCAGGGATAGCTGTAGGATCCTGACAGTGGAAGCAAGGTGGTGTTTCGGTTTTGAAGGAACATTGGAGTGGCATAAGTAGAAGTTTATCCAGGTGGGTTAACAGTATCAAATTGAAGCTATATAAAAGAAAAGACAATTATAAAGAGTGAAATTAGTATAATAAATTACTTACATTAAGGTACTGAGTCAGGCACACATGAATAGAAATCATATTTGTCATTTTAATTGAGAATATTACTTAAACGTTTTGACGTATAAGGTGACAGTTCGTGTCATAAAACAAACTAATAATAATAATAATAATAATTTATTGTGCCAATTACAGAACAGTAATTCCATTTACAATTGACACATTAATAAACTCACTGAAATGCAAATATGAACATACCTAATTTTACAAAAACCTAATGTGACGGAAATTGAAAATTGAAAAATTAAACCACTAAAAAGAGAAGTCTACCAATTATGAGTGTACATTCATGTTGGGGAGGACTGCGAACGTACATAGACATATAATATACACAATAAATAATTTATAGTTCTCTATACGCCACCGATTTAATCATATTCCGTTTCATATGAAAAATATCAATATGGGATGATATTCTGTTTGCCACAGAGCACATTCTATACAAAGGTGAACTGATTGAACTATTAGATACAGGAGTAGGTAAATAAAAGACTTCACTACTACGTCTGATTACAGCTGGAACACGGAGGGGAATTCGTGCCAACATGGTAGGATTGATTTCAAGTCCATTGAGTATTTTATATATTTGAAATAATGAAGCTACCTGTCGACGTTTATAAAGTGAATGCTTTTTATATAAGTTCAAAAGATTAATATATGGTTCAAATTTAGGATATACGCCGGTTGCTCTAAAATGAATGTACCGCATAAAACGTTTTTGAATTTTTTCAATCATGTTATTAAATTTGGAGTAAAAAGGACTCCACACTACAGAGGCATACTCCAATACAGGAAGTAAAAACGCAGAGTATAATCGCCATAGCACTGAAACAGTTTTAAAATCTTTAGTATTTCTTACAAGAAAACCGTACACTCGATATGCCTTTTGAACCATTGACTCAATATGTTTATGAAATGATAGTTTGCAATCAAATACAACTCCCAAGTCACGCTTTTGATCAACTTTGCCAATTTCTTGACCGTTAATTGTATACTGATGTACTATTGGTGTTTTCCTTCTAGTAAAAGTAAGACTGGTGCATTTTTGAATATTTAAACGTAAATTATTTTTCTGGCACCAATTGTAAACCTCATTTAAAACATTTTGTAATTGAAAGCAATCATTTAATGACGTTACCTCTTTATAGATCTTAAGATCATCTGCAAACATTAAGGTATGACAATTATCCTTCGGAATACATAAAATATCATTCACAAAGATAAGAAAAAATAGAGGCCCCAGGTTAGTACCTTGAGGTACTCCACATTTAACATTAAATTCAATAGAACTTTCCAATTCATAAGTTACAAATTGAGATCGACCTGCAAGGTACGAACGAAGAAATTCAATTAAATTGCTGTGAAAACCAAATAGTTCAAATTTCTTTAACAATATGTTATGATCCACTAGGTCAAAGGCCTTAGAGAAATCAGTAAAGATAACGTCAACTTGGGATTTGATATTAATTATTTCGGAGACATCCTGAGTGAATTGAATTAAATTGGAAGTTGTAGACCTAGCCGGTAAAAAGCCATGTTGATCTAATGAAATTTTAGGTTGCACAAATTGTAATATCTTTTTATACAATATGGTTTCGAAGATTTTAGCAAATGAATTTATTATAGTCACTGGTCTATAATTACAAATATCCGATTTATCGCCTGCTTTATAAATGGGACAAATTTTACCAATTTTCCATCTATTTGGAAAAATTTTAGTTTTTAAGCTTAAGTTAAATATGTGTTGAAGAGGTAGTAATAGATATTCAGCACAGCCTTTGATTATATAAATAGGTATATTGTCATGTCCACAGGATGTTTTACTTTTAACCGAAGTGATTGCGTCTTGAATTTCTTCAATGTTGATGGATTCTATGTTTAAAGTATCGCTAGAAGCTTTTATAAAGGCATGATCAAGATTATCAGCATTATTTGATGCAGAGTGTTGAACTGATGAAAAATAACTTGCAAATGCATTGGCAATCTCTGAGTTCTTACCAAACGATTTGCCCTCGTATTTAAATAATACATGCTGTTGATTGCTGCGTTTTTTATTACTGATATATTTATACAACGATTTTGGGTTTGTAATTAGAGAATCTTGAATTTGGGTGATATAATCCCGATAAGCTTGTTTTATGTCTATTTTAATCTTTCGTCGTAAGTAATTATAATTGTCAAACTGTTCTTGATCTTTCGTTTTATTGAACTTTACTCTAAATTTGTATTTCTTTTTAATATCACGTATGATTTCCTGAGTGAACCAAACAGGATACTTTCTTTTCCGATACGAGATCTTGGGTACGCATTGATCAAGAATTTTGTAAAATGTACTGTAAAAACAATCCAAAGCTTCATTTATTTCATTGATTGTATATAGTTTGTTCCACTCGGCAACCGAAAACATGTAATACAGCTGTAAAAAATTTGCATTTTTAAAAGCATACTTTAAGAAAGGTTTTTGAGGTGCTCTTTCTCTAACCGAAATTGATGTATTTATTCTACAACTGAGAGAAGGATGGTAAGAATCTTCCTGTATTAAAGGATTGTCTCTTTCGACTAAAATATTTGCAATGTTACTAAAAATTAAATCCAGTGTATTATTGTCGGCGTTTCCAATCGAATTATGTTGAACCAAATTATTTCTTAGGCAGAAACTATTTATTTCGGCCTTAATATTTCTTAAATTGGAATTAGTTTGTGATAGATTGAAATCTCCACATATTATTAAATTTTTGTCGAAAATTCTCAAATGAGAGTATTCCAGCTGTTGAATGACGTAAAGATAATCATTTATATTACTTCGTGGCACAAAGTACATAACAGCAACAAATAAAACAGTATGTAAATTTATATGAAGTTTTAGTAACAAGGCTTCAGTTTTGGAATCGAATATTTCCACTGCATTCGCCTGATATTTGTTATCTACAGCAACAAGAACACCTCCCAGTTTTGATTTCCCAGTTAATTCAGCATTTCTGTCTTTATGGAATACAGAATAATTAGGTGGAAAAATTTCAGAGTCGTATATCGAACTATTTAGACCCGATTCAGTCAATACGATCAAATCGTAATTGCAGTTACAAACATTTAAGTACCAATCATTTAGTTTGGTTCGCAATCCCCTTACATTTTGATAATATAATTGCAGGTCATTTGTATTCATATCTATTTAGATAAATATAAGCGGATAACAATGTAAATAAATATATTACTTAAGTTTTGCGAGATCAGATTCTTTCGAGATTAAAATAACACGGGAATTATCAGAACTACGAATAAAAATTTTGCAGTCACGTATCCAACAATATTTATATTGGTTTTCTTTACACCACTCACGCACTTTCTTATGCAATAATTTATTTTTGAGAGTGAGATGCTCATTGATGTAGATCGGGGTTGCAGGTCCAGGCAATTGCAGATCGGTTGAAGTTACAGAGCGGCGTTTGCGAAATGCATTCAAAAATTCCATCTTTTTCAAACGCGAAATGAATTTGACAATTATGGATTTCGGTGATCCTTTGTTATTATTTGAAGCAACTCGATGTAAGGCGTCCAAATGATTAATATCTATATCACAACCAAGAGAGCGAGCAAGGGTTTGTAGGATGGTAATTAAGTTTTCATTTGGCACTTCACGAATACCATTAATTTCTATATTATTTAGACGGCTATATTGTTGCATTTGATCTACTTCTTGACGGAGCTGTTCGTTTTCTGCCACTAAAGTAGCTACCGATGCCTGAACAGATGTAATCGTGGTCAGCATCTTCTTAAACTCATCTACCTGGATTTTAAATTCGTCGACTTTATCTCAACAAAATTCCAACAATTTTGAATCTGATGATTGCTGCGACTTAATTGAGGTGATATCAGCTTGAATATCAGCTAACTTAGCGATAAGCTGATGTACATCAGCGGAAACGTTGGTAGAACAGTTTGGACAACGCCAACAAAAACCAGGCACATTAAGAAAGTTAAGCAACTCACCAGGCACTGCACCACATTTCGTATGATAAGACGATTTGCACTAAAGTCATTATCAGAATTAACTTTGTAAAATAAACAACTAGATATTGATCCTACTCCTGAAAGAGTCTCAAATGAGTTATTAAAAATAAATCTAAACTGAATAATTCAAAGTAAAGATATCAGATTAGTTATTACATAAATAAAAAATGCGCCCAACTGAATATGTGTTATAGCTATTAAAGTACAGTAACAGTAGTTGAACATTATATAAAGAAATAGCATAGCAGTCTTACAATTATGAGTAAAAGGAGCATATTAACAAATCATAAAACATAAAAACCGTGTCAATATACACACTAAAATCTAAAATTAAAATTAAAAAAGCAACTGCTTGTAACTGCTTGAAACGTGTTGTTTCCATTTAAGCTGCGACAAAGAATTCAAATGAGACATTAGGTAAAAATTATTAAGCCCCAAACAGTGCAATGTTCTGGAGCAGCAAATCGTTATTAAATTCTTGTGTGTAGCATAAATTTCGGACAATCGTTGCAAGAAATCTCTACGACTGGTTGCAGAATGAATCGAGAAGCCGGAAGGGAACAATGTTCCTGTGAACATTTACATAACTCCACGTCGTGACGTGTAGGATTGGCAAGGATTTCAGGGACAAAAGCTATAGCCACGATAGGATGAAAAGCAATTGACGTTTGTAAAAGTATCTAAGGTGCTTCCAGAAAAAAATCCCGCAAAACTGAAGAGGATCTTTTACAGCCTAAAGAAAGTAACGGAGATGATAATAAGCGGTCGGCGATATTGAAAATCATGTAACGAATTCGGAAGACGTTCTGAGGCCCTTTAGCAATTCGGTGGAATTGGTGCACTGTAGTTTTCTAGTGAAAATCCTCTAAAACGCTTTAACTCATTCATTCATTTATATTCATTCATGGATATGCAAAAACCCGTGCCCTTTCATATTCGCAGTCGATGTGTTTTATGGAAATGTTGAAAATGTCAGTGCTATCAAATCGACGGGGATGTTAGAAATCGAGCTCTATATAAATATTTTTCTAAATCTTTGTCAATACTAGCAGAAACTGTTTTCTCTTTAAGGGCATGGTGATAGTTGTTGAACTGTCCTTTATTAACAGCTGCGGCTGATGCGGCATTTTTAGCGCCTGAAAAATGAATCAATAGATGTTCTATCAGATCTTTTATATTGTAGGCGATTATTTAAATACGCTTAGTATCTAATTTATTGGTACCCAATGTTATGTACATAAATAAAAAGCACATGCTTGACTAAATTATTTTTAAACGAAATGGTCCTCTATTTTTGTATCAACGTCAATAGAGAATCAGAAGATTTTGATACATCACTTTTAAAATATTGTCGATACAAACTTACCACGAAAGAAATAAGAACTAGTATACTCGTATTACACATGTATTACTTGTAAAATAGGCTAATAGAATTAAAGTGCTTAAAAATTACATGTAAAAGTATACAATGTAAAATGGTATAATAAACATATGTGCCAACCTTAAACGAAGGGTGATCACAGCCCTAGCTAGCTCTAACTCTCGGTAGAATATGGCGTGAATAAGGACCAGACAGCGGAAACCTCTTACTTCAACCTAAATCGTAAAAAAAAACAACAGCATGTTCATGAGGGGTCGTAGTGTAATTAACTCCGAATGCAAGCTACTTATCAAACAAACAATGCTTTAAGGGCGACCAATTTAATAAACAATGACCCTGAGAGGTTAACGATTGCCTAAAGATAAGCGTAGAAGACCAACAAACTATGCTACTAGCATGACCGAAACACTCGTAATTTCACTTCCGCGAACATTTGTTACAACATATAACATAAGTTCAGTTACCTTAGCAGTCAGCAGTACTTGGTGCGTTGATGTAAGCCATTGGCCTTCATAACCGCTGTCACAAGCTCAAGGGAAAATAACATGCAGAATAGGAGGATTTTCTGCTGGAGGCGTTCACTCTTAAAAGATGGCGTCCACTCAGAAGTTGCGATGATGGAACGGCCGAAAAAGAGAACACATGGTTTCAGAATGCGCGTGTGGAACAGCATGGAGTCGCTGAAAACTCCACTACACGTGAAATAGGGGGTAGTTTAATGAAAGGATTCTAATGGCCCTGATAGTACCCTCCGTAAATTGATATTTATTGCCAGGAAACCCCTTCTATAAATCCGGCATTTTGCCGTAATCCAAAACGTAGTTTAGCAATAATGGGGTTTTGGCTTAACACGGATAATTCAACTTTTCGTAGAGCGCACGCAACCACTTCAACGCAACACTTCGGGCTCAATGCCAAATCAAGCCGCAAGGAGAAGTAGCCTCTTTTCTTGTGCGGGGCGCAACGGAAAATTTAAATCTCCAAGGAATATGTATATGTGAATTGTCTGGACGGGAAATACTCGACTGCAAGCCAAATTATGCTCTCAATTGCATATAAATGAATGAACAAGGGAGACTCGCCCAAAATGATGACAACTAAATTAATCCACGGCAAGTGGCCTTATTAATTAAAATAACCTAACAGTTGTAATATATTTACTTGTGAAATTAAATTAGCAGCAATTATCTCATCACTTATTAAAATCTATAATGCACTAAGATATATTATATTTTATGAAATTTGTAGGATTCTACAAAGAATTTTTTACTGCTATCTCTTTTCATATTTAAGAACTTTCTCTATATCTATATATTAATACGGGTTTGTATCAAGTTTTAAGTGTGATATACAATAACTGTCACCGAATACGTTTATACATGATAGTTGTTTTAACATTAAACGGCTTTTGGTAGCAAACGTAGGCAGATGGGCGTTCTTCAGCAACCTAAATTAACTTAAAAATAAAAGTTTAAAGGTGCAGGTCTCCAATTGTACGCGGCGAAAAATAATCTTGTAGTCTCAGAATTTTACATCTAATTTCGTTTATTAAATCAAGAGATACTCTTATTTCTTCTTACATATGAACCTTTTATATACTAAATTCTTATATTGCCAAACACACTGCTTTTTAAAACCCATCTACGAGTACGAGCAGCATTTAACCAAATCTGTTATTGATAGCAACTCTCCAACTTCCACGAAAGGTACGTAGCCACTTTATTAGCGACACTTACTTACTTCCCCTTTTATTTTTGCTCTTTCCGCTGTTCGCTTTGCGGTTAGAATCTCTAGGTTCATAAAATTCACGGTGGTGTCTCGGGTAGCGTAGATTAAAAACCTTCTGCACAAGGAAAATGAATATTAAAGTAGAGATAGCAAATGCAGACTGGTAGGCTATATACGTCCAGAATTTAATGGAGCTCCCAAGTAATTTAAATTTATTTGATCGGTCGATGTTCTGTTATGTCTCTTTAGAAGAATCAGTTTGACAACGCAAAAAGATAATTATGCTGGGAATAGCTTTTTTGAACCTATATTTTAAGAGCAACGTTATTCCGTACATTAAAGACAAAATCGCTTTTAAATAACTTGTTTAAGCAAATCAAGAATTTTTCAGGTTATAGCCTAATTTGTTTTCATGCGGTTGTATATTTAAAAACAAATAAATACTGGCAAAGTTGGTGATTCATATAAGGAAAGTTTAAAATTTTATTTTAATCAAACTGCGAGGGAATTAAAACATAACAAAGCAAATACAGTTACCGAGTTTCAAATCCCAGTGGGATTCTGTTGAAAATAAACAGACGTTGTATTGAATATACCAATATATACGTTCTATATCTCTCGTCAAACCACTTATATTTGGGAAATGCGCTCACATTACTCATTGGCGTATTTCATAAAACTTCAAAATGGTCCTCAAAGGTACTCTTTTCGAGTCTCCGTTTGGACGCCCTTCGGAAATACATATGTAGTACTCATTGTTTATTAATAAAACTAATCGATTTACAAGCGCTTTTAATAAAATTTAATCAAATATAAACGACAAGGGAAAATGTATCATAAAATGAATTTGCACCTATATAAATTATTATTCTTATAGTATTGGTTCCTCAAGTAAAAAAATATTACAACGTACCTACTATTCAGAAATTTGTGACTACAAGTCGAATTGTAAAATGGAACAGCTTTCTTAGATTTGCTTTTTGGAAAAACAGAGGTTTGTCCTTAATTTACAAGTAAATGTGGTTTTAGAAAGAAAGAGTTTATGAAAACCGCCAAAATAAAACTTAAATTGGTCTAAACGAAAAAAAGGTATATGCGCTAACCAAAGGAAAATATACCCGTAACAGTCAATAGAATTTAGTTTTCATCAGCAGTGTATCAATTGCCAATTGTAATTAAAAAAGCAATATAACAATGTCAAAATGAATCCAGATCCAGATGGCGCTATACAGCAAATAAACAAAGTAATTTGGAGTCGCCCAAATCATAAACACACGATTAATATGATTTATTAAAATTCAAACCACTGACAATACAACAGATTAAAATTATAACGTCAGCAACATCAACGGCTACGTTGATAAAAGAAACACTCGAACCTCGGATTGCAAAACTTTAAAATTGTAATTCGGGAAAGCCGGGTGCTCAAGGTCACACTGCCCAAACGTTGTTTTACAGCACACATACACGCATGTTGATTCCTATCTAATAACGATAAAACTATAGAATTTACGTTTAACAGGTGCTATTTTACTCCCGAAAGCCTTTGTTATAAATTCGCAATTCACAGCGGGCAAATATGCCCTTGTTGACACAATCAAAACGCTGCATAGCAAATTATATGCACTTACTGTGGAGTGGGGGATTTCGAAAGCAGTCACCAGCTGCGAAGACATCTTGCGCAACTCAGCATTTCTTGTTGAATGTATTTCGGAAACAACCTTAGCTCAGAGCACTCGCCGATCGTGCGTCTAGACGATTCTCGCCGCCAAAATATTGCGCTTAATTATTACGGAAACAAAAATAACAAGGAAATAGCTCACCCTAAGAAGGAAATCAGGCCTAACACCTTAGCAAAATCCCTTTGCTTGTTCTGTTTGCACACCCGCCTTCGCGGAGCTTTCCATTCGAAACACGGCAACTCGAAAATTTCAAGTCAGGCTTCGAAATATTCTAATGTCAGCAACAAACTACTTGCCTTAGCAGAGAAGGCACTCTTTATCAATAACATTGAACGTAATATGCAACCTATACAAAACATCAGTAATTCCAGAAAGCATGTATAGCTAGAGTTAGATCACATACTTGTAAATGCTCTCGCTACAACTCCATCATGATAAAATAAGAAGAAAAAACAACCATGGATAAGTACAAACAGTGTCCAAATTATAGAAGAAAGGAAAACTATATTTGCATCTGGGTTACACAGTCCTAACGAAAAAGCTGAATATAAAAGGTAATCATTAAAGATACAAGCTAGTTGCATAAAATATAAGAACAACTTTATTAACAATATTTTTCGTGAGATACAAAAACATGCTAACTCTGTCAATGCTCGAGAGCTATTTCAGAAGATCAAAAAGATAACGGGGATGTTCAAACCTCGTACTTGAGCTGTCCGTGATGATAATAGTATCTTAGTTACCAACTTTTATGATGTCTTATAAACATGTCGCAGATATTGTAAACAACTATATAATGATGACCATCCCACCAACTTAGTTATAGTAAAAGATTCCTTGATTTATACGATCATATGTTATTTTATCGAAATACTATTTTAATGAAAGATTACATATAGGAACATACATCGCTGCCGGGGTGCATATCAAAATTTTGCTGCAAGTACCCCGCTAATTACAGCCTTTAATTAATTTATTTTAAACAACTTATTAGTGTATTTGTTTGCGAAGTAATTGAAGCGCCATCTGAAAGAGATTGATTTAAAGAATTTGAAAAAATAGGTTTTCACTTTCAGTCTTCAGCAACCTCCTGACAGCCAAGTGCAAAAAGGTCCTTTTTCGTTAATTATCATCGTTCATCAGATATCAGAAACTGAATCAATTGAAGCTAAATTTTCTCTCTACACAGAATATAGTTGCTTGCGTAAAATCTGCCGCGAAAGATAGTCCACTTTCGTCTCTCGACAGCACTGCTTAATGAACTACTGTAAATAAAGTAAAGACAATTGCTTCAATTATTTCATTATAACACATTTTAACATTGAAAACGGGAACCCAAAGTATTCTTCTTTACAATGTGAAATATCCCGTGAAATAATTAATCATCCTGAAATAATTTTTATGCAGATGTTATTGTCGTAATTATATAAACGAAAAAAATTAATAATAAACGCATTTGCTCCGATACCGGTTGCACTCTCTACCTCCTTGTCTATTGCACGGAGCAGCACGCGCGTTTCCTTCCTGGCTCCCGCTCGCGCGGGCAAGAGCGGGCCATTCAAATGCTGGCAGTCTAAAGACTTTAGAAAACTTCTGAAGAAGCTGACAGCATGAGCAGCGAAACGTCAAGTTCAAATCGACGACCACGGCATAACCCGGAAGAACATATCATTAAGTTGTAACATGTTGAATATTTTAAAAGTTTTAAAAAATTACAAAACGTTTCGCAACCTATGGTTGCTTCATCAGTTGTTATAAAAAATAGTATGTTTAAAGTTGGGTGCACATATCTGAAAGGAAAAATTAGAATAGCGAATACATTCACCTCAATAAAACCTGCATACTTAAATTACGATATTATACAGTATGTCCGCGGATTGGGTTACAAAGAGGGAAAAAAAAGTTTATTTTTGACTTCTAAAAGAAAATTGCTTTTTGTAAAAAACCCTGCCTGTTCTCAAACTAAAAATGCACTTGCCAAAATTTAAATATATCATTTCGTATACGGGGGAGGTTCGAAAATATGAAAATGGCTCAAGAATAAAGCACCCTTATTTTTCAAAATATACAATAATGTTATTTGAAAATGTTGCTTAGAATTAAAAGTAGGTGTCAAATATAAGGTCACAGCCACCTGCTCGAAAAAACAATTTTCACTGGTTGTTCTTATTCCTCCACTATTCTGCGAATTACCAAACGCTATACTTCAAAGTTAATTTATTGACGGATACGATAAGAATGTATTGTCGAATTTCAGTTTTGTTCGCTTAACGTGAAATTTATGTGACCCGAAGTTGATGCTAAAAATCTCATATTTGTGTCAACAAAAACACAGGTATCCTAAAAAAGTAATAATACGCGATCCAAACATCAATAGTAATTCAAAGCAATTATAATTTTTAATAGAAATGTTATAACACATATTTCCAATTAACATTATTGTATATTTTGAAAAATAAGGGTACTTGATTCTTGAGCCATTTTCATATTTTCGAACTTCCCCCGTATACGAAAAGTGGCAAGTGCATTTTTAGTTTGAGAACAAGCAGGGTTTTTTATAAAGAGTGATTTTTTTGAGAAGTCAAAAATAAACTTTTTTTCCCTCTTTGTAACCCAATCCGGAGACATACTGTATACCGTTGATTTTGACATTGTGCAGAATTAATTACGACATTTTACTTATTATGAAGTTTTTTTTTTTTTTAAAGTTAAAACTAAAATATTTATTTAGGTACATGTTGACATTTTTTATTTATGAATGAAAAGGCACCTCAAATGGGTTGAAAACTGTTCATTGAAAATTTCAATATAAGGCTAAAACTCAGTTTAAGCATAGTGGAATGCAGAAAGTAAATGAATTATAGATAAATGCATGCAAGGTGGTTTCCTTAATTTGTTATTATCCTGCGCAGTCGGCATGAGAATATGCTATTAATATACGCAGGGTTGTATTAATTTATATTTTAAATTTTAAAAGTTTAGATAATAGAGAATATGAAAAATTATTGGTTGTTAAAATGTGAAAACTTGAGAAATGTAATTACAAGAGTTGTTTATTTGAAAAGGTTGTGGTAAATTGAACTTAGATTGTCTATATCTGTTTTATAATTAATAGTTGTAGGGCTCTTTTGTATTTCAATCATTTCTAGGCAGAGGCGGTTTTTTAAATTGCTCTCTTTATGTAAGATAGTAGGTGTATTAAAGTGAAATTTATGTTGGTGTTCTATTGCATGATCGGTTAACGCAGTTGTAGTGGAAGGGGGTGATATGTTGTTAATTGTAACAGAATATTTATGTTGTCTCATTCTGTTTTTTAATAATTGCTTAGTTTGACCTATATAAGTGGAGTTACAGTTGGTAATTTCGTAAACTACTTGAGATTGTATACTTGTTTCAGTATTATTGTTGTTAAATGCAATTTTGATATTATATTTTTTAAGTTCATATTTAATTTTTTCAGCAAGTTTAGGAATATACATATTGGATTGGTATATATTTGTTTTGTGTGTTTGAAATATTAAATTCGTTACCGAGACAGTTAGGTTGTAAAGCTATGGATTGATTAAGTTTGTTTTGGTTTTTAGTTTTATTTATTCGGTAGTTAATTTGTTTGTTAATTAGATCAATAGGATAATCGTTTATAATTAAAATAATTATTAGTAATTAATTCTAACTTTTTTTAGGAAACTGTTTAGAGGATAATTGAATTGCTCTGTCAACTAAATTCAGGTATCTATTTGTTTCTATGCTTTTTCGGTACCAATTTGTTAATATTAACCCATTTGGTTGTCTGAATAACGTTAGGTCTAAAAAGTTTAAGGAGGCATTGAAATCCTCATTTTCTATTGTAAATTTTAGTCTGGGGTGTACTTTATTAAAGAGATTGAAAAAATGTTGTTTCTTCTGAGAGTCTGTGGCTATTATGATGTCGTCTACGTATCTTAAATAAAGAGAAAAATTGGAATTCAGATTAAGTAGTTTTGTCTCTATATCTTCTAATACGAGATAAGCAATTGTTGAAGATATAGGTGGATATAGGATTTATGTTATCTAAACTTTTAAAATTTAAAATCTAAATTAATACAACCCTGCGTATATTAATTCTGCACAATGTCAAAATCAACTATATAATATCGTAATGTAAGTATGCAAGTTTTATTGAAGTGAATGTATTCGCTAATCCAATTTTTCCTTTCAGATATGTACACCCAATTTTAAACATACTATTTTTTATAACAACTGGTGAAGCAACTATAAGTTGCAAAACGTTTTGTAATATTTAAAACTTTTAAAATATTAAACATGTTACGACTTATATTGATTTTTTATTATTTCAATAGTAAAAATCATGCTTTAATAAAATAATACGTAATTTCTAAATTCATTGACATTATTTATCTCCAAAACTATAATTTTAACAATACAGTACTTACGGAAGTTCAAGTTTCTGTCCATAAAACTGCCTATCCAGTTATATAGATTTCCTTCTTTGGTGTCACTATAGTTATTTTGGTAGCAAGGGCATACAAAGGCGTTTATGGCTTGCGGTGTGAATATTGGAAACCGCGGTGTACGCAAGGGCTCTAACCTCTAACACGATAAGGCTCATCGTAACATTGATGATTAATATGAAAACAACAAAATAGTAGAACCCATATAAAACACAGGGCGAGTCGGGAGGAAACTACCAAGTTCTATAAGTCGCATCAATCTATGCCTAAAAATCTGGTGTGATACACGCACACAACTTCCTTTTACAGTGATCTTATAATTAGCGAAAAATTTTATTTTAAATTTTTAAGCATTAGTCAAAAATTTTCAAAAATTACAAATTTTACAAAAACGGTACAAAATAGAGTGTTAGTTCAAGAGACAAATTTTCTCTAAAATTTTAAGCTCAATTCAAAAGTGTAATAATATACCGGGTGTTCTATTTAAAATAGGAGTTAATAAAAAAATAGATAAAAAACAAAAGAAACCCATTTTAGAAGTATTCCACTGGAAAATCAACTATCTCACATCAATACACATTAAAAATGTAATAAAAATGTAAAGTTAAAAAAAATCGTTAGAGCCGTTTTTGAAAACATCGAAAAAAACTGAAAAATCATAAGAGTAAACACGTACTTCCGGTTATGCGATTTTCTTCAAAAGCTTGCTGTCGCATCTACATAGTACACAAAACTTATATATGAAGTTTCAACGCCATACCTGTTTCCGTTTTTGAGATATTCTGTTCACAGACAGACACACAGACAGACAGACCAATGAAAAAAAATCTGGTGTGATACACTCACACAACTTCCTTTTACAGTGATCTTATAATTAGCCAAAAGTTTGATTTTTAATTTCTAAGCATTTGTCAAAAATTTTCAAAAATTGCAAATTCTACAAAAACGATACAAAATAGAGAGTTATTTGAAGAGACAACTTTTTTCTAGAATTTCAAGCTGAATTCAAAAATGTAATAATATACCGGGTGTTGTATATAAAAAAGGAGTTAATAAGAAAATAGAAAAAAAAAACCAAAAGAAAGCCATTTTAGAAGTATTCAACTGGAAAATCACCTATCTCACCACACTACACATTAAAAATTTAATAAAAATATAAAGTTTGAAAAAAATAGTTAGAGCCGTTTTTGAAAAAATCGAAAAAAACTGAAAAATTACAAGAGTAAACACCTACTTCCGGTTATACGATTTTCTTCAAAAGCTTGCTGTCTCATCTACATAATACACAAAACTTATATATGAAGTTTCAACGCCATACCTCTTTTGGTTGTTGAGATATTCTGTTCACAGACAGACACACAGACAGACACACAAACAGACAGACCAATAAAAAAAAAGTGTTTTTTGGGATCAGCGGACTCTAAAACGTGAAAATCTGTTGAAAACTCAATTTCGAATTTTTGGGGTGAATCCAATACTTCCTTTATTGTAAAAGGAAGTAAAAACACAAAAGTTGTTATTCGATTTTCATTTGTTTTCGAATTGCAACGTCTTAAAGGTTTAATTTTAAATACATAAGCTTGCTTGAAATATACGAGTACAACGTTTTTTGTAATTAATTACAGCATTTACTATGGAAATTACAGAGCTTTAAATCATACTATACATTTTAAAAGGTATCTCCAATTGTTTGGTTACAATAGGCCCAATAATCATACACTTTAGTTAGACAAACAATATTATAGCTATGCAATCAAGTTTTTTAAGTAAAGTTGATAGTGCAAAAGGTGTTATACGACACATGCTCGGTAAGTGTGTAATGTTACATGCAGTCTATAGTTACTGGTAACCAAAGAGAAATAATAAACAAAATAGAGAGTTCAATTTTATATTCGACTCGAGACGGTCATATTAAAACCGATGGTGGTTCGATTCCCACCAGTTGGTCTTTCTAAACTGGATTTATTTGAATAGTTATTACACAGGAAGTAACTGGTAATAATAATAATGGTGAGGCACTAACACCCCATGAAGGAGCTTGGCCTGCAAGGCGTAAGGTCAGAGCTTCCGTATCCTCGCTCTCACATCCGGCTGTCGCGTGTCAAATTCATGACACGTGGTGATGTGGTGAGCATCACGCATTAGACAACCGCATTGTTACCCCTTATTCTTTCGAACTCAGGTTCCCAATTATTTAAAGCGACTGGGTAGGCCGCCCACCAGCCATCGATCTGGGATTTAAACTCCAGACTTTCGCGCTGCAGTCCAATGCTCTAACCACCGAGCCACGCTGGCGCTAACTGGTAATAATATAAAATAAAAATTAAGTAAATTAAACTGTCTAAAAAGTCGATATAATTGAAGTGTTTTTATTTGAATATTGAAGTTATATTTCAAAGCAAATAACTTGCGATATAATTAAAGTCGAGCCAGTGATTACGTGTGTGTGGTGAAGTTAAGTGAGAAATTTTCTCTGAAAGATAGAAATCGTATCCAAAGAGCTTTTTGCAGGGAAGTTAGAGTGTTCAACTATCCAGGTTCCTGTTAGCTGCCCTGTTTCCTTTGCTGAGGGGATTACATAGTCTGCTGATCAGGTACCCTAAAGCAACGTCAGCAAGGTCAGTGACTGTTTTATAACTTTTATCGAACAATATTTGGAATAATTCAAGGAAGATTAAAGTGTGTATATATATAATATTAGTAAAACTATATTTAGAACTTAAGAATTACTATTAATTATCAAAATTCAATAGTGATCTGAGTACTCGGTGAGTTTTGAATATTATATTTAGAAATCCTACCTTTATGGTTTAATTTAAGATTGGGGTTGTAATTTAGGGAATTTGAGTTTAAAAAGTTTATTAAAAGTTATCTGAAACAAACAAGTCTATCCTTACGTCAAAAAAAACGTCATTGTACATATATAACTGTTATTCATATATGTAAGGTATCAATAAGGGACCTGAAAAGAAACTATAATAATCACTTTATTCTGATTGATTATTTCGGTAATTATATATACTTTGTTATTAAAGAGCACTATTCAGCTGAGGGTAAGGGGTTTTCTAATCAGTTTCTACTGACTAGC
This sequence comes from Agriotes lineatus, assembly GCA_940337035.1. Taxonomy (NCBI): domain Eukaryota; kingdom Metazoa; phylum Arthropoda; class Insecta; order Coleoptera; family Elateridae; genus Agriotes; species Agriotes lineatus. The sequence goes on from OW679194.1 coordinate 209,705,769, forward strand.
CGGAGCAATATTAAATTAGTTATCAAAGTTATACCTTGACAAGATTTGTGTGTCAAATATTGACGTTTATGAGTTAAGTTAATATAATTTATCATACAAATTGTAAGAAGTGCCTCAAAGAATAGAAAAGCTCGGTTCTTCGGGTCTCATATGTTTGCCTATTTTTTAGGTGTATTCTAAGGTACTGTCGATCTTGAACATAATATATCATTACGGCCCTAGAGTCGCAAAGTGGCACATTACATCCTAAAAATTGGGTATAAATTGACCAGTTCAGTCTGGTTTCTTATGGCCAGGGAACTGTATTACAATATTTATATATTTTTAGGGTTATTTTGCAAGAAACGAATATTTGTTTGGTTTTGCTATATATTAAAATTATAAAATATTATTTATGTTTGCTATAATGTATTACGAAAGAAAACCTGAATACCTACTTATAAAGAGTAAGATTACAAAAACGCTGAGCAAGTGCTCAAAATAGAAGTATTTGGTAACGACGTCGCTTAACAACGTAGTGAACAAAAATACTGCAGAGTTTGATAGACAATCGCTAATGGTTACACGATATACTTCTCTATATGTTATTGACAAAAAATACCGCCCACCAAATATTGGAAACGCTTATTTTATGTTTTATTGTTTTTTAAATATGTATATACAATAATAGAGTTCAAGTTGGAAAATGCACCTCTACTCCAATGTTAACAGTGTAAACCGTAGAAAGATACAGACAAATTAGGTGCCCCCGTAATAAGTACCTATTGCGAACGCTATGGTGTATAAAATGTAAAAAAAAATTGCTAGAAGTGCATTTCTTTGAAAATAAAAAAAAATTAATGTGAGATCTACATAGATCTGATGTAATGTACGAGGGTGAATTGATATTTTCTTAGCCCATTATAGAAGCAACCATAATTTCAAACCTAAAAGATTGTATTATTTAACATACTTGTCTCTTATTATAACACACTTATTACAGCGTGTGGCCGGCTGGCAAAGTGCTTGCGCCTTGCAGTCGGCAGGTAGTAGGTTCGAGGCCCACATCGAACGCTCTCCGGCCATGATACTAATACCTTTGGTGGTCGGAACTCTTGGAAAGGGCATTCTTCATATTAATTAAATGGGATAGGTTAGCCACTTTCCCGGGCTACGGCCGAAGAAGGCGTATAGGTAAAAACCGCACATCGTACGGTTATAACAGACTATCAACCTATATTAAGAAGAAAAAACAGAAGACTTATATTACAGCGAACCTTTATACGTCTAAACCTTTTGAAAAAAAATCTTCTATTACATCTTCGTTAGAAACAAAACCCTTACGTCCTATAAAAACTCTTTTTTATTCGAGGGTAGAGATAATTTTTCAAAAGTGCTGCATCTGCTGAATAATACGGTTTTCTCCTAAATTACTAATTGTTTTCATGGCAATGCGCGACTTGTGTACAGGCGCGTTGTCGTACAAAACAAGACACCTTTGACCAACATTTCTCGTCTTGTTTCTACTATTAATCATATAATCAATCATGATTCCTTTATGGCTATCTCAAACAACTGAAAAGAGATTATTGCCATCACATTTTTAACAGGAAACTCAAACATTTGGAAATCTCATTTACAAATTTTTTTTTCATGTCCATTCCAAGTTGAACTATTTAATGAGCGCGTTTCATATGAAATTTTAGTGTGTGATATATTCGTTTCAGCATAATTCAGCTGTGTGATATTATTATGTGAAACTGCATGGATATTTTTATATTTACTTGAATGAAACAAAACACCGAACACTAGGAAATAAAAAAATCACGGCGAAATGCAAAACAAAATAACCCGATGGACGGCAACTGGACAAGTCAGAAACATGACCAGAAGTGACATGCCAAACTTGACAGCAATAAAATTCCCAAATTTCATTTAAATGTTCTCCTCAAAAGTTACCGTATATATTAAACGCAATGTAGCTAAATCGTCTGTATGCAGTACAGCATACTTCACTCATTGCAAAAATAGTCAACAATAATGCTAATGTATTAAAAGCATAACAAAGGTTTTAAGTGATATCCGTGAGGAATTCATGAAGTAATAAAGAAAAACGTTTAAAAATCTATTGAGTAGTACTGCCTATCTACGATTTTGAATGTAAGAAACAGATCGAAGTGTGTTGATTCAACTAGGGTGATTTATTTTTGTCACATACGTTTGTTCATCCATCCATTTAAAGAAGTTGTAACCACAGCAAATTTGTTTCTGTATGCCCTTTGCTTTTTACATACATATTTTATTTTGCATTAATAACAAATAACCTGTCATGAACGCTTACCGTACGGTTATGACTTATGAGAAGCTACTACATGTACCTAGTACTCTTCTATGACCTGCACGTGTCTGCTATCTCTGTAGGGTCTCGTCAATTCAGTCCTCAAGTGCAAATTATATGCTGGGATTATCCGTGACACGGCACGGCTGCAACGCATCTGAGCACCGTCCTGCTCGAGTTTAATCGAGTTTAAGCATGCAACGGATATTTCCCAACTATCATATAGACCAGGGGTCGGCAACCTGCGGCCCGCGGGCCGCATGCGGCCCTTTGCAACTTTTTGCGCGGCCCGCCAAAGCACCAATATAACTTTAGGAAAAATCAACAAACTTAGAGCGTAAGCGTGCCGAAATGTGGCCGGTAACAAAAAATGCGCGACAAACAGAAGCATAGTGGGAAACCTATTTTACTGCGCAAGTTTAATCCCCACTCCCCAGCGAATACGACGTCTCGCTTAGCAAGTGTAGCATTCTTTCTAGTGATGGGCATAATCGGATGATTTCAATAATCGGAATGTTCCATTTCGGAATGTTTTATAAAATCGGAATATTATCCGATTATTTTACATTCCCTAAATGCAAGCAAGGGAAAAACGAGCGAAATAACAACAGGCGGAAGGAAGATGAAGTGCGTGCAAATTTACGATGAGAGCAACTCGCCGTCGCGTCGTAAGCCCTTATCTGCGTTGGCATCTATTGTTTGGGTTTGTAGGACGGTCAGTAATAGCTATTTACGTTATTAGACCGGTAGCAACATTTTTATGGCCGCTCCAATATTGTACAGGTCGAACCGTAGGGCGAGACCTGTATGTTTGGCAAGGCCATAAGAGTTCTACCGGTCGTGTATCGTATAAGATTTTTTAGGATACTGCATTGGTAACTGGCGTTTACATTGTTACAAACGAGTCCGGTAAATTTTATCTACCGGACTCGTTTGTAACTATGTAGACGCTAGTTAGCAATGCAGTATCCTAAAAAACAATTTATGAGTTTGAGTCGCACAGTGGGATATGAGGAAATAAAATATTTTTTCAAATTATTACAGTAGTTACGTTAATAGACTTTCGGAAAATGGTAGTGATATTTTAAAGTTTAATAGCACATAAAGTACATAATAGATAGTATAAAACAATACTTGAATTTGAAGTCTGTAGGTGTACTATCTAATAATTAATCTACGAAATACCACTGCCATTAGTGCCATTCACGTATCATACACGTGCGCACACGGCGCGACCCGTCGACATTCGCCAACCAGCATATAGCAGTCAAGTGAGTCAATACAACATTCCGTATTCCGTTCAGTTCAAATTGGCATTTCGTTTTCTCATTTTGTGTACCGAATAGTAAAATAATCGAATTCCGAAAGTTCCGAATTTTGTGCACCGAACAGTAAAATAATCGAATTCCGAAAAGTTCCGAAATAATAGGAACCTTCCAATTTTTTGAACAATCGGAAACTTTCCGATTATTCATTCCGGATAGGCCCATCACTAATTCTTTCATTTCGCCAGTTTGCTACTGTATGTTCATATGTGCGTTCATGTTGACAGCCGTATGACGTTTCACTACAATATTTTATATTTTTTATATTTATATATTTTATATTTACATATTTATACATATTTAATTGGAATTGTATTTTCTTCTTTTTCCCTTTTAAGAATTGTAAAATTTTTGTTCTCTAACATTATTGTTATTATAGCATGTCAATAAAAAATAATTTTTTTCTATATTTATTTTTAATAATATTTATACTCGTATATGATATATAGGATATAAAAGCACTATTTAAGTTACATTTGAATGTGCGGCCCGCATAAAAAAATTAATTTTGAAAATGGCCCGCCGTCCGAAAAAGGTTGCCGACCCCTGATATAGACTAACTGTATGAAATATTTGCAATTCATTATTCTGTAATAGGGAAGGCTAATTTGGCAGGATCTCGTAAAAGTTGACAAAGCAAACGAAGTGGAGTGCAATAGTGTAGGTATAAAATAATTCTCCATGAAATATGTTCAAAGACTTGGAAGATAAATTCTACGAAGGCAGATGTAGAGGGATCAACCAAATCAAGCTTGCATTCGAAAGCAACGAGCGCGCACTGACAGCAAAAGTTTTGTATTACGCTCGCCTTCTCTTAATTTTTGATTTCAAGAATTTATTTAAAGCCACGCTCCTTCAACTTTAGGCTTTTAAACCAATTTCCTTACAAAAATCATTAATCAACCATTATGTCGCTCTAAATAAAAGCATCTAGCCGGCCTGATTTATGATTACTAGATCTTTTAATTTATTTTTTTCTGGGTGTTATATTCTACTTAAGTATATTTTGTTGATATTACCATCAGTGCTTACCATAACACTCATCAAGTTGTACTTGTTTTGGATTTATTTTTAGATATTTTGGGGTTACATTTACAAAACAAATTTACGAATTGCTGCAAAAACGTATTGAATTTATTTTAACATGCAAAACAAATTGCATCTTTTTTGTTGAATGCTGCAAGTACACAAAAAGGCTTATCATCTTTGCCTCGATTTCCTACCTTTTTAACTGTCAGGCGTGTGACAAATGTCTTGAAAAGAATATCATGATTGTCGTAAAACTTTTTTGGCCTCTTCAAATTTAGAAACAACTGTTAACATATGTTTTATATCCAATAAAGATCTTTAAAATTGCTTTATGGTATTCTCAATCGTAAAAATTTCCTTACTATACTCTGTCTCTATAAAGGTCATCTTTACAGGCTAAAACCGTAAAGAATTATAACGGGCTGTTTATCATCAATGCCATAGCAACATGCGTATGTTATGTCGAATCTTTACTGATTCCTGGTTCGTCATAGTAGGTAAGCTGATGCATTTAAATTTTAAATTAAAACTCAATCAAAATAGCTCTTCAATATTAAATAGATTTGCAGGTAGTATATGTATGAAATTTTCTGGCAAATATTTGGATAGTTTTAATAATTGGCTCTCTAAAGAAAAAAAGACTTTCTATGACTAAGATGGGAGGTATGAGTCGTTTTTTCGCTTATAAAAAATGAACAACATATGACATCACAATATTTTAGTGGGGTTTTGGTTGGCAAAAATATAAGATTGTTAGGTCAAACTTCCAACACCCAGCCTAGAGAACCAGAGACTTCCCTGCCGGAAGGACCCATCCCTTAGCCGAGAGACATCGGCCCTTTCTAATATTTATAGGACATCTATCGGCACTACAGCGCTTTCCTAGAGTCGAGTCAGACCTTACTCAGGGGTAGAATAGAGATCCTAACCCTCAAATGCTGAAAGAGTGTCGGTATCGGAAGTAGAGTTGGTCAAGAGAGATTTATTAGAAAATATAAACGAGATCTGCCCTAAAGCAAGTTGAAGGTAGAATTCTAATTTACTTAAGTGTATTTCTGGACTGCTGGTTTGCCTACTCAAATGAGGCCGTGAGGTGAAAGAATACACCACATAGAAAAACACAGAGTAAAACTAAACTTACAAAAGATGAACATACACGCCTGAGCAGAAAAGAGAAGAAAATACATAAACGAAAAGAAAACGAAATTTATGAAAAAAGAAATTCAAGAACTACGTAGAAGTATGTGCAAAAAATATAGCAAAAAAACTGTTATTTAATTTTTACCGTATTTGTAGTAAACGCTTTCTGTCGTCGAGCATTTTGTGAGTGTGCAGCTGAAATCGCTTCTGTATAGTTCTACATAGTTTCGCGAGGGACTTATGCTTTTTTTGCTATTTCACACCACGGGAGAGGATTAACGAAACCAATGAGCTGCAAAGTTTGGTTTTTTCAATCTTCAGTGGAGTTCTACCATTCCAGCAAACATGCAGCGTCACTCTTTTTCTCCAGGCTACCGTAAGAAGTAGCTTGGTGATTTATCGAAATTTAGCCGGAAACGTTTCATTGAGCCAAGGCGAAGAATCGCCGCAAGTGGTAACGTTGTTGTAATTCGTGACTGTAGTATTTGCAAGCGTAACATTACCGGCTGCAGGGCAACTCGATTCAGTTAGGATGTATTAAGTTATGCTATGCATATTAACTTTTTGGGTTCCGGGCTTTTCTACTCTGTCGTCTTACCGCCGGCCCTAAATATCGATTTCAAATTGGACAAGATATCACTCGTCTGCATCTCCGCCTAGGCACCTTCTCGTCATTTGTGATCATACCTAGCCGATCTGGCCATGACGCCTTCTTCTCGATTATTTCTACGTGTATTGTTACATCTGAAGAGCAAACTCCTTGACAGAGCTATTTTCCTTCATGGGTTAAGGAATCGTAACCGATTCTGCATTTCCGCTATACTAAAATGTATTTGAGTAACTTTTGCATGCTGTGTTTTTGCATCGCCAATTTATCGTCTTTTCTGAGTGGTTGCATGCAAAGATTTTGATTTATGTTCGAAATTGTTACCGAATGCATTTGTGTATCACTGTATTTACGATTTTAGTACTAGTAAATCTTTCCAGGGTTTTGTATTCTCATAATGTCACACGGGGAAATTAGTCTTAAGATTACTACAGAATTTCTTGTAACTTGGTGTATTTATTGTAGTATTTAAAAATTATTGGGTGTTTCTGTTGTGTTTCTGATGTAATACTAAGTGCATAACGTGGTTTTATAGTAAAAATTATTAGCTGCAAGTGAACGAGGTCCAGATCACTATTTTTTACGACGACTTCGTTTAGATTTCTTCAAGGTTAAAGATGTCGAAAAAATCTGGAGTTTGATTTAGCCATGTAACGCCCTCACCCTAATTAATTCTATTTTGAACTAAACAAAGAAACCCAGCTAGTCGGAGTAATTCATTGATACATTTTTTTTTGTTAAGTAACAATTTTTTCCGTAATAAAAAGTAGTCCCAAACAAGACATTTTGGAATGATTGGGCTGAGAACTTTGAAAAAGGAGGAAATATGGACCTCAGAGCAGAGAAACAGAGAATCAGGATATTAAGAGATGATCGAAGATAGAGATACTATCGTAGGGCCGATTGCTCAAATGTTCTTTTACAGTTGTCTAAATGAGGATATTTTTTTAGAACATGTTAAAAACTGGATAATACTTTTTTTTGTTATCTCTTCTAAATAATGGTAGTTTACTCTTGACAATTTTGTAAAGCTCAGTTCTAAAAAACACCCTGTATATTAATTAATTTGATCGATTTTCTCAAAATCTTAGTTTGAGAACAAGCGGGAGTGATTCCGAGAATATTAGCATCTAACTCAAAAAAATTTGCCCATTTACACCTTATGTGAACTCAATCCGCGGACACACTTATATATAATATATATTTTTTTTAATTAATTTTAGGCGTAGGGAGTGGTTTTTTAAAGGTTGACAATTTTGAATACATCGTAAAATCATTTTCGATAACACGAAAGAAGCTTTATTCTACATAATTAAATAAGATATGAATCCATAAAATGGTGAAACCTGCATTTTTTTCTATTTTTTTTACGACGAGGTAGTTTTCACCCCTTAAAAACAAAAGGCGCAAGTCGGACATATGTCACTTTTTGAAGTTAATGGTAAGATGAGCTTAATTCCAAATTAAAAGAACTCGCTCCTAACGTCGCTCGTTCGTTCAAACTATTCTCTCGTAATGTAAAAAGCTTGATAACGTTACTTGCATAGTAAATTACTATTCAATTTAGATCATAGCAGTATTTGTACTATTTTATATAATTTAACCATATCTCCATCTTTTGCCGTTTTTAAATGTTCATATGCTAATAGATCGTAGTTTTCAGTCGCCTCTTTTCAGAATAACAGTATGATCACGTTGCTTGGAATTGTATGTTAGTTGAAGGCATTCATTAAAACGTTGTTTGCTTGACATCTGTTTCCACTATATTTTAGCGTTTCTGTAACTATCTTGTCCATGTTCTTGAATACAAAGATATAATTCTCGTATAGCACTGTCCAGAATACCGCTTATAGCTGCGTTGGAATTTATTTTTGCTCCGATTTTCGTGTTGTAATCTCTGTAGTAATCTCGGATCTCTTTAAGGCTTTCTTGGTTACTTTAGAACAGTCCGACTTATATAGTTTCGTCATTGGTTTATTATTTTTTTTGGTTAGGTATTTTTAATCTAAATTTTCATTACGTTCACACTTCTCATTTTTTTATTAATTTCTGTTTGTATTTCAGTGGGCTCTCAGAATCTTAGAATAACTTATATTGCATGATTACAAAATTGAGAGATTATTTACAAAATAAAAAATTATTTTTTGTCGTTTGCAATGTAAATACGAACATGGAAAAGCGAGAAAATAATGTTTCAATTACCCTTATAGCTTTTACTGAAGCAGTAATAGTAACATGCCATGCCATTTAGGAAAGGAGTGTAAATAAAAACATGTCGTTTTAGAGTAATAAATATGGGTTTACTATTTTTAAAATAACCTGTCTACCGGTAATTGAATTTGAAATTTAAATTGTCGCTTGGAGTAGAAAATGCACTCATAACAAATGCAGTAATCGTAGTTTATTTGTGTTCAATTTAGGTACATAAATTCCGGCTTCATTTTATACGTGCGTAATTGACACGGACAAAAATACAAATGTACTTTGTTCCGTCCACCGATACAAATCAATAGTGGGGAATTAATATTTCTATTTTAGGAAAACTAAAACTGCTTAGCTGGTCACATAAGCAGTGCTTCACCCCCACATTTGTTTCTTGTATTATCCACTGCAGTCCTTTATCGATCCAAAAACAAATCCAAAAATAGCCTTGACTACCTTTACAGCACCTAATAAATTATAAAAAGTAGATTACTGTACTAGCAGCAGTTTTTGGCGCCAACTTAAACGTGTCGCTCCCTTCAGGTGTTAATTTGATGCATAATTTTTCCATAAAGAAACGTTTGCCATTTCGCTTTGAATTGTAAATTTCTCATAAAATATATGTAGATGTTTGCGATGTAGAAAGTCTCACCTTAGCTGAAAATTTTGCAATTTATTTTATCCAAATGAGCTGGTTATACTCATTTTAGTGCTAGCATTAGCATGAAAATTCAATTTTTAAAAGCAAGGAAATAAGTGTTTTTTAGACCATCTCAAAAATCCAGCTTATCCTCAATAATAATATATTCGATAATCTAATCCACAGTCCTTTACTTCAACTCAACCATGCACAACATTACAAAAAAATGTGATGATATAAAACTTTTTCAATAAATTTAAATTCGAATTATCGTTAACTCCCAAGTCTGAATTGAAAATAACTCTATCTTGATCTCCAACTTCACTGAAGTCGCACAACTTATAAAATAAAGTTGATTTACAACATTTTTATATTGAAATTCGACATGGGGAAGCTAGTTTATGTATCCCTCAAGATTCAGAAGCAAGAAAACAAATACTCATATGAATAGCTACTCTCTTAATGCATTATTTTAAGGCTATTGAAAAGTAAAATTTATAGCTACTGAAATGCTATTTTTCAGCATTTTTGTGATAGTGATACAGATAATTAATATACGTTTAATAGTGCCTGAGTAGAAATATTGTATTTTTTAAGTTTTACAAACATTTTAGAACATATTTTTTTTAATTGGTGAAGAATAGTGTAATATGAACAATTAGTAGGAGCGTTTTCAGACTATGGGGGCATCATATCTTTATATATATAATTCTTCTGTACGTGTGTATGTGACTGAACTCCTCCTAAACGGCTTGACCGATTTTGATGAAATTTTTTGTGTGTGTTTGAGTGGGTCCCTGGATGGTTTAGATTCACAATTGGATCCGGTAGGTGGCGCTGCAATCGGGTTCTAGGATTTTTTTTTATAATTTTTTGACGAATCTCTTTTTTTAATTTTTTTAAAGATTTATCACATATTAGAACATATAACCCCAAAGTTTCACCCCCCCACCACCCCCCAATATTTTTTAAAATAAAAAAAATCGAAAATTCGAAAATCGAAAAAACCTTTGCTGAACCTGCTAATAGCAGGCAAACCAACATTCGGGCAGAACAACGTCTGTCGGGTCCTCCAAAATTTCATTTTTGTGGTGAGTACCTATCTTTATATATATAATTCTTCTGTACGTGTGTATGTAACTGAACTCCTAAACGGCTTGACCGATTTTGATGAAATTTTGTGTGTGTGTTGGAGTGGGTCCCTGGATGGTTTAGATTGACAATTGAACCCGGTAGGTGGCGCTGCAATCAGGTTCTAGGCAGAGCCAGTAGATATAGAGAGTACCGCCATTCTTTGATCCGTGAAAATTCCGCTATGGCCGCCATTTTTGTTCCCACCAGCAATGACTGATTGAGGTATGTCTAAAATTTTACTTGAAATTGGCAAGACTGTAAGTCTATGTCAAATTCGAGGTTAGCAGGTTATGTTTTGCGCCAGTTTGTGTCAAAACTGACGTAAAAACTAACCTGCTAACCTCGAATTTGAAATAGACTTACAGTCTTGCCAATTTTAAGTAAAGTTTTGGATTGCCAACAAACGTCACTTTGACGGAATTGTGTTACAAACCTCAAAGTGACGCATATGTCAGAGGAACAAAGATGGCGGACATGGCGGTACTCTCTATGTCTACTGGCTCTGGTTCTAGGATTTTTTTTAAATTATTTGACGATTGACCCCAAAATTTTACCCTCTCCCCCCACCACCCCCAATATTTTTTAAAATGAGAAAAATCGAAAATTTGAATATCGAAAAAACGTTTGCTGAACCCGCTAATACCAGGCAAATTAAAGTTCGGGCAGAACAACGTTTGCCGGGCCAGCTAGTTTTCAATAAATATGTATAGGTACTTCTCGTATAACTTGATCCATTAATACGAGTTATAATATTTTTTAATTGTTGGTTATCAATTTTCAGCTCATTGCTTTAATAGCATATTTTAGCCACTGCTTGTTACTTAACGCAGGTAATTTATTATTCGAATATAGTTGCCTTTCTAAGGAAAATTGAGTTGCTAGAAAACTTCACGATACAAGCCGTCCATGATAAAATGACGAGTTCGCAAGAACGAGTTATTTTATCTGGGGGTTTGTAGAGTCAAGTTGCTGACAGGAATCCCACATTTAAGTTTAGAAAGGCAACTACATTCTGGATTAACGAGTCTGGTAATGCGAATTGCATCAATTTGCTAATAAAAAAACCTTTCAAACCGTGGGATTCGAACTCGGCGCGATTTCAGCGGCCTCCGGGAGCGATTTCAGCGGCCTCCGGGAGCGATTTCAGCGGCCTCCGGGAGCGATTTCAACGTTTACAAGCAGCCCGGATGCAACTCGCTCCTTAGCCCCGTTCGGTAAAGAAGGAACGCCTCGCATCTGCGCTCCTAACTGAATTAGATACCACGCGCTTATCGTTGCTTATATTTGTCTCTCTTACAACATTTACCCTGTCTCTGTTGGGTACCATTTTCGTAAAAGTAAAGCAAATTATTACTTGTGTCTATTACTAAGTTAATGCAAAAATATGCAACGTTTAATTTTTTCAAGTGCTGTCCCTGTATATATTTAACTAAAAGTATAAAAGGTTTCGTGCCAGATAGACAATTCATCCGCAAGCAAAATATCGACTTCATCCAACAAATAGTTTTCTAGCTTTACCGCCAACAGGCAGACGGACAGACGGAATTGAGAAAATATGTTTTTCGTCATCTAGGGATCTCAAAACGTGAAGATCTGAAGAAATCTTAAGAGGATTTTTTCACGAGTACAATACTTTTTCCACCTTCTGAAAGTCAAGATATAAATTGAAAAGTTTTAGGGGTCTCCTTAATCTATCTAACTGAATTATTATTTAATTTGTTAAGCTTTCCTACAAAGCAGAAAAGTGCAGAATATGCAATCAAACTTTAGTAAAAAAATCTGTTAAGGGAATTTCCTCGAAAGTAAAGGCTTTGAAACTAAAAACTAAAAAAGAAACAGACAGACAGACAGACAGACAGACATACCAAATTGGAAAGATCTGTTTTTCGTGATCTAGGGGTTTTAGGATACCTAGTCCTAAAACGTGCATGTCTGAAGAAATCTCGGAATGCAATTTTTTCGCGATTACAATACTTTCTTCGTCTTGACGAGAAAAATAAAAATGGGAGCCGCCATAAAAATTTAAAGTCGAGGGCTAAAAGTCCAAATATTTGTTAATACAAGTATTGGTTGTGGAGTTAATATTCGTTATTCTTTCGTCGTTATGATACTGGTACCCAAGAAAATTAACTAACTAACCCTTCTGTTACGTTGCGCTAATTTGGTTTAAAAACATAATTTAGTTGTATTTTAAGCCAAATTATGGGGCTGTAACAACTCCTATGTGTGCAATGTCTAAGTGAGCTTTGTTATAGTCCATATAATATTTCCTCTAAGAAAATGTAATTTGTGCCAGTTGAACTAAAGTGTGTCCTTGATATAGAAGTAATACATTTTGGGCGTAAGGATTCATCTTTAGAGAAATTAAACACATGCATCACCATTTTTTAATAGCTTTCTCGACACTTAAGAATTGAACACTTATTCGGCATAATGATAAAAAAATAGAAACACTTGCGCAAATATAGTATGCAATTACAGTAAACTACTATTAAACAGTGCTATTCACCGGCAACTATTTTGAAGCGTTAGCAAATCGCAGTGCGGTGACCATACATTTATTTTACAACCACCCTAGCGGTTATTGATTGTTTATTTGTGCAATGCTGATGGAAAATTACTCACACCGCAAAACGTTAACGAAGGCACTTAGTACCTTGTCTACATTATCAGTTCCGCACCAATCGGTTGTTCAAAAAGGCGCCAGAAATCTTAATAGTAGCTTATGGAAAAACACCTTGCACTTTACTAAACTTGGAAAATACTCAATAAGGGTATTATTATAGTTGTCGGATTTTATTGTTTAAATCCGACCGGACCGACTACTTTCTGGGATAGCGAAATTTAATCGCTCACTGAGCGGTGATAAAAAATAAACCATCTACAGATGGATCATAACAATTTAAGTTTATACATACATGTATATTTTCATGTTAATTGTTATAAGAAATTAGTAAAATAAGTTATGATGAAACTATAAAAAATCATACCTTTGCGGGAGCCAAGCAACTCTGAAATCTATTTGTGGGGACCAGTAGCCTTCATGGCCACCGCGGCTCCTACGCGCGTGAACGTTTCTCAAAGTGCGAAGTTTATGTTGCAAATTACAACAGTTGTTCAATAGAAAATTGATAATTTTATTTATACATACAAATGTTGCATTCCCAAGATAGATTTTATTAACATATGTATTGTTCTCAGCGTTAAATCCTGTATAGGGGAAAGTAATGTAATCAAATGGAAATATACAATGCCTTCCCAGACTTTTAACACGTTTCCTTTTATATCCAAAGCACGGATATAAAAGCAATTTTTATTGCTGTAACATAAAATCGCCCGTTTTACAACTGTTAAAAGGCCTTTTGTTTCTAAAAGCTCTACCCTTGATAACACCACTGTGCCCTTTACATTAGAATAACAACAATACTGCAATTTTGATTCTGAAGCTCGCTTCTAACAAATATTTTTGCCAAAATATGAAAAACTAAAGATGGATGTTATAACAGTTAACAACATACTAACATGCTAATTACAATTAACTATTGTGGCTATTGTTACAATAATCTCACTTCTGATTACTGTCGCCAGGAATAAAACACAACTTGCTAACAAAATATATATAATTTAAAATAGTAACTTCTGTACAGGTTGAAATGTTGCTTAAGACTAACTCATATCACAGTCTATAAACTAGTTTATAGACTGTGCTCATATAATTCATATTCCTATTTGGGTATTTCGCCACTCTGCAAATTAAAAATATTAAATAACGAAAATATTAAGAACGAACGTTTCGAGGGACAATCTGCCCTCGTTATCAACGAATAACAATTAAAACGAACAAGAACTTAGCTTTTTTTTCACTGGAAGGAAAAACGACCAACCTCCAATGAATTGTTTGACATTGACGTTTGTTGATATCTATACCTACTTGATCTCATCTTTAAGAATCGATAGCCAACTATTGTCTAAAAATATTGAAAAAGACGACACGCATTTTTCTTCGTTAAGTAAAATATATGCCGTTTCCTTAATTTTTCGCCTAGTTGACATCGATTCTTTAGACAAGATCTTAGTGTTGTGCCATTGTATTCTATGGTTTTCATCCCAAGCATGTTCTGCCAGCTTAGACTTATTGAACTGATACGTTTTCATCATATTTTTATGTTCTTTAACTCTAACTGCTAAAGGTCTGGCCATATTTTCAAACATTCGCATAGCTAAACTGTCCATTTGCCTCTCTCACATTCAAAACCACCAATCGCATTCCCTGGTTTTTGAATATCCAACCAATCATGCCATTTGGATATTTCTGCATTTTCAACTGCTTTTCCCAGGCGTCGTCAGTTTGAAATTAATTAGTACTCCGTCCCTCGATAAATTTTGCCGTTTGCTGAAATTCTAGCCTTCCAAAACCCAATAATGAGAACCGGATGTGGGAGTGGAAAATATACACGTTAAATAACCCAAGCCTGCAAAAATTTAAATTTCGGACCGTGGATCTAAAAATGCCTAACACTATTATTCAGTTACAACAAAATGAATTTCAAATTCATAATTTAAAATCTCAGAAAAATAAGCTAATAAAACTGCCTTTGTCTTCTTCTTCGTCACAAGCTAAGAAAATGTTTAGTTTTCATAAAGCTATAAAAGAAACAAGAAAAACTCTCGCTTTCACAGACGAATAAATCTAGCCTTAAAAATCGATATCTTTATAGTAAGCTTGAACCCTCCCACGGTCAAAAAAGATCTAGCAAGAATAAATTCGCTTTGAGCTATTTACGGACAACTTTGTGAAGCGAACTTTCACATAATGTTAAATCCTTTTGTTTCTGCTTGAGTTGTCAGCTTTACAAATTTTGTGTTTCAATTCTGTAAATTTGGAGAAATTTGAATGTTTATACAAAGTAACACATTATATTAATGCAAACAAAAACTTTAAAACATCTGCCAAGTTTGAACAGAGCTTGTTGCCGCATAATATCTACGAATATAATTTGATTGTTGTATTCTGTCTTCATAGAATAGAACCTAGTTTATTTTAAGTACTACAATAAAATATTACTTCTACAGCAGACATTAGAAAGTTACCGTAAGTATACCCTGATGTGAAAATATTAAGTCTTACGATATTTATACTGGTTGAAGCTTTAGCGGTAACTCGAATTATTCTTCTTAACATAGAATTTTGGCTTAGACCGCGTAGTATTTGTTGATGAACACCCAGCATTCTCTGGCTTAATATGCCTTGCACCTTGTGAACTCGAACAAGAATCCGCCGTAGCTGAGCTTACATTTACAAATAGGCACACCTTAGAATTTGAGCACGCCAGAGTATTTTCCAGAATATCCCACTACTTCTAGCGAGTGATACGTGAAATCATAGAAATAGAAAAACATCCAAATAATATAAACAGGGAAGATGGTTTTAATCTTAGTAAAACATGGACTCCTGTGATACACGATCTAAAGCACAGAGGACTATAAATAGCTCCACACCGACCTTTTGCGACTTTCCCTCTGATGATGCAAGCTGCAAGATCTTGCGAAACGTTAGTGAATAAGTATGGATGCACAAACAGCAACAAGGCCAAATCTGCCTAAATATCCTCGTTCTCAAGGTACTCAAACAACACGAGCCACCAAAAAGCATGACCATTGCATGGACCCTTGCTCGAGTTTAAAAGGTGCAAATCACATTAATCCAGAGAATGCTGGGTGTTTATCCACAAATACTACGCGGTATAAGCCAAAATTCTATGTTAAGACGAATAATCTTACGGATTTATACTATACAGGGTGTTCCAAAATAACGTTTAAATATTTACAGAGCATGTAGTACCGTTGAAGACAAATTAAAAAGGCCTAATATACGAGGTACATAGGTAAGCAAATTAATCGTTTCTGAGATAACAGCGATTTTATGCACATGTGCTTATTGGCACTTAAAAGGATTTTGTTTGCTGAGCAGAGTTGGCTTTGAGTAAGATAGTTTAATTTGAAGTTTTCTCCAAATAGTGCAAGTTTTACCGATTGCAATGGTTGCGTATTCAAACACTGAAATAGCCGATATGGAGTTCATGTACAGTCGTGTGAATGCACGTTTGAATGGACCTCGCCTGTATGCTGAAGCGTTTCTCAATCGGCAACTGTCTTCGCATGTGATGTTTCAAACGTGTTTTCAACGATTACGAGAAACGGGTCTATTGTAGAAAAAAAGTCTTATGGCAGAGAACAGCATGTACGCTGGAGATAGAAGAACAAATTTTGAATATTGTTGGTAAAAACCTCGAAAAAAGTGTTCAAAGAATTTGGGTCAAGTGGGTATAAGCAGATATCTTGTTTGGAAAACTCTTTATGGGCAACTACTATACCCCTACCAAGCCCTTGCTCCTCCGAATTATCTAGCGAGAATGACATTATGTAACGTTAGCTCCGGTATAAATTTTTATTATACATTAAAAATGTATTTAAATTTATACATCGCCTAACCGACCGTTACCTCTATCAGGTGCTCGGTTTTGTGATAACCAGCTCGCATCCGCTATGCCCAAAGTGGCCTGAATGTTCTCCAGAGCCGCCACACTAATAAGGCCTCCCAGAAAGTACATAAGAATACTCCGCAACCATTTGAACTCTCTTGACTTCACCGATCCCGACCAGCAAATGCCTAGAAGAGCTTTCCGCTCTAGGCCCTCTTGGGCTTAGAAGAATTACCAAGGGGTTAGAACAAGAATGCAAAAAGTAGATTAGCTCTATTATTTCTCTAAACTGCTACATAATAATACATTTACAGACATTTTTAATGGCGAATTTTTAGTTTTACAGAAAAATGTAACATGTGAGCAGACGAAAATGAAATGAAGCTTGGCTTTGAAATGTTTGTTGTATGAATAATATGTTGGTGACACTGTAAGTCTATGTCAAATTTGAGGTTAGCAGGTCAAATTTTGCGTCAGTCTGTGTCAAAACAGAAAATTGCAATTGCACAGCATGTAAAATTTGATGACATATTACAGGTTTGAATTACTGAGAAGGCAGTGAAAGTAATTTAATCACAGAAAGAATAACAATTCATGGGTAATAGATTTAAAAATTGGTTTAGATTCTTTTTGTAGCAATAATACTATCCACTAAACCCTACTACTAGATGCTGGTGTATTGCGGTACGTTAATAATAAGTGCTTCGGCTAGCTCTGAATGAGGTGTACTACGCTAAAAAGAATAAACTTCAGGGAACCAAGAACTTAATAAAAACCTGAGAGCCAGTATCGTCTAAGCGATGTAAAATATGTAGATTTTGTTGTACGATGAGGCCTCACCGAACAGATGCAATTATAGATATGGAACTGATTACCACACAAAAAGCAACTATTTGCCATAATCGCCGAAAAACGCGCGCTTTACTAATTATGTGTAAATACGAGTATGTGCAAATTATTATATTTATCTTTTGCAAACAAAACAAGTGGAAGTTGTGGCACTAGATATTTTGAAAAATCAAAGGCAACCAGGGGTAAAAAAATCTTAACGTTCCTAATAATAGTGAAACAATAAAAGGAAACACTTGGTAATGCGAATTATATCAATTTACAAATAAAACATCTGGTGTGATACACGCACACAACTTCCTTTACAGTGATCTTATAATTAGCCAAAAATTTTATTTTTAATTTTTAAAGCAATTGTCAAAAATTATAAATTCTACAGAAACCGTACCGGGTGGCCAATTAAGAAGGGCACTCGGCCCTTTCTCGAAAAGTAATTGTCGTAAAAACTTGAGGTAAAAAAATTTATGACTAAAGCGGCCAAGAGAAAATGCTGGAAATTATTTTTAAGTTTCTAGAATGGCCGCCAGGGGGCGTAATCGCATTCTTGAATTTTAAATACCGTTTTTTGAGAAATATTCTTATATTACAGATAGCTAAAATAGACACCGTTTTAAAGCTGAGCTAAATTCGATTCTTTTTTGTTAAATGCTTTTTGCTCTATCTCTTAACGAAAAGTGGTGGGGGGTGTCCGAACATTTTCGGAAAGAAATGTCAATAACTTTAAATTGCTGAACCGATTTTGTCAAACTTGGAGTTGTTGAAAAGGCCTTTTCTTAGGCTAACAACGTTGTTTTCAGCGGATTGATTTAGATTGCTTGTGTCGCCGCTAGAGGGCGTTTTGCGACAACACTACAAATGAAATGGATTTTGTCAAAAAAATTAAATGCAACGATACCAGTTTTATTGCAACAAAAGATAGCCAAATAAGGGCCTAACACGTTAGTGAAAACCGCTTTTCAATATTTGCTTCCTAACCTAAAATATCAGTAAAGGAAGTTAAAACTCGAAATAATGTCTCATCTTTGGGAATATTTTCAGTATACCTGCCATTATTAAATCTTAATTATCGTTCTTTTAGCAAAATATATATATAAATTTACTGTTAAAATACTAACATTATATTTAAAATGTCAATAATAATTAATACTCATTCAATATGATTGAATATTGCCCTTCTGTCCACACGAAATTCGAAATTTTTAAAATTCAAGTGTGCTTTGGAAAACAAAATAGCAAAAATTATAATGGTGCTGTTTAAGTGTCAATCATATTAAGATTGTAGCTATTTATAGTGCATTTTGGTGCCTTATTTGTAAATAATGCCTTTTCCACCTGTAGAAGTGT
>OW679194.1:209724937-209852537 GCA_940337035.1 Agriotes lineatus
ACAAAACCATCATAAAATGTTCAGTGTGACCAATGATTTCTGAGAAAATCGCTAAAAACCACCGCAGTGCCTGTTAGGGGTAGTTTTTGGGGGTGAAGCAACCACTTGGGACTTGGGAACTCTTTTGTTTTTGAAAGCCCTTCCATTGGTGCGTATAACCTCCAAACGGCAAAACTTTATTATTTCTTTCCTATTCGACCATTATAGGTCTAATATCAATGGACTAGTTTGACTCCCAACATTAATCGTTCCATTGTTAGGCGATTTTTAGCTTCTCTACGCTGGTTTTTGCGAGTGTCAATGTTTCTGAGCCATACGACAATTTTGAAGATGTATGATAGTTTTGTGTACGCTGCCCATCCGAGCCTGATTCGCCTTTGTAGTTCGTGTGCTTGATTATCCCTATGTATTCTTAACTCATGACCCAAGTATTTATATTCCCTGACTTCCTCTATGTTATCTTGGTGTAGCGTGATTTTCCCCGTCAGTACTAAGCTTGTCATGATTATTGTTTTTTCTTTGTTTATGTGGAGACCTATTTTTTACTTCCTTTTACAATAAAGGAAGTATTGGATTCACCCTAAAAAATCGAAATTGAGTTTTCAACAGATCTTCACGTTTTAGAGTCCCCTGAACCCAAAAAACATATTTTTTTCATTGGTCTGTCTGTCTGTCTGTCTGTGTGTCTGTCTGTCTGTCTGTGAACAGAATATCTCAAAAACTAAAAGAGGTATGGCGTTGAAACTTCATATATAAGTTTTGTGTACTATGTAGATGTTACAGCAAGCTTTTGAAGAAAATCGCATAACCGGAAGTAGGTGTTTACTCTTGTGATTTTTCAGTTCTTTTCGATTTTTTCAAAAACGGCTCTAACGTTTTTTTTTCAAAAGTCACATTTTTACTACATTTTGAATGTGTATTGATATGAGGTATGTGATTTTCCAGTTGAATACTTCTAAAATGGGTTTCTTTTGTTTTTTTTTTCTATTTTTTTTATTAACTCCTATTTTAAATAAAACACCCGGTATGTTATTACATTTTTTAATTCAGCTTACAATTTTAGAGAAAATTTGTCTCTTCAACTAAATTTTGTACCGTTTTTGCAGAATTTGTAATTTTTGAAATTTTTTTACAAATGCTTAAAAATTTAAAATCAAATTTTTGGCTAATTATAAGATCACTGTAAAAGGAAGTTGTGTGCGTGTATCACACCAGATTTTTTCTGTTGCCTTTGCAAGTTCTTCGAGCATGGCTTGTGCCTCGTTTATATCTTCTGCAATGAGTACAACATCGTCGGCAAAGCGCAGATTGTTCAGCCGTTTGCCATCGATATTTATGCCTTTATCTCTCCAGTCTAGTTGTTTGAATGCATATTCTAGCTTTGGTGACATTGTGTGCCCTTGTCTTATACCTCTCTCAAGTGGGAACTTGTTAAAGGCTTGATGTAACTTAACATATGCTGTTGAGGTATATTAGTCGGGAGTAGTGGTAGTCGATACGGCATTGACTGATGGATTTTATTATATGGTGAGTTTCTACGATGTCAAACGCTTTCTGAAAGTCTACGAATATCAATACCAAAGGCATGAGCGTAACTTGAGGCATAACTTTCGGGGGGCAAAATCAAGACTTCACAACATTTTTAAACCTAAATTGCAAAAAAAGTGGACGTGACTACCTCCCTGGACTTTCCCATACTGGAAACTGTTCATATCGTCTTTATTCAACAGTCTTTACAACATATCAAAATTTCAACTCGATGACTCACGTCTTCACCGTGATAAGCGTTTACACTTTCAAGTAAATTGCGGGTAAATATAAAAGAACTAGTGAGTCACCCGAACTACGTTTCGGTTCGCAAAATTAAGAGAGATTCATTAATATAAATTAAAAAAAAAGATGCATCGACGGGATCGAACCCGAGGCTCCCGCGTGATAGGCCACCACGCTTACCGCAGAACCACACTCTCCTGTTTGAATAATGCGCTCACCCGAGCTAATACTAGACAGCGGTAGGCGCTCCGCTCTGCTGCCTAGAGAAGTTAATTAAATTATACTGCTGCCTAGAGATGTTAATTAAATTATAACTGTTTCGCACTTTTTTGTAAATAAAAACCGGCCTACGATATAAGTCTGAAAATTTGCAAACTTTTAAGCCATCGTACAACTTAATCGGTCCAGTATCTTCGGAGGAGATAGCGAACAAACATAGTTACACGCAAACAAAGAGAGCTACGATTTTATGTTATAAGATGTGTAGTTCAAAACGTGACCACCGAGCTTCTGTAGATGGCGCCAAGTGGACAAGCCGCCACTGTCAGTTTATGTATTATTTTCCTCAAAACGGCTGTAGCACCGAGGTGAAATTTTCTAAGTACCTGGAAATTATATTTTCTAGGGCATACAAAATCGATTTTTTTATTTTCGCGGAAAAAGATTCTTTGACGCAAAAATATAACAACCGTTAAAATAAAAAAATTATTTTTCAAAAATAGAGGGGGGAGAGGGCCGGTGCGCTTACATATATCCACGAGTGTAATATTTTTTTACATATTCATATGCCCCATTATGCACTGAGCAATTCAGTGAAAACCCCAGCTACCTATCTTGTTTTGTTTATTAATTAAAGGGGTTTAAATTTTCAAACTTCAAAGCTTCGTAGAGGGCGCCACAGATAATTCATGAGATTTTTTAAAAAACAGATCGATAGCCCTTTTCGGGGTCTATCAGTGTATGAAGTTTAAACAAATTCCTGTGGGCAGTTTTTGAGAAATGATTTTTAGAAAATTTCCAAAATTTTGAAAATTTGAAATTTAGGCCCCTTCATATTTTTCAAAACACTTTTTATATCACCTCATGTTAGTCTTCATATACTATTCAGAAAACAAAAATCAATTGAATCGATTCATCCGTTTTTGAGTAATAGGGCGTTAAACTCAAAATTTTCAAAAAATCATAGCGCCCTTCATTTTAAACCTAGCGAGTTGGGCAAAAAACTAACAGATTTGTCTTATGACCCTCTATCGTTATCCGCGATAAAATTTTCAAAATTTTAATCACGAAAACAGTCGTACCAAAAAAACATGCGTAACTTCCGCTTCCGGTTTCGGATTTTTTTGAAAACCTTATTTTGTCGATGAATTTTCGATACACCCCCGCATTCCAAAGCGCATCAAAATTGGAGCAATACTTTCGGCTGTAGGAGCGTCACCCACCCACACACACACCCACACACCCACACACAGACAGACATTTTTTAAAAACCACTTTTTTGGGTTCCTAGAGGCCCAAAACGGATATTTCTGTGAAAATCTCGATTTCCAAAATTTTCATGATTCCAAGACTTCCCTATACCTATGGGTATGGGAAAGTAAAAATGCTGTACTTGCACTTTAAAATCAAAATTTTGGGGGAGCCATTGCCCCCCCCCTTGCCCCTCCCAAGTAACGCCTATGACCAGAGGTCAATTGTTTTTCCAATTAAAACGTTATAATTATAAAAAAAAACTTAAAATCAATATTTGTGTGAAATTCGATTGTATTTTTAAGAGAATTCGGGATGTGGGAATTATGCGGGCCAGGTGGATTTGGGGGTTTCAAAATGGAGAAAACGTTATAATTATCAAAAAAACCCTAATATTAATATTTGTGTGAAATTCGCTGTTTGGAGACTTGCTCTTTAAGAGAATTCGGGATGCGGTTGTGAGAGGGGGGGTGGATTTTTTTTGCCTTATTTTCTGAATTTTGTTTGATTTTGGCGCTTTGTGAAATTGTAAATTTGCAAGTAAATATTAACTAACGTGATACTAACGGAATCTCGGATTGCATATTTATCTAACATGAATAATATTTCGTTGGGTTAAGGTCATTGCCCAGCCGCACTTGTTGGCAGACGGTGGTAGAATAGTAGACGGTCACTGGCTGGATTGGGATGTTAGTGTCAGCTGCTGTACTAAAACTTAATGCGGAATTGTAATAGAAAAAAATCTGTAAAAGGCTTTACCCAGAACTTCCCTCGTCGACATTGTGACACTAAATAATTTTAAAAATAAAATTAATTTAAGAGTAAAAATATCTTCACGTTTCTAATAAATAAAATAAATTTTCAAATAAAAAAAACGTTACCGGTGGTTGAATTCGAAGGGCAGGCGAAGTGCGTATGCAGTTCCAACGCTTTGTGGGATATTGCAAGGGAACTGGCTATTATTAAGCAACGCACTAATTTGTTGCTCCTTTTTGTATCGTACAACATTTATTATGTATTTATTGGGGCCCGTTTTTGGTAAGAATAAAGCCTGTGCTATGTAAAAATTATTACTAGTATTTATTGCTAAGTTAAATCACAAATAAACAAAATTTTATTTTTTTAAGGTGCTCACCTTGCATATATTTGTCTGAAATTTTCTCGGTTTCATGCCAGGTAGATATATGTGTATGCAAAATATTGTTCTCCTCCGACAAATAGTTTTTGAGTTATACCGCCAACAGACAGACAGACTGACGGGATTGAGAAAATCTGTTTTTCGTCATCTAGGGGCCCTGAAACGTGAAGATCTGGAGAAATCTCTGTGATTTTTTCGCTATTACAATACTTCGTCTTTTAGACTAGGGAAGTATAAATTCATGGAAATTTTAAAAATATGAATAGGTACATATGCATATGTGTATGTACGGAAAATGCAAAGTTACTTAGTTTAGACACTATAAAAACTCCTCAAACAATAAATCCTTTTAAAATGTATTTATTGAACAATTATCACCATTGACTATACAACTCAAAGAACTATTCGCATCTAATCCCTTTTTCACACTGCCCAGTTTCTCCTAATAAACACAGTAACATCTTTCCAGTTATTATATGCATTTGCTATTAAAGCACGTTTCATGAGTAAACAAAATAAACTATGAACAATAATATGTGGAGCCGGCGAGGGAATAGCTTGCAATTCTCAAAACTCCTTCAAAACAGCTACAAATATAATAAAGGATGACTCATATAAGCAATACATCTTCTAATGTATATTAAAAAAAATATTAATGTAATATCGAATTCAATATCTTTATCTAATTGCAGATTAATATGAAATTGTACAAGATGCTGAGAAGGTTCAAAATTGTAGTAGTACGTACTATTAGTAATGATCTGCTGTGCAGTAGAACTTCTCAGTAACGTTTTGGGTGGAGTATAATAAACAATAATCATACAGATGTGAGTGAGCGGATGGCCCCGCGAGCAAACGCTCGCCTCTCAGGCGGTCGGTCCGGCGAACTTTAGAAGAATTTTAAAAATCGTACTTTCCCCGGCTACCATGCTAACACCTGTGGTAGTCGTTTACCCCTAAACAAGGGAACTCTTCCTCACTTTCGACGGGCAAGGCTAGCCACCTACCCGGCCTAAGGGCAAAGAGGGCTCATAAAACCACTTTGTGGTTAACACAGGCCACTGGCCTATAATAAGAGGAAGAAGAAGAAGAATACAGATGCAAACAATTCTAAAACTTTTTTATTTTTATCCCTTGTAAATTTTTCAGATTTTGTAAATTTTATATCAGACTTGAAAATTAGCCAAATTCATTTTCAATGCATTAACGAAGGTTAGTAAATTGTAATTTCTGTATTTTTTTATAGAACATCTCACAGCATACAATTTCTATTCAGTAATTTTGACTAATTTACGAAAAATTAGCTAATCGAATGTTTTCGTTGTTTTCTTCGAATCATCTCGAATATTGTTGACTTTTTTAAAATATGAAAATTTATTGTCAATGCTACTTTAATTATGCAATTTTTCCCTAATTTAACCGATTTAGAATTCTTTACGACAACCGATCCCCATGTCTAAGGCCGAAAAACGGGCACACATGGTATACCGGGTGACAATGAGACTAGGGCCATGCTTATATCTTCTTTATTTATGGACCGATTTGGATAAAATTTTATACCAAGATACTAGACATAATTTCTGATTGGCTGATAGATATAGTCAAAATGGCTGACTTCCGGTTTTACCGCAAATGATACTAATTTTGTTTTTTTAAATAGAACACCCTGTATATTTTATATTTTTCTGCATCTACGAGTCAAATTACATATAATAGTCCTGCCAAATTTAAATTTTTTTAAAGAAAAAATTTGTTTTTTTATTAATTTTCAGTTTCAGATAAAGATAAAGTAGTGCATGATGCATATCGTTAGATTGGTAATGACATTTTCTATCTAATGGCAAAATGGCCCTTAGTAGGTGCCATTTAAAAAAAGTGAGTTTTTCTTAAAAAACGAGTTTAGCAAATTATATTCTTTTATTAAAGGTTTGTTATTGACCTTATTGATAAAATAGCTATTATTAAGAGTTGCTAGAGTCAATTAGAAAAAAAATTCCAAGTCAAGGCCTTCTATGGTAAAAAATTAAAATTAAAAAAATATTTTTTTTGTTTAAAAAAATTGAAATTTTGCAAGACTATTATATGTAGTTTGACTCGTAGATTCAGAAAAACATAAAATATACAGGGTGTTCTATTTAAAAAATCAAAGTTGGTATCATTTCCGGTAAAACAGGAAGTCAGCCATTTTGACTATATCTATCAGCCAATCAGAAATTATGTCTAGTATCTTGGTATAAAATTTTATCCAAATCGATCCATAAATAAAGAAGATATAAGCATGGCCCTAGTCTCGTTGTCACCCGGTATAGCTAACTCTGTATTTACCGCGCTCTGTTTAGTCACTTTCTTCGATGCAATATTAAATAATATATTGAATATTAAGCTCCCTTGTCTTTATTATTTTATCAGGCTAATTCTCGTCAAGCTTACCATTTTCGCAGAAACTTCTAATTCGTGCATTGCTTCGTATATATTTTTTCTTATTGCATATTAAATCAATAAACAATGCAATAGCAGGTACTCTTCATTCATCACTGTCTGGACTACCTAAGCGTATGCATTTCACCAATCATTATCCTATTTTCTCTAAACTCTTCTTGATATTTCCTTGCAATTGTTACTGCATACTTCTTTCTTTTGCGCATGTGGTCATAACATACTGTTACAGTATCAAATTGACTTATCGACACTCACGACTGTGTGAGTACCAAATAACTCGACAAGTCCGGGAAAGGTGCACTCTCACCCTGAAAATCGTAAGAAACAGGCTAAAGGCCTCGGCTCAGATACGCTCAGGGAGGTGGCGGGGTCCTAAAACGAGACACCACAGGGCAAGCGTGTTGAGGTATATATAGGGTGTTACCAAATAAATGGGTGCCACAAAATCCAAATCAGGAGACCCACGTTCAACCGGATCTTGAGGGTCAAACGGGGCGAAAAATACCCAAATAACTTTTTCTGGAAGCCACAGCGCAGCGACAAACGCAACAACCTACCTGCAGCGCGCGTCCACCACCTCTGGGCCTCACCTTACAGCGACCATAACATAGTGACTCAGTCACCCTGTAAACAAACATGCACAAGACACAAAGGGAAAAATCATAAGACGGTACAGTTAATACATCTATTGGGCCGCTTCACATGACCAACTAACAGCTTACATGGTACCAACGTGGTCGGCACGTACAACCATCTGTACTAACTACTTATGGGATACGACCAGCTGGGAAGCGCTTTACCTAAGAGTTACGACGCATACTGAGACGTACAACAAGACAAAATTAGTTCTAGCTAAATTACGACAAGTATATTACAAGTATATTGCACACGCGTGAGATTCACATGTGGGTGTACCAGATATGAGTATGCGAATTTAATTGTAAAACAAACAAAACGTCTCGCAGCGAAGCACTATAGGTACTTTATATGAGTTTAATGCAAAACAAGCAAGACAGGCTCGCAGTGATTCAACGAGCAACACTAACATTGCGTTCGTATTGAAGCTATTACGATACTCATTTGCGATGCTATAATAAAAATACTAAAGACAGAGTAATAAATTTTTTAACATTGGCAACCATAGGTACTTTGCTCCGTGTACTTATCAAACTATCAATAGTCACCTTTATTATACCGCATAAATGTTGCCAACTAGCGCTAAATCCTCTAGATTTTGGAATTTTAATTTTTTGTTTAAAAAAGTGGCAAAGTAGATAAAATACTACATGATACCTCGTTTATAAGACATTTTGTAGCACTTACTTCGTTAGGGCACTCCTCGCTTCGCTCGTTGTACCCTATACCCGTGCATGCTACAAAATGCTTCTTATAAAACTCGTATGATAATATACTATTCGGTGTGTCTCTCAATATTAATTTGAAATTGTTATGGGTAAAGGTTAAAATATTTAAAAAAAGAAATTACGCCAATATGTTTAAAACACTGCAAAGAAAGCAAATCATTAGGACAACAAAATAGTATATTATGGGACAAGTGGTTGAAATAAAATGTCAACGTTGAGAGTGGTTTTTTTCAACGAGCGAAGCGAGTTGAAAAAAGTAACTTGAGACGTTGAAATTTTATCAGCCACGAGTTACATATACTATTTTTTCTACGAATTTTCACTCATTTTAACAAATTAATGCACTTTAGAAAAAATTAAACATAAAGTGACATATCTCTTGTCATCAATTGAATGTCAAACAGTTTGAAATCCCGGTAGTCCGAGCATTTCAATCTCTAGTGGTTGAAATGCAACTTCAACCACCGGACTCAATGTCAAAATGACTGATTTCAATGTCATGAGTAGAAAAATACATTTTTTCTACAGCCGTCAAAACAAACTGACATTTATGAATCTCTATAGATACGCGAAGTTTAACTTTTTTTAACACGTGAAAAATAGTATATTAAAGTATGAGTGGATAACAAGGTCTTTAAAACACGCGCGAGTTTTCGGGCACGACGGCGTAGCCGGAGTATTCGAAATAGAGCAAGTGTTTTAAAGACCAGTTCTCCATGAATACTTTACGCTATTTTTTATTATACCTCCAATACTGGAAATAAATCACGCACTAAAAACTTAGAAATAATTTTTGTCGTAATAAATTGAGAGAGCATAATAATATTGCTACTATAGTTACAAGAATTGTTTACATTTTTGGCGCGACAACGTCCGTTGTTGCATTCAATCGTTTCCTTAACAACCTTTAAAGCTCGGCGAGCTTTAATCGCCTGTTTTCGCACGCTCAGACGTGCTTTAAATGGCGATTCTCCGCAGGTATAATAAAAATAATATTTCTTCACGGCTAGCAGTGAAACAACGGTTTTGGAACACCATTTCCTTAGTTACAACACATATAAAACGTTACGTACATAATAATATTACTCTACTTATTTGCTATATACGTATGATTTTGTTACAGAGAATCTTTTATTCTTTTTTTGAAGGCTGTAGAAAAAACGTTGTTTGTATTTTGTAGCAAAATTCGTGTTTTTATGGCACGTTTGAATGACTTTTCTACCTCGACCTTAGTCATTCTCACGCGCCATAAAAAAAACACTCATTTCGCGCACTTAATACAAAAATTACTATTCTATATTCTAATATAATGTTCAGTGAATGGCCAATTGACATTATTTCCATTAAACTCATAATAATACAGATAACTACGTATTTAGTTATTCCTTTATAATTTTTTTACTAAACTTAAAAGCATTTGTCGTGCTATTTATCTGTATGATAATTTAAGATACCGGCTATGAACAGTTTTCGAAGGTATGTCTGTCTGTTAGTCTATGAGTCTGTGTTTTCTCTACAGCCCAGAAGGTTCAAAAATTTGCAAGAAGCAGAGTGGCAAATACATTTGTCCGTGATAGTACATTAAAAGGGGCATCGGGAAATCTGGAAAAGGATCTGAAATTTGTAGTTATACAATTGCTGCCATGGAACTGCACATGGTGTAGCGAAAACAGCCCTTAGGTCTATTATAACAGGAAGATAAAGAAATAAAATATTATTCTGTTCAAACCTATAACCAATTTATTTCCAAATATATTTTACATCAGTAGCACAATGCTTTATTGTTAATATGTGTAGCTGTCTGTTTTTCCTCCAACATAGTTTGGTGATCTCCAGTAACAACATTAACTTCCACATTCTGTTTGCAGTACTGAAATACAAAACAATATAGCAAAGTTCTCTATAATAAAAATAAGAAAGAACTTTGAATGGCTTATTTAAGCCTTCATATCCTGGGATAATTAATAGACTTCACTATAATCATATTCAAGCATTTTCAAATGAAATTGACTGCCATAACAGTTTTGATTAATAAAAAATCCAAAATATATTGAAAATTAATAGTTTCAAACCAAGCAGAACAACCGTACCTCTTTGTAACTCAATTCGGGAACATACATAGATAAAAGCAGTGCAATATTTGAAAAATAAATGATACTGAGGTTAAAAGGGGACTTGTTAAATACTATATAATATTTTTAACATTGATCAAATAGTATATGATTGATGTCACAAAACTCACGTTAGATAAAAAAATATGCGTAGACATAAAAGTAAGGACATGAATGGTCCATAGCAGCCTATTTTAACAATTGATATTACACCCATATGAAGATATAACTTACCTTGGAAAGTCCACAAATATCATATTTACTAGCACCACCTGGTCTCAATAAATGTATTTGTCCAATAAGCAATTCCTCAGAAGGCTGATATAAAGATAATTCGTCTAAATGCTGTTTAAAAATAGTTAATGTTTCGCTGAGATATTCTTTATCTTCAGCAGAACAATCATAATTCTCTAAAGCAAACTTCAGGCGTGCTTCCCATCCTGGCGAACTACTCAAACCTTTTACTATCTGCAAATTAAATTATAATTAGTGCTCAATATTTGTGTTCTAGTACTATAATGCTTACATCCGGATTTGTTAAATTCAAGATTCGACACAGTAAACCAATTTCACTGTTAGCTCCATCACCCAAGCGTTTAAGTATTCCTTGTATAGTTTCTGGAGCTCCATCGATGAAGTGCAACTTAATTTTACATTTATTTTGTTCTAAAGTTTTAGCTATTTCAATAGCAAGGACTCCGCCATAAGATATACCAATAATATTGTAGGGACCTTTTGGATAGATCTCTTTCATTTTCTGTAAGATATATAATACAGTAGCATCATTTGTTATTAGATAAAAGGATACTATCTAAATGTTTCATTTTGTGTCTAGTTTAACTTGAATGCATTAAAAAGTTTGTTGTTATTTATTAAAAGAATATAAATGGATAGTAAGTAGTTACTTGTATTTCACATTAAGGAAAGGTTTGTGTTGGCTACATTTATTTTTTTTATATTAAACTTACTACTTAGAAAATGTTGTAAAGAATGTGATACCTGCTTCATTTAGTAGTATAAAATCATAAATGTAAATTACTGAAGCAACACCCTTGTGTATGAACTGAATCTATACAAAAGCAAAATAAAAAGGGGAAATACTAGATAACACGATTTAAATTGCCTCTCTTGATATATAATTAAATTCGTTTTAATATTACTTACCGCAGCTAATTCTGCAGCAGTTTCTTGAATTGACAGACTGCTATTTGGGTAATTAGCACAAAAAATTGGATGTAGCAACTGATTGGCCAATTTTTTAACAGCGTTTCTTCCAAACATTCCAGGAATTACAAACATAGGAGGAGATTCTCTTACAACACGTGGGCATAATGATGACAGTTGTAAGAAGTCGGGTTTTGAGGGCGAAATAGATGTTTCTTCCTTCAGGTGATCAATAGAACTTGGAAGTAGCAGGCTCAACTCTACAAATTGATTATTATTAGCAAATGCCGCCTTTACCTTCACAATATAAAGAATTACTTTTAAAGAGAGACTGAGCAGTTTCTTGTACTACATCCTTAAACTGATCGGTTTTGACGAATATATCACGTGCTTTAAACCGCAGTATATCATCCAGAGAGTGCAGTACGTCAGAAAATTCTAAAATATCTTGCCATTGTATATTATATGTAGGGAATCCAGCATCAGTTCTCAACTGGCATACACCAGCAGCACTATTCAAAAAGTTTATAAGAAGTGCTTTTGGTGCTGTAGTTTTCAAAGCAGAATCTAAGTAATGCACTGCTTTAATTTCAGAGTTTTTAGAGGACGAATTTTTATTGGGCAATATGAAAATAGCTCCAATTGGGCCCAAGTAATAAACTTCTGACAACAATTCAGCTGCAGTATCTCTTGTATGTGCTTTAGTAGGTGCGAATATAATCTCTGCATTAAAATATGTCTGAAGCAACATCAATCGACGATTAATATGTGCCTGTTGCGGTTTTGATTCAGATGATACCACAATTCGCCTTGCACCTCTAATGATTAACCATTCCAGTACATCTGTCCACATCTCTGAACTGCCACCTTCATAATAGAAATCTATCACTGTTCACATAAATTTTAAATATGCTACTTACCATATACTAGGTATGAACCTTTAGGATCACATATAAACTGTGACGTTTTGTTAATATTTAATTGACCTAGTGCTATATTATCTGACAATTTTACTACAACTTTTGCAATATGCTCTGGTTCTTTTAGAGTTCTGCAAAACAAAAGTTTATATTTTACAATTATGATAATGCTTAAAATATAAAATACTTCAATATCTCTTCTATGCCTTGATGATCAACTACCACCCGATGTAAAGGTCGCACAGTCAAATTTTCTAATCCTTGTTCGACGAGATCATGTATTTCCTTTTTTACTTCTGTAGGAGCATCGAAAATAGTTTCAGGAGTAATTCCAATAAACGAAACATTCTTTAAAAATACACTCATTCCGATTTCATTGTTTTCTTCTATGTCTAGCTTTCCCAACTGCAATATTCTTCCAAACTCAGCTACACATCGCAGTGTTGCATTTAGCAGGCTTCCGGTCAAGCTATTTAAAACTACATGTGCTCCTACTCCACCAGTTGCCATTAATAGGTGAGTTTCAAATGAAGAATTACGTGCACTGAATATATTTCTATCGCCCAACTAAAAAGTAAGTTGTATTATAAGTACAATATATGTTCATGAGGTTTTAAGATAGGCTACCAGTATTCTTAAAATATATTGCACCTATAAAATGAATTAATAGATATTAATCAATTTATCAAAAAGTTGATGTTTTAAAAGTTACAACCAGACATGTGGCAGAGGGATAATAAAGAGAAAAAATATTTTGAGTAATTGCAGATACCTACTTAGTATTTATTTTTTTATTCAATATATTCAATTAATGTGTTATTAAAATGCTATAAAGAACTATTTCTTAGTAGCAAACTTACAAATTTAAACTGCTTTTTCAGAAAAGCCTTCTGTCGATCAGAAGTTACAGTTGTAAAAACAGTGCAGCCAATCATTGAAGCAATGGAAATTGCAGCTAACCCAATTGCTGAACATCCACAATGTACTAAAACCGTTTCACTAGGTTTTGTCCTACCGATATGTACAATAGCATAATATGCCTACAAACAAACATATGTAATAATAGCTATCTTCAATGGTTTTTTAATTACCGTGGCATATGCGTGGGGCACGGTTACAGCATCCTGCACTGACCATCTGTTTGGAAGATTCCATGATAACATGTTGTCAGGAATTAACTTACAAAATTCTGTATTGAAACGAGCCAAACCCATTATTTTTTCACCAGAACTAGTTACTCCGGCATAATCAATATTTCCTAATTCAACTTTATGGTTTCCTTTCAGTATTAATGTTTCATCAAGTACGTTTATCCCAAGATAATCTATGCGTGTATTAGAGATAATATTGCTAAAACACATTGATTTAGTTAATTACTTTTGTCTACATACATACTACTTTACTACTTAAGAATAGTGGAAACAAGTTCTGGCTAGAGCATAAAAATGTCTACATTTTTTATTGCAAAAATGTACTGCCATATGTGTACATATGCCTTAACATTAACAGGGTTAGTGCTGACAGACCCCTGTTATTTAGAGCAAAGTTGAAATGTAAAGACACCAGCGTCCCAGCATAACCTTATGGTGTGCTGGTGTCTTTACATTTCAACTTTGCTCTAACACTGCTATTTTGATTCACCATTTTGGTTAATTTACCTAGTTGTTTGAAGAGGGTTTGATACATCTTCTTTAAATTCGATTGGTACCGGTGCAAACGAACCAATATGGCCATCCTTTGCCACGACTAGTGATAGATCTTGTTTAAATACATGCTGATAAGCAGATTCATTGGCTTTAAATTCTGGCGCCTTTTTGTCAAGAATAAATGCCAACCTGGAAAGTATCTTTAAAGTCTATGTGCTTACAATTTGTTTTATTACTTACTTAACATTCTTCATATTTGGTAAGTTACGTATATCTCTCAAAAAGTTGGTTATTCCTTCAAACGGAACAGACGAAGCTGCCAAATAAACCCTTTTTTCTGATCCTGCAGAAACGGCAGATTTAAGTTGAGATACCCATGACACGTTTTCACGTGAAAGGTCTTTAGAACTCAAAGTGTCTGCCTTGGAATAAACAATTACTGGTGGAATTGTTGAAGCCTAAAATCCATACAAAATTTGGCATATGATTACAGGTGTGTTTTAATATTTTGTACCTTGCGAAGTAACGAATAAGAAATTCCATTTACTGAAAATTGTGCAACCTGAATAATCTGAGGGTAGGATAAAATATTTTTGTCAGTCTGTACAAGCAAGAAGGCGTGGGAAGATGTCAATAGTTTCACACAATCTTCGTTAATTTTGCCATTAGTTATAACATACACAGGTTCAGTTTGGGAGATAAGGATCAATTTTGCATCTTTTACAGAAGAAATATTAGCCTGCAATATATCAGTTTGTCTAAACAGTATTAAATACATTCAGTAACTACTTACACTTATGTTGGTGTATTTGTTGAGTACATTCTTTATATTTTCTTCAAAACCAGGATTTTCTGTCTCTATTTCAATTACCATTATACTCTTAGCATTTGGATTCTTAAAATTTTCCATAACAAAACTAAATCCTAGATTAATCCCACTTTCTATGTTCTGTAAAGATATTATTAATTTATATAAGTAGCTCTATTCTTCTACGAAGAAGAGCTGCACTAATAATTTTTAATAATTGACCATGGTTGACGTTTTAACAAAACTAGGCTATGGTTAGTTACTGATTCTGTAAATTTATTCATTTAAAAATGAAGCCCCATACCCATCCAGAGTAACGCACGCACCATGCAGTCCTGATACAACTGCATGTACTTTATTTGTGTCAAAAATAAAAAAACACGTGAGGAAAAGGCATCCATACACAAATGCAGCTAAAAGACACAACCTAAACACATTTTTGAAAATATTTTAAGAGTAGATTTTTCTATTTTCAAAAGTGGCTTGAAAGAATAAACAAATATATGAAAGCCAGAGACCATACTTTGAAAGCATCGACTTATTTTCTTCAGAAGACTTAAATATTTCTTGCAACTAAAAATTATCCGTGCAGCCCACATAGATTACTTTACAGACTAAGATAAGTACATCAAATTTATGTAAACATAAACATTTCAATAGAATTTCAGTCTTTGTTGCAATAAACCTTTCACATCAATTGAGTCACATACTTTTCTTCATGCATAAATTTAGATTAGTGGCAAAGCAGTAACTTTAGCTGAAATATAATAGTAGTCTTCCAACTTGAAACATATACTAACATCCGGATATTGTTTATATTAAGTGATCTGAAGAGTACCACCTCCTTAATGTCATTTAAACTAGTACAGTAAACACCTTGTATCTTCTGTTTTAATTACTGCTGTTTTTTATTTAACTATGGTCCAAACAAATTAAATAGGAAATATAGTAAACATTTATAATATAAATTGTACGTTGTTCTGAGCAATGTGATGATCCATAAATTAAATATTATTATTTGAGGTTCTGATCACTAGTAAAGACAGCTTTTCTGAAACACCTAAATAGAACATCACGACCTAAAGAACAAACACAGAAGACAAAACCTATAGAAGTATCCACGGTACAACATCGAGAGTTTGAGTAACTATTCTACTAAAGGATTTCCAGAAGAAATGTATTTTACATTAAAATATAATTTTTATCAGGTAGGTAGTGAATGAAGCAATAGGAAAACCGCAACAAATGAAAACTAAACCTAATAACTATTGGTGAAATGAAGAAATAGAAAAGTTGGTCAACAAAAGAAGCAACAACTGTTCAACAGATGAATAATAATGAAAGACATAACTGACTGAAGAATATATAGAAGACACTGTTATTTGGTCAAAAGAGAAGTAATAAAGTTGAAAAATGTTTATTGGAAACATAAGTACAATGAAATAGACAGTTTGCTAGGAAGTTCTAAGTCAAGAGCAGTTTGAAAAATTAGAAATAAATAGAGTTAAAAGAAATGGACATGAAATGTTGATGATTGACCTCATTGGACAGAAAGAGTGGAAGAAGTATTACCAAGATCTTTTAACGGAAATAAGATTTGAGTTGAAAAATGTTGACTACAACACACATTATTGATTGAAAATGCGCATATATTATGACAACAATAACAAATCCCCTGGTACTAGTACAACTGCTAAAATGTTTCCCAGAATCAGTTTAGATTGTAATACAGCATACATTTCCAACAAATTCCTAAATGGAGGAACTGTGGCATGGAAATAAAAAACTGAATTTATTAGTTCTGTACCTACATAGAAAAGAAGACAAGAAATCATGTACCAACTATTGAGGTCTTAGCATAACAGCCTCTACAGATACTCTGTACAGAAGGGTATCAAGAGATTAAGCAAAAAGGAAAACAGAGCAGTTTTAAATCCGGATAGTGATGTGTTGACAGCTAATAGAAAAAACCTTAGCTTATGATAGTCAGCTACACTTAATTTTCATACATTTAAAAAAGGCATGCAATAGTGTACCTGCGAACAAGCTGTGGTATCCAATGATAGAAATAGTAGGTATCCACCAACAATACTACACCAATGCCATAAAAAAGTTCTGTGAAGATAACATCAGCTGTATAAAAGCATGAAGTGGATACTCAAAATGTTTTACAGTCAATAAGATCGAAGACAAGGCTGCTGCTGTCTCTGTCAATCTCTCATACCTCATTTATATTATATCTAAACTCGGATTTAAAACACTGGTCTAGGAAATGTAGATCTACGATGGTTCAAGTTGAAGAAAGAAATATTTATACTTTCGCTGACGGTGAGGTTATTCTTGCTGAAGATGAAGAGAATGTCACATCTATCTTCAGGAAGTTTATTGAGGAATACAAGTGGAGTTTAGAAATTAACACTGAGAAGTATATGGCAGAAGAATATGATGGACAAGATGTAGATGTAAATGGAGATACCGTCAGAAATACAAAAGAATAGGAATACCTTGGAGAAAATTTAACACAGGATAGAAAAGACGATAACGATATATTAAACAAGA
Organism: Agriotes lineatus; assembly: GCA_940337035.1. Lineage (NCBI taxonomy): Eukaryota > Metazoa > Arthropoda > Insecta > Coleoptera > Elateridae > Agriotes > Agriotes lineatus. The sequence goes on from OW679194.1 coordinate 209,742,330, forward strand.
TCGGACAAAGATTTGTCATAAGAACTAACTGAACTCTATTATGTCTCTATGAGTAAAAAGAAAAACATACATGAAATTAACCTATGTTGAAATCACTAGTGGAAATCTGTATTACATATGGTTCAGAGCTGAGTAATTAACAAAGGTATGAAAAACAGAATTAGCGCTGTTAAAAATAGTTATTGGTGAAAGAGTTGAGCAATAACGCTCATGAACAAAGTTCGAACAGAAGCAATCAGAGAAAGGATGAATTTAAACGCAACACCAACATGCTATAGAGAAGAAAAGGTTATCTTGGTATGATCATGTAAAAAAGATAGATCTAATTTCAGTTAAATGATGATTTCGGAAAATTAATGAAACTATATATTGAATATATTGAATTTGATCCAATAAGTAATTATGAGTTGTGAAGAACACTCTAAAATTAAAATTCAACTGCTTCAGCATGCATATTTCTCTCTATTGGTCTATTTTGATGAGAAGAGTGTTCCCCTAGATGGTGCCCCATTCTTTTCAAAACATGTATAATGAATATTAAATATTTTTATGCTGTGTAGGTACTACCTGGGTACTCTAGCTTTGCAATCACCATTATATTTTATATTGCAAAAAGCAAATTAATTTAATTCGACCGATACTACACCATTCATGAGAGAGGTTTTTTGCCTATGACTAATGACTATATAGGGCAGTAAGCGATTAAAAATAGAGCTCATACTAGTTTTAAACAAATATTTTTGTCGTATCTTTGAAGTGTGTTTAAACTACATTTTTTTTATTTTTACCTTATACACTGTGTCAGTTAGAGGTGTGAGTTCTATAGAGTCAAATAATATTGGCTTGCTTTCAATTGCTAGTGGTTTCTCACCAATTCTACATACTTGCAATCCTTCTATAGATAAAATACCTGTTGCATAATCATAAACCACTTCTAGGTCTACAAGAAATCAAATTACAACAGTTAGAAGACTTACATGTAGGTGCCTTTTTTCAATACATACCAGTTGGTTCTGTTGGTAAAAGTGACATGGAAATGGCGATTCGCTGGATTGATGATACCGTTAAAATGTTTTGATAATGTTCGCCTTTCCTAAATAGGTATTGTTGCAACATTGCTTCTACAAAATTGGACCAGCTATTATTCCAACGAACCTTACTGATGGAACCTGTAATTGAAAACAAAAGGGGTAATAAGTGAATAAAACACAAAGCAATTATTGAAAACAGTTTTAACAATTCTTGCACCTTCTTGTGTTAAAGTCATCTGTTTTACAGCCTTATAGATCCCACCATACTTATGCCCTCTGTGATAAAATTCACTATAAACATCATTGCCGGTTAACTGCAACGAATCCTCTCCTATCTCAATTTTTGATACTTCAGCAAACAAGTTCTCTGATTCTGGCATTCTAATTACGCCTGATCCAATAAGTTCATTTTCTGAAGAAATTTCAAAATCTCCACTCCCTTTTTGAACCATAATGTATAGTGGTACATTTCCTGCAGAACATTACCATGAGAATAACATATATTAAGTAAAGTTACTATTCCATACCTATTTTCGGCACACGAACAACATTTTTAAATTTCAGATTTTCAAAAATTACCTCAGTTACTGCAGTCATTCTGGTGCCAATTAAAATATCATAGAGAATTTCCTATAAATTATTTTTGTAAAATAATGTGAAATATCATTATGTATCTGAATATCTTACTAAATAAGTTGCTGTAGGAATAATAATTGTATTTTTCAGTTGGTGTCCCACTAATTCTCGATATTCTTCGGTTTTCAATGAGATGTTTAAATCTCTCACACTAGCCAAGTAATTCAATTTATCTTCTAATCCTGAACGCCATATGTCACCATGCTCCCAGTGAACTAAAGGAGCCAAGCTGCTAGTTCCCCGACTTACTGGAAATTCTATAGAAGGATATAATGCTGCAGTATCCACTTCTATCCCAGCAAGATACATTCTGAAATGGTACGATATTTTATAAATCTGCAAATAATGTATGTCAAACTTAAATCTTACTTTCCAACTGCACTTAGTAGAAAATCTAAACCGTTTTTGCTGCTTCTATGGGTAAGTGGAATATTAGTGCAATTTGCTTTTAAAGAGCGCTTGAGAATAGCCTGTAGCAATCCATGAGGAGCAATTTCAATGGCAATAGCTTCTTTGGGGATATGCTTTGAACCTTCTTCAAAGAGAACTGAACTCAATAAATTATTGGTGTGGTATTCAGGTGACGATGTTTTTGCTAAATCAGTATCCCACTTATCCTCTGGAACTGAAGTGCTTATCCACTTCGACGAACGTGGTTTAGGGTTTGGAATGACTTCCTTAAGGTACTGTAGTAACAAAGGAGCAGCTGGTTTGATGTATTTGCTGTGGTAGGCAATATTTGAAACATTAACAAGACGTGCAAAGATGCCTTGGTCTTGAAGTTGTTTTACAAACACTTCCATATCCTCAGTTGGACCAGAAATAGTACAACTATCCTGTCCATTATGGCATGCTACTTCGATAGATGGTGGACACTGATCTTTCATTTGCTGATAACCTTTTCCTAAAGGTAATTGAAAATGTAATAGTGAATTATTTAGGTATATGAAAGTGGCAACATACCAACAGCAGCCATCATTCCTCTAATCAAATTTGCTTCTATTGAGGCTTTACCTCTTGAATAAGCAGATAAGATCATTTGCTCAGCAGTAAAGCACCCATCCGCATATGCACATCCTAATTCTCCGACGGAATGTCCAATTAAGCCATCTGGGACAACGCCAAGGGAACGTAATACATCTGTCAGCCCAATCTGTCCAGATATGGTCAATTTATGAAGTTAATGTAAAAATAAACAATTATAACTGCCTACCTGTACCGCTGCGATACCAACAAACGAATGCAAAATATTTTCAAACATTTTCTCATCATCTTCAGTTACTATCTTTAAAAGATCTACTCCTCTAGGCTCCAAAATTTTATGGCATTTATAAATAGCTTCCGCAAAAATTGGTAATGCCATTAAATCAGTTGCCATTTTGCACCACTGACTGCCCATTCCAGAATAGACAAACCAAATTTCCCTTTTATTTCCGGGGTAGTACTAAAAATGTTTGATAAATTAATTACTATTCCTGCAGTTTTAGCTTCTACCATACTTCAGACTCAGTTTTTGGCTCTTCAGAACCGTCTAAAACTGCATATCCTCTATACAGATGTCCAGGAATTGCTTTCTTAAAGGTGTGTTGAAGTAAGCCTGCATATTCAGGATCCAGCTTACCTTTGGATTTCAGCTAAAAAGATGATTTTATGTACACAGTGATTCAAGTTCAAGGGTAAAACAACTAAAGTTGAGGGCAGTTGATTCCACACGTAGGAATATGGCATACACGGCGAGTCAAGGTCGCTGAAATATCTCTTTCCAAAACCCAGCTGGCATACTATTAACAGTGTATTGGTTGATGTGGTTAGCATCAGGCCATCGACTATTGCCTTATTTTCCCTACTTCCACAACTGTGGTTTTGGTACCCAATTTTTAAAGCGACTTTGTATGCCGCCCGCCAGTTGCCATATGTGGGGATTGAACCCCGTACCGTGGCACCGCAGCCTGAGCTCCCTAACCTCTCAGCCACGCTGGTGATTCAAATTCAAAGGTATCACGCTTATTTAAAAGAAATTTGAGTTACCTAGCTCTATAGTCCTGAAAAATATTATTTTAGTTACTTGCTCGTAACCTTTTTTATGCATTTCATAGTGAATATGGTTTTTGCATATGTACCTGGATTAATCTTTTAATTCTTACAACTCTGCTTTTTCTTAAGGGCATACTGTTTGATTTTAATGTAATTAGAAGAAACATATTTTTCTAACTTCAAAAATGTTTAACATGTTTATATAATTTTTATGAATAAGGGAGTATAAATTACAATATGTAAGTACTGTCATAATACAAATGGAAAGAAATGAGTTGCCGATCATTTTTACTTCCATTTACAATAGAGGGAGTATTGGATTCAGCCCAAAAATTCGAAATTGAGTTTTCAATATCTCAAAAACGAAAACAGGTATGACGTTGAAACTTCATATACCTATAAGTTTTGTGTATTATCTAGATGCGACAGCAAGCTTTTGAAGAAAATCGCAATACCGGAAGTATGGTGTTTACTATTGTGATTTTGCAGTTTCTTTCGATTTTTTCAAAAACGACTAACGATTTTTTTGAACATTACATTTTTATTACATTTTTAATGTGTAGTTGAATACCTCTAAAAAAAATTTATTGACTTCAACTAACTCTACTTTGTATGGTTTCTGTTGAATTTGTAATTTTTGAACATTTTTTACAAATGCTTAAAAATAAAAACCAAATTTTTGACTAATTATTATTAGATCACTGTAAAAGGAAGTTGTGTATGTGTATCACACCAGATTTTTTTAAACTTGTACCTGGTACGACTGAAAACTGTCTGCATTTTCTATAAAAATTATTCTTGTTTTGTTGCAGCACAATTTACGGTGCAAAATAAGTTTGAAAGCAACAAGCAGAGTAAAAATATGATCCAAAGGACTCATATGATCACCTGGGAGGCCAATTAACTACACCATGATTCTTATTAATTTATTTGAAAAAAATTCTTAAAAACTCACTTATACTCTCCGATGAGTCACCATCCTTCTGACACCATAAATCTTGCAACTCATTTAATGGAATACCACAGAAATAATCAAGTAATACAATTCCTCTAAAAAAAGGCAGGTATGTATTTGCATTAAGAGTTCCCTCAGAACCCGTGTGGGGATTTGCCAGTTACCTCCATCGGGTGCGTCCCCATGGAAATTGGGGGAAGCTCGCCGGCACTGCAATCCAGCAGTGTTGGAGGTAGTGGGAAAATGAAATACCCACCGTGAAACAAAAACTGGCCTGGTCCTCCAGGTTGGGGGTTGGGGCTTTGGGTTAGCAGCCCATCACTTGGAAAAACTTTAAATATTAGCTCTTGAAACCGAAAGAAAGCCTCGGAAAAAGCCGGATTGGAATTGATTAAGACAACGATTAGCGAGAAAACGGACAATGAGACTTCGCACTTGGAATGTGCAGAGTGTAAGAAATAAAATGTCTGAAATACTAAATAAATTAGAAAGAATAAATATTGACATAGCCATTCTGTCTGAAACTAAGAAAAAAGGACAAGGTAGCGAAAATGTGGGAAGTTATGTACATATTTGGTCTGGAGTAAACAAATCACAGCGAGCTAAAGCAGGAGTGTTGGTACTGGTAAAAAAGCAGCTCAAAAAATACATAAAGAACTATAACTGTGTTTCAGAAAAAATCATACTATTAACCATATCGGTATATGGACATGAGACAAATATAATTGGAATATACGGATCGACAAATGATTATAATTTAGTAGACAAAAAGGAATTCTACCAGGAATTCTCCGAGACCATAGAAAAAGTTAAAGGGAATAAAGATCTCATAATTGCTGGAGACCTTAATGCAAGGGTTGGATCCCAGGTAGATGATGAAATAGTAGGCCAGTATGAAAAAATGGTTAGAAACGAATCTGGTGTTATGCTTATAGAATGTTGCAAACAAAATAACGTCAGAATAGTAAATACTTATTTCGACCACAAAAACAAACACAAGTATACTTGGAAAAGACCATCACTACAACAAAAATCAATTATTGACTATTTCATTGTCAAACAGAACTCAAAATTTAAAACATATGATTGCTGCGTTAAAAGAAGCGCCAACTGTGGCTCGGATCATTATGTACTAATGGCCAGACTAGTATGGCCTTACAAAACATTGACGTGTAAGAAAACAACATATGATGAACAACATAGAATAACTACGCGCACTACAGAGAAACAATACAAATTATATCTCCTACAGCAAGAAAGTATTAGACAATTGTATAAGAATCAATTACAAGAAGAATTAAGGAAAGTAGCAGTGGTCGGTAATATTGAAGATGAAAACGAGTCTACAATGAGGGCCATACATAACACAGCAATGGAAGCATTGTGAGAAAATGACAAAACGAAAAAAAGACAACAACCGCCATGGTTTACTGAAAATGTACAAGCATTGATTTCTAAAAAAACAAACTATATCACAAATGGATAAATAGTAGAATAAATGAAAATAGAGAAAAATACAAAAATAAGAACAGAAAAGTCAGAAGAACAATAAAAGAGGAAAAGAATAAACTATAGGAACAGAAATGTAATCAAATCGAATGTTTAATTGGCGGTGCAAGATCTACCAAAGTATGGAAAAGCATAAAAACAATAAAAATAAACAATAACGACATGGTCAATAACCCTATTATGATAGATACATGGAAGAAGTATTACGAAGACCTGTTGACAGAGACGCGACCAGAATATTTAGAAAGTATACAATTAGACAAGGAAGAGAACAATAATGACAGAATGGAAATTACCACGGAATAGGTTAAAAATAATGTGATGCGAATGAAAAATGGACGATTTCCTGGTCCAGGGGGAGTTTCCATAGAGTTGCTTAAGTATGGAGGAGAAATACTGTGGGAAAGAACGGCACATTTGATGGAGGCCTGTTGGAAGAAGAACCAAATCCCCAAACAATGGAAAACATTGTATATTGTGTCAGTATTTAAGAAAGGGAATAGGAAAGATCTGGAAAACCACAGAGGTCTAAGTGTTACCAGCACGTTTAGTAGATTGTTTGGAAGAATACTACAGAATAAACTAAGAACGGACATTGATGAACGAATTGGTGAAGAGCAAAGTGGATTTATCCCCGGTCGATCGTGTTTATACTGCAGCAAGTAGTGGAAAAGAAAATTTCAAGAGGAGAAGAAGTACATATGGCCTTTATTGATTTGGAAAAGGCGTACGATTCAGTGCCATGATGTAAACTTTGGGAAGCGCTGCAACACATGAAGACAACTCTCCAGTTCCTTACGTACTAATAAAGGACTCAGACAAGGTTGTAGCCTTTCTCAACTATTGTTTAATATCTATGTAGAAGTAACTCTTCAGAACTGGAAGAGGCATTGCATGGGAATGAGCATCCCTATAAACAACGAGCAGATGACCAGGTGGTGTTAGCCCAGGACGCGTATGATCTTGAATTTATGATAAAAAGATTGTACAATGAACATAAAAAATGGGGATTACAAGTAAGTCTACAAAAAACTGAGTACCTAGTAGCCAATTCGGAAGTCAAATTTGAAGTAATGATAAATGATGTCGTGCAAGTCATGTCATGTTGCTTTGTCATGATTTTGTCGGCAATAAAGATATTATTATTATTATTATAAGTAAAACAAGTGGATCAATTCAAATATCTGGGTGCGCAAATTAATAAAGACGGATTAGGAACTTTTGAAATAAAAAATAGAATCCAACAAAGCAGGATAATCATTGCAGCTTTAAATCCTCTTTGGTGGGATAAAAACATATCCATAAAGAACAAAAAAGAATAGGACAAACAATGGTCAAATCAATGCTCTCCTATGGCTGTGAAGCGTGGAGTATAAATGCTGATATAAAAAGAAAACTGACAGCCGCTGAAATAGATTACCTGCGCAGAAGTGCCGGACTATCCAGAATGGAAGCCAATGAAACAATAATTGAGAGAGTGGAGAAACGGAGCCTAATGTGGTTTGGACATTTACTGAGAATGCCAGAGGATAGTCTACCCAAGAAGATTTTCCAGTGGCAACCACCAGGAAAAAGAAAACGAAGACGGCCACGACGCTCCTGGAACGAGGGAATCGGGCAGGCAATGGCAAGTACAAATCTAGACGAGGATCAGACATGGAACAGGGAGACTTGGCGTGCGGGAATCGGGTAGATAGCTGTTAGCTGTAGAATAGGTATGCTTAGTGTATATACATGATGTTATCAGTGTAAATATGTTGTAAACACGGATTATATCCCGATATATATATATATACATAGTTCCCTCAGAAATGTGGAGCTATATAATTTTGTTCCAGAAAGCAAACAACGTGTTAACATGAAATTGGGGTTAAGTTCTGATTCCTTCATTTTGCTATTTGTTATCCTTATTCTAACAATATATATCTGATATGTTTTATCGGACTTTTTTCACTGTCTAGGGTGTATATCACACAACGTTTCGGGAGTTTTCATCTACTCCCGTCTTCAGGTGTTCCTGGTTAGTCCTGAGGACTGATATTGTACGTTCTTCTACGTAAATTTGTGCCTCACCCGGGGTTTGAACACGGAACCGCTGATCGCTGTGATTACTAGTCTGCCACTCTTACCACTAGGCCACCAGCGCTGGTGGAAAGAAAATGTATTTCATCCACTATAATACCCAGAGAAAAATAAAAACTTGTATCATTCCTTTTAAGCCGAACGACTTCTTGCCCAAAGTGAAATCTCGTGATAATTTCTTCTTTCCGGTCTTTCGGGCCATACCCTCAAAATTTGAAAAAAACCATAATTTTCTGAAAGGACTCTTCCTGAGTTGGTATTGGGGTATTGGTGCACTTGAAATAGGAAACCGATGGCCCAGTATGAGAGCATCAAAAATATTAAGAAGTAAACTTATTAAAACCCAGACAAAACTAGAAATTTGCTCTTGGATAATGGGCAAAAGCTGCCGCAGAGCTACCTACAGCTATAGCTGTTACAGTACCGAGAGGTGTAACCTTTCATTGTTTTTCACTGATTACACAGGCAATTGTCTTTAATATATGTGTCTGGATTTTTTCGTATAACTTTCAAACATGATCGGGATGCACATTAGTGCGGATCTACCCCTATAACATTGAATTTTATCTGTTTACAAGAAAAGTTTTTTTTTTAATGATTACTTGCATAGAGCAACACATGTGTGTGAAGGGCTACCATTTATATACTACTTATGTACTTTAAAACAACAACTTTTATTGTATTTAATGTTTTTCATTTGTTGTTCAAGTATGTTATGAATTTAGAAAATAATTAACAGCTGATTTTCTTTTTTTTTCCTCCATTATTGTCTTGATATATTTATAAATTATCTATGTTTCATTGAGAATAAGTCCCTTATTTATAAAAATAACATAAACATGTAAACTCAGACAAGGTTCATTATGAAGTGAATGTAATATTGCCTTTTTAAAAAATATATAGATGTTTCTTTCTGTTAATATGACATTTAAAAGTCTTTATGAATGGAATGAAATTTCCAACAACTTTGAAGGTTATTGAAGTTAAAAATAATACATTTAATCAATAGTTAGATAAGATGCAGAAAATTAGTACATAGCAGTATGCTCTGTATGCTTCAGGTATTTTAAAAATGTGTGATTAATATGAATACAATTTTTAAAAGAAATTTGTCATTGACCCTTAAAGCAAGTGAAAATGAAAATTAATTATACACATTATTTTGTCAAATTTTGATTTATTACAGGGTATTATATTTTCCTGCCAAGTGACATTTTAATATAGTACAAAAACTATTTCACAAAATGCAAAAACCATTATAAAAAGTATGAGATAATTTTTTGGCTGGTATGCTAGGAATTCCAAATAGAATCATAAAACCTATTGATTCACATAATTTTTTTCTTGGACGGTGTTTTATTAGATTTTTTGGGAATGAAGGTGATATGGAAACAGGTATATAAGTACTACCTATATTAAATGTAAGGTAATTAAAATCAAGAATTAAATACAACTCGACATATAACTTCATGTCAGTTATATAATTTTAAATAATTTTATCTATAACTACAACCTCTGATAAGGACTTATTACGTCATTCATTTGACACTATTTCCGTTAGGTAATGAAGTTAATTACATCACTAGTGATGTAATGAACTTCCATTACACCACTAGTTGTGTAATTGCTTTGTACCTAACGGAAACAGTGTCAAATAAATGACGTAATGACATTTGCCTACTAAAATATTTTTGAAAACCACTGATCTAACATATTTCTCAATGCACTTTTCTCCATTTTGGGTAGTTGTAGATGAAATGTTGTACAATACAAGTGTAAAATCATTCATATACTTGTGTGCTTACATAACTTGTGCTAAGCACTCGTTTGTAACTTACACACACGTGTATTAATTATGTCTTATCCCACTTGTATAGCAAATAACTATTATGTACATAATCATACATAATTTCAATGTAAAAAACCACATTAAATACTTTACGTATTCTAGTTACCCAACCTTACGTATTATGTTCTAATAAAATTATTCTTTCCATTATTGTTCTATTCATATTACTTACAGTTGTTAAAATATTCTTAATTCCATCTTCAGTCCTTGTAGAAATAGTTATCAATCTAGGTAGGTCATCAGATGCCGGTTTCTTCGTTTTTGGGTTTGCCTTGAGTAAAATGTGTCCATAGGATGATCCCAAACCGATACCATTGATTGCAAGCAAGCCACCATTCCATTTTTTATTTTCAGCAACTACCTGAATTCTACCATCAACTAAAGCAGGGATGTTAGGATTTGGTGATTCATACAAGATATTGGCTGGAATTGTGCCAGATTCCATGGCGATAAGAACTTTGGCAAGACTTGTAAGAATGCAAGAAGCTTCTGCATGACCAGCATTGGGTTTCACTGATCCTATTAAGAGTGGATTACTTCTATTCTTGCAGTACACTTGCTCAATCGCTGTCAATTCAGCTTCATCGATGTGCTAAATGAAAGAAGTTACAAAAATGTATTTAAAAAAATAATAACTTACTTTGTGACCTGATCCATAGCATTCAAGAAATTCCACGTCTCGTGGGTCAACTTTGCAATCAGTATAAAATTCATGCATAAACTCTATCATGGCATTTGTGTCCAAATCCCTAAATGCCCCATCCCGATTACCATTAAAAATTGAATTAACTCCTAATATTGTAGCATACGAGCGCTTGGCATCACAGGCACGTTGTACATACATAACAACTATACCATCACTTCTAGCATAACCATTTGCTGCAACATATACACTTTATATTACTTATTTTGATAATTGTTATGCAAGCTGATAGCAACCAAATGAAAATAAGTGGTGATTTTCAATGCTTATGAGAAATAATAAATCTTTGAAATTAATCGCAGCACACTCCTAAAAATGTTAAAACTGCTTTACTACTACATTAAGAAATTTTGGTAAATAGTTGAAATTAAAAGCGACTACAAAGCACATTATTAATTTTCACACATACAAGGTGTCCCAAAAATATACCAGGGTTGTAAAGGACACCAAAACGAGCAATTTTTGTCCAAAAATAAGTCATTTTCTCAGTACCTAGAGTAAATTATTCAAATTTGCAACAGTTGCTCAAAATGTTCATCATTTACTTCAATACAGAAATTGCTCGTTAGTTTATGGATTCATGGACCTTATGGAATATTCCCAAAATGGCTTGCACATGTGTGCAAATAGCCAAAATTTTCAATTAAAATTCGGATTTCGACTATTTTTGTAATTAGCAACTTTTCTTAATAACTATTTTCGGTAAAACTAGGCCTACTATGATTTTATAATTTGTATCTGTCAGTTCTTAGCATACTGAATTTTGTTGTAAAACACAAAATTATGAAAATTCTTGCAGGCAAACAATTGGTTCTTTAATTATACGCTTCCATAACAATGTGCACTTTCATCTCTAGTGACAAAGGTTGAGCTGTTTGTATCACTGTTTAGTCCAGTCATTAGGTAATTTTTAGAAAAATAAATCCTATAGTTATAATTTTTGAACAGGTTTTAAAAATCGGTGTACTAATGAAAATTCCAAGTTTTCCGATTTTGGGGGTTGTTACTCGAGACGCCATCTTGAGAAAATAGCTGGCAAAACCGGGTTTTTGGGAATATCTACATTCTCGTTAGTCATACGACTAAAATACCTAGGTATTATCATTCTTATCAAGGACGTCATTTCCAACAACTCTTATTTGAAATATTTTTCTGTAAGCCAAATAGATTATGAGTTAGTGCAGCACAAAGTGATGCTCAAGATATAAAAAAAATTGCTTTCAACAGATTTTGGAAAGATTATTGATATTTTCCTCCTCGCTTATAGAAAATTGGCTTTTTTATAACATTAAAGAGGCGTAGAAATGTTATATTTCATTTATGTAAGGATCGTTGCTATGGAAATTCTGTAAACAGTTTCTGTGCGTCGTTTAAAATCGAGGAACAGAAAATAAAATAAAACACTTTTCCGCCAATTGTACCAGAATTGACACATTATTGATAAAATTTTGTTGAGCAACTCCTGTGTTGTTGGGGTCGGCATTCGCCTCGCCCAACAATATTCACAGTTGTCCGGGAATGTTACGCTTTTCGTCCTAGATACGCAATGTACTATTCTGTTCATCCTTAAACGCTTAGTCAAACTGACAGTTAATAATTTGTTGACAAAATAAGCTTTTTCATGGCAACTAGATTAGGCATTACTTGTTAAGGATTATTTTTATTAACAGCCAGTCTTATAAAGGCCATTAATCTGACGTTAACTTTAATTCGCTGTTAAAGTAAACAAAAGCGCATCAAAATTTGTTTACTAATGAATAAAATGTCATAAGCACTGACGTTTTGAGGCGCTTTTGTTTATTTTAACAGCAAATTAAAGTTAACGTCAGATTAGTGGCCTTTATAAGACCGGCAGTTAAAGTACAAAATTATAATATACTGTTAAACAGTTTTTAAACTTATTTTATTAAACTCGTAGAAAAAATCATGTGTATAAAGTTATTTTCTGACCTCGTGTTCTTGCAACCCTTCCTACAGTTGAGTTGCAAATGATCACTCGGTGCAGTAAATTCTATTTTCTACGCTTATTATACAAATAACTATTGGTTTTATTACTAACGGGAACGTAGATATTCTCGAAAAACCGATTTTGCCAGCCATTTTTCCAAGAGCGACGCCCTTCCAAATTGGTAAACTTGGCATTTTCATTAGGGCAATGAGTTTTACAACATATGCAAAAATGAGAACTGTGGGCTTTAATGTTTCTAAATCACTTCTTTTGTCTTTCATGGCTGGACTACTGCAAAAATAGCTACTTTCATATGTGTTAGTAGAAAATAGTAGTTTTTATTTTTCACTATTAGAAAGCTAAATTTTCTTGGCTCTTGGGAAACGTGAAAGGGCAGTTTATCCCGGCTAGCGTAGAAACGAAATTTTGTTGGCTAGCCCAGAAAATAAACAGATTTATATAAACACAATTAGCCTTCAATGATATGGCACTGTAAGTCTATGTCAAATTCAAGGTTAGCAGGTTAGGTTCTGCATCAGTCTGTGTCAAAACTGACGAAAAAACCTAACCTGATAACCTCGAATTTGACATAGACTTACAGTGCCACCAATACATTATGCATGCCATGGTGCATAGAATACAAGGTGTAAAGTTCCGCAGAATTCAACCAATAAGAAATGCGCCCACAATGGGCACGAATGTTAGTACTGAAGTGTGTTGTTGAAGACGCTGTATATGTCAAATTCGAGGTTAGGTTTTGTGTCAGTTTGTGTCAGACTGACGAAAAACCTAACCTGCTAACCTCGAATTTGACATCGACTGACAGTGGCAGCAACAATATACATTCGCGGCCACGATAGATTTCCTGAGTAGGCGCGTTGAGGATTGCTTGACATCTCCCTCTACTTTCTGAATGACTGCGCATCTCCGGGAACGTTTCACCTTGTATTTTTAACACCATGATTCATAAGTTTGAATTTAAACAGCCACCCCTTATGTATTTATGTTACTTATTAAATAAAACTACGTTTATCTTGAACATATTTAGCTTTTTGATAGTGTAGGATACAAAATAATATGTAAACAATGGCGGTAAAGTGATTTTCCTGGCCTCAAGAAGTGGCCAGGCTCGGCTATGCCTCGCCTGTCGATATCTCCTTTTGTCCTGAAAAATAGCCACTTTACCGCCTAGGTATACAATATACTTTATATCATGTGTTCCAAAAAAAAAACTCATTTAGGGTAGGCCTTGGAAAGAAAGATAGAAAATTTAGTCATGTCTTCTTAAGTCTGTAGGTGAATGTCAGATTGCAATTTGTTTATGAAAACATCTGTCACTGTGACAGGTAGAAGTTTACTTGTATCAAGCAAAATGGAAACTAAGATGGCATTTACACAACAACGAGTGTAATAATCATAACGGTCAATAAAAATTGTTTTGGTTAAGTGTTTTGTATATTTTTAGGAAAATATTTCAAGGTCAAGATGTAATTTAGTTCTCTCTGACTTGGTAGTTCATCAATGGGTATATCTCAAGTTACGGCAAACTTCAATTTGATCATGGCATGCTGCGAATGAGTTTTTTTTTAAACACACGATATATTTACCAAGGCACTGAAGTTTAACTTTTTATCACAAATGTGGATTTAGTTGCTGAGGCCCGTAGGGCCAAGGCAAATAACCACAGAAATCATGAAATTACAACATTTTAACCAACTTTTCTAGATTATGTTGACGTCGGTTGACGTTTATCTGTCGCCCCGCCACCTTCAAAAAATCATAAAACAATGGATTACTTCACTGCCGATTTCTCGTATTTTAATGCCGATTTCGAGGTACTTCACTGCCGATTTAAAAAAATACATATTTATCTATGACCACCACTAAAAGTAGGCCTTTTAGCGCTACCTTGTTTCACTAAAAGTGACGTTTTATAGTTTACCGTGGTTAAAGAAATCAGCTGTTTACTTTTAGCACATGGGCTAAAAGTGAAGTGAGGTTATAAATCTACAATTTCGAACTGGAAGTAAAGTTGTAAAGTTATTCTAGTTGCTTCTTGCGTTACAGGTAAAGTGTTTTTGAAATTGTACCGGTTTCATGCCAGGTATACTGAAACGACTCTTGTAAAAGGTAAAAAATTTTCGATTTAAATTTTCATTTTTTGGGGTTCAGCCCTGCTTGGTTAAAGGCTAATTTTTAACATAATTTCAGTTAAGAAAAATTAAGTATGCCTTGAAAATTTTCAAAAAACCTATTTTTCTGTAGAGTAACGTGCCTTTCATGTAGCAGATACGACAAAAAGTTATTAATGAATGTTGTTTAGAATCAGAATTTGGGGCCTTATACTAAATTTCAAAATCCTCGGCAAACTTTGATCTCTCACAGTTTATTTGTTTTATTTCCCAATTGAACGAATTTTATTTTTAACAAAGGTGTTTTATTGTGAATAAAAAATTTTGTTAAAAATATTTGTTTTTCCATGGCAGTGCTTGTTAAAAGTAAAAATCTTTGTTTTGGGACATAAACATAAAAACAAATCTGAGAGATCAAAGTTGGCCGAGGATTTTGAAATTTGGTATAGGGGCCTAAATTCTCATTCTAAACAACTTTTATTAATAACTTTTTGTCGTATTTGCCACATGAAAGGCACGTTACTCTACATAAAAAATAGGTTTTCTGAAAATTTTCAAGGCATACTTGATTTTTCAAAACTAAAATTATGTTAAAAATTAGCCTTTAACCAAGTAGGGCTGATCCCCAAAAAATGAAAATTTAAATCAAAAATTTTTTACCTTTTACAAGAGTCGTTTCACCTATCCGGGAACACACTGTATATAATGTGTATGCAAAATATCATCTTCCTCCGACAAATACTTTTTGAGTTATACTGCCAACAGACAGACAGACAGACAGACGGAATAGAGAAAACCTGTTTTTCATCATCTAGGGACCCTGAAACGTGAAGATCTGAAGAAATCTCGGAAGGTAATTTTTTCGTGATTACAATACTTCCTTCGTCTTTCAGACGAGGAAAGTAAAAAGAGACTTTGAAAACGTGTTATACACGTAGTTTTTACATAGGAAGTATTGTAATCACGAAAAAATCACCTTCCGAGATTTCTTCAGATCTTCACATCTCAGGGTCCCTAGATGAAGAAAAAGAAGTTTTCTTAATTACATCTGTCTGTCTGTCTGTCTGTTGACAGTATAGCTTAAAAACTATTTGTCGGAGGAAGACGATATTGTGCATACATCAGTGGTCGGAATGTACTGGAACGGACCGGAACGGCGTTCCGGTTCGTGAAATATTATCAAGAGTCGTTCCGTCTCGTGAAATTTCATCAAAATCCGTTCCGTTTCGTGAAAAATTTTCCAAAAAGAGATGGAAAAGAAAGAGGCAAATATAGCGGCGTTCACAAAATGATTGCATCGGTACAATTTGTCAGCAACCTTAGCGCAATAGTCTGATGCTCTCGATGAATTGAGCGAAATGTATTATCTGTTATGTTACCTTACAATATTTAGAGTTTTGAATTTTGTTGAATTATTTTGATTTTATTGCCTATTATTGAGTTATTCTAGAAGGAAATTAATAAACTTTATTTTGTTGTCTTTATACCGTTCGTGTTTTTTGTTAATTAGGGTCGTTTCACTTTGAAATAACATATTAAATTAAACTGGTTTGTGTCGACTATTGACGGAAAAAACACATATTATTATCAACATTATTATTATTTTTCGCGGAAATTTTCGCCTGCGGCGCACACGGGGGCATACCCCCCCGGTGCCCCCCGACAGCGTTCCGGTTCGTCAAAGTTTACATTCCGACCACTGGCATACATATTATATATCTCCCTCTCATGAAACCGGTATCATTTCATACAAATATATACAAGGTGAGCACATTAAAAAAATAAAATTTTGTTTATTTTTGAGTTAATTTTGAAATAGAAGGAAGTAATAAGTTTCACATAAGTCAGGTAGGTCAGGCTTTACGTTTTCCGAAAATAAAATTCAACCGATACAGGATAATGTCACAAAAGAGTAAAAACGTTTCAACAATAAGAACGTTCTGTTCAAGAGAGGCGCGCGCCGCACTTACTTCTATAAGGCTTGATGGCGCAGTTGGACTTTCAATACAAAATACGATCGCTGCGGAGATGCGGTTACGATCGCTATGCAGGTGCGGCGGGTTCAAACCGCAGAGGAATACTTTTTTTTTAAATTTGCAAATTGATCTAATTCGGGCGAGGGAAGTTCTGGGTAAAGCCTTTTACAGATTTTTTTGCATAGTGATCTCTTGTAACTCGAAAATTAGTCAAAAAGGACTTCGGAAAGTTACATTTTCTACTCTAAATTAAAAACTAAGTTATATCATTTTGTATCTGAAGAAGAACTCCCATTCATGACATGTCAAGAAAAATGTTTAAAATTAGTAACTATAGTCTGTTCATCTGACATCTGCGCTGTCACTTGTCAAAATTTAAAAAAATCATTGAGTGTACCTGAAGAAAAAAACTTGCCTTCAGATTGTACAGCTAAATTAGTTACTAGTGTCAAGGAAAACTCATTGAGGTTAGGTAAGATATCTGTGAAGCTTACAATAATTGCATTATGAAATGGTTGCTTTTTAGTTATCAGAAGTATCTACTTAAAGTAAAATTAATTTTTGATAAAAATCAGATTGATGTAATTAACGTAAGTTTTTAAACTTATCTATTTAAAAATAGAATTTAATATTCTAATATAAATACATTGGTAAACAAACAATATAACAAAAATTCATTTATTCAGAATCAGATATTGGTAAATCTGAATTATCTGATTTGTCTGTTAAGGAAATAACAAGAGGTGGAACACTCTGAACAGGAAAATCTCCCACATATTTTTTCCAATCCTGTAAAATTAATTTTTCACAGTGAACAACACTGTTATTCCACATTTCAGCTGTCAATTTGGATAAACCTTCCTTCCACACACTTTTGGTTCGCCTACATCCTTTTAGATCTGATACTGTTTCTGTTTTTAAGATATTTTTATTGTAATAATTTTTAGCAAATCTCCATACCAGCTCTATGGCATTATATTGACAGTGATGCGCAGGAAGTCTTAAGACTTCATATCCGTGTAATTTTAATAACTCATCAATAACATAAGTCGTTTTAGTATCATTAATTAAAGGCTTAATTATGTCCCATAATTGTTTTTTAAGCATATTGTCATCAAACTGCACTTTATGTTTTATCAACCAGTCTTTATAAGACTGCTTTGAAGAATTAGAATTTGGGGGTTTCTCTAGTTTTACTGTATGATATGAGGTGTTGTCCATTATCACAATACACTTTTTTTGTAATTGATCCATACCTGGAATAAGTTGCTCTTGAACCCATTTTCTAAATACTTCACCATTCATTGTATGATGGTAATCACGATGTTCTATTTTTGTATCCAAAACCAAGCTACAACCTTCTAAAAAACCGTATTTGCATCCTGCATGCAACACGGTAAATCGTCGTCCTTCACTTTTAATGCATTTTGGATGAGCTTTTTCGTCATTATCATGTGTCCAAGTTCAAATCTGGGAACCGTTTTGGTATATCCAGGTTTCATCAATGATGCCACTTGAACATGTGAGCTTTCACGAATATTTTTTTATTGTCGCATTTTTTATGGCGAAATCCCATGGATTTGATAATTTTATATACAGTTGTCTTACATTCAGTATATTCCAAGTGATTCACAGCGTAGTTGTATACATCTTTATTGTAAAATGCTGATTTTTTTCATGAAAGGAGTGAATTTTGTTTGCAATTTCAGTTTTTAAGAAATGCATATAAAAATCATCGATTTGGTTTTGCGTTTTAGCACCACCTTTATTTGAACTCGTTGTTGGCAAACCCTTTTCATAATTATCAATAATAGTACGAACCTGAGATTCACTAATCTAAAATACCTTACTTAAGTTAATTAAATATAAACACCTTCTATTTATAAAACCACATATTACCAAAAAGATTTTGGCAGCTCTTCTTTCAATTTCAGTTTTAGTTAAATATGGAAAGAAACCTTTTTGTTCATTGCAGTAATTTATAACAGCTTGTTTTTCACGAGCAGTTAACAAAGGCTTTGTACGTTTACCCTTCATTTCAGTCGTTTAAGTTTTATAATGTAATCCTACATGAAATATGACATTTGTGTGAAACAAAATTTGTGTTTTAAAAATCACAAGTGCAGTGTAGCCAAGTTAATAAATTTAAGAGCAACAGGTCCTTTTTTTACCACCAACAGAATGTCAATCTGACAGCGCAGATGTCAGATGAACAGACTATAGAAATGAAGTTAATATAAAAAGCATATTATATCAATATACAGTGAAATTGTAATTCTTTTTTAATAAAGGTAGCTATAGAAAACAACTCTGTATCTCAGATTAGTTCACATACGAGGCATGCCTTTTATGTATTGTCGTTTACATATTTACCGTCAATTCCGAATATAGAACCGTACAGCACTCGAATCTCTTTAACCCTTAAGTAGGCGCGTGCCATTTCGTTGCATAAGTAGGCGCGTGGGGGTCATGCTGACCCCCACCCATCAAATGGGGTCAGTAAATCAGTTTGAACTTTTTTTTCTTCTAAGCTTTCGTTTTATGTAATATGGAAGTATATACTGACTGATTATATGTATTCTAATCGAAAAAGATTGATAAGAAAGAAATATATAAGCTTAAAAGTTTTTATTGTGATTTTCACCTTTGAGGATGTAATGAGTTTTTGAAATCAAAATAAAATACGGTTTTGTTACAAAAGCTAACATTTTATTTTTATTAAATGGTTATTAACATTACACTTTAGCTGAAATCAGCTACATTAAAAAAAAAGTACATATATTAAGAAAAATATATGTAAAGCAGTATTGGTAAAAACTGTAACGTTAGTAGGCGCGTGGGGGTCAAGCCAGCCCAGCTGCAAAACAGATGTAATACTATTCAACAGTGTACGATTTTTTTCGTTTTATTTTCTAAGAAATGCATTGCTGAATCTGTTTTAGGAAGGTACTGAAACGTTCCTTGATTTAATGCAAAAAACCTGCAAGTTATCAGCAAATTTACATCAGTGGGGGTCAGCCTAACCCCCACGCGCCCACTTACGGGTTAAATCTAGAAGCTCAAAATAATTGAAAGATATAGGATTAGTGAAATTGTTTAGTCACAGCAACAAAGTTGTCAAGTCGCTTACGAAAATGAATTTCTCTAAGGAAAATGTTCGTGCAATAATTTTCTACAACTTTCGAAGAGAACTAACACGACTCCAATGTTTCGAGGAGCTGATTTCAGTGTTCAATGATGAAGCCCCATGTCTTAGAACCGTCGAACGCTGGTATTTAAAATTCCAGCGTGGACATACCAGTCTTAGTGACAAATCTCGTGAAGGACGTCCAAAAACCGCCTTTACTGAAAATAACATCTTGCTGTGAGACAACTAATCATTGAAGACCGTCATGTGACATATCGTGAGATTGAAACATCATTAGGCATTTCAGGGACAACAATGCAAAAGATCCTGCATGAAGCGCTTGGTGTGAGAAAGCTGGTCTCCTGTTCGATCACGCATTCGCTTTCCGACGATGACAAGGCGGCTCGTGTTAACTGGTGTAGGAAAACTCTTCAACGATTCAACCAAGGAAAGTCAAATCACATCTACGACATCATCAGTGGTGATGAATCTTGGATTTATGCCTATGATCCTGATTCTAAACAGCAATCGACCGTCTAGGTCTTCCAAGATGAGCCAAAACCAACGAAAGTTGTTCGCTCCTGAAGCACTTCAAGGAAAATGGTGGCCACGTTTGTAGCGAAAACAGGTCATGTTGCGACGATTGAACTAGAGGATTGTAGGACGGTTAATGCAGAGTGGTATACCACAGTTTGTTTACCACGAGCTATCACCGAGCTTCAGAAAACCAACCCAAAGCGACGTATCATCCTGCATCATTACAATGCAAGCTCGCACACCGCTCGCCAAACAATTGAGTATTTGGAGCAGCAAAACGTAGAAATTCTGGACTACAATCTCTACAGTCCTGGGTTGAGCCCTAACGATTTTTTTACTTTTCTCAAAATTAAGAAAAATCTTCGTGGTCAATGGTTCCAGTCTAGTGAAGAAGCAGTCGAAACTTTCAAATCGGCTATTTTGAGTACCTCTACTTCGGAGTGGAATAAATGTTTCAAAAACTGGTTGGAGCGTATGGTAAAGTGCATAAAATATCGTGGTGAATAATAATAATAATAATAATAATAGGGTTTTATTTTTCATTCCAAAATAGGTAATATAAATAAACATACAAATTCGAAACAAAAAACGGGAAAGCAATACATACACATACAAAAAATTAAATAAGTGATATATAATCCTCAACACGGAAAGGTAAAAGAGGCTATAGATTATGAATGAATGAATGAATAACGCTGAAATGGAAAATACGATGGTGATCAGATAGCTTCCTATAAGAAGGAAACCCCTGCTCTACCCCACCACCGTAAAAAAAACAATAAAATGTATATAAGGTTCTAGTTGTTTAATTTTTTATCAAACAACAAAACATAAAAGGCATTCCTCGTACTTACAATTAATTTATCTGTCAAATTCATTGCTGAAATGGTTTTCTTACAAGAATATACGATTTTTTAAAATTGAATCATATTCTTGAAATATAGCTCAGGAAAATAATGAATGAAAATACAGTGTCAAGTTTATAAAAACAAATAAATTTACATTGTATATGTTATATGATACCTGCAGTTAAAAATTTTTAAAATCGAATCATATTCTTGAAATATACCTAGCTCAGGAAAATAATGAATGAAAATACAGTGTCAAGTTTATAAAAACAAATAAATTTACATTGTATATGTTATATGATACCTGCAGTTAAAAATCTACAGCATTCTTTAGCCAACACTTTTTATAAGAGCAGCGTGTACGTATAATCCATTCACGATGTTTCCTCCTCTAAGCAGACTATGTTAGGGTAACGTTTTTGTTGGTACGCATGCGAAATAACCAGACGTGACAAAATTGGGTTATGTTGTTTTCAGTTTGTGGTTATGATTTTTATAAGCTTTCACTGCTGCTAGTTAAATTTTTGTCTCCTGTAAAATTTTTGGTATTTTGTCATTACAATTGTAACCATGTCAATAACGCAGTTGTAAAAAGTGTCATAGTTTTTTCATGTCACACAGTTTGAGTTCTATCACAATTCATGCATGTAACCTAATAAAAACATATAACAGCCTACTGAGCGGCGTAAACATCATGATGCAAGTAGGGTTATGTGGATATTATCCACTAGAGAAAAAGTTTAGCCTACGAGGCCGTTTCTGTCTCGATATAAAATGAACTGAGACGCGAAGCTTCGTGTCTCAGTTAACTACTTAATCTCTCGACAGTAATGAAACACTTTCCAACTCGGTATGTAATATACCTACTATTGTGATTTTTCCTAACTGGTATAATACATTTTTTAAATTAAATAATTTTTTGATCAAATTTAATGCAACTACCCATGTTATAAACAATTTAATTCTTTTTAACAGTTAAAGCTGGACTCAGGTAGCTTCGTATAATATGAGTCATTAATATACTGAATGTAGTGTAAATTACATTAACAAATCATATTTAAATTTTTCTGAATGGCATTTAAACAGTTTGATAACGAGTACTGTAAACACAGATTGAATAATTACACCAAGACTTATTATTTCTTTATTTGCATTATTCGAGAAAAGTCTAAATACCTCTGCACACCTGTTTCTTGAGTTCATGCATGATTCTCTCGTTTATATCAAGATACAGGGTGTAGAAATGCTTTACGCACCATAGGGATTTCAATGGTAATTTCTTCATATGAAAATACTATTTGCTTCCCTAATTATTTTAGAGCAAACTTGTATTGAAGTTTTTTGTAGAGAAAAAAATGCTGTATTCATTTATGCCAGCATTTGTCATTTTACATTTCGGAAAACCGAAAATTTCAAGAAAAAAATTACCATTTTTAGACAAATCAGTGGTGCCTTGAAATTACTAAATCATCTCAAAGCATCAACAAATTAGTTTGCTGTTTATTTGTTTGCATCTGTCAAATGTAACGGCAACCAAATAAACAGCAAACTAATTTGTTGATGCTTTGAGATGATTTAGTAATTTCAAGGCACCACTGATTTGTCTAAAAATGGTATTTTATTTCTTTAAATTTTCCGTTTTCCGAAATGTAAAATGACAAATGCTGGCATAAATGGATACAGAATTTTTTTCTCTACAAAAAACTTCAATACAAGTTTGCTCTAAAATAATTAGGGAAGCAAATAGTATTTTCATATGAAGAAATTACCATTGAAATCCCTATGGTGCGTAAAGCATTTCTACACCCTGTATACAGTGTCGGTTGAGTTCGATTGTTGGATTTAATGTTTATCAATATTTTTTAAAATTAACTCCACCCAATTACTTTTTCAAATATTTGAAAACAAGTCGTTTCTTGCTTGTGCTCTCTTTAATTGTGAAAACTTTCTCAACGCGCTTAATTTCATAAGATGTTTAAAATGCCTTTGAAATGTTTCAAGCCAGAATTAAATTTGTTACCTCACGCACACCATATTAGTACAGTGGGTGGCCAAATGATTAGAAAATAGATGTACAGGGTGTTCCCTGGGGTAACCAATAAACTTACACCATGTGTTGTAAAGGTCATTCTGAACAAAAAAAAATCATATACTACACTTTAGGTCAATTCCTTTCAGTTCTTGAGTTATCGACAAAATCAAAAATGTACATCAATTAATGTATATTTACGTATAGAGATAAGTAAGCTAGATAAAGTAACGTTTGTTAATAAGTAAGAACTGTCAAAGTAGTCATTATTAACAACCATACCTAGAACCATCCTGGATGATGGATAGGAAGTGGAGGCCCTGTACTATGGCCTGGACGTTCTGCTGACCTTTCGCCATTAAACTTTTTCCTTTAAGGGTTGCCTTAAATCTTGTGTTTACAATAACGGTAAGCTAGACACGCGTTAAGATTGGATTGCAAGAATAATTGAGGCAATAGATTCTCTACGAAATGAGATATAAACTGGCAAAAAAGTATGGCTCAAAGACTAGTAGTATGTTTAGAAAGTAGTGGCGAACAATTCGAACAATTATTATAGTACTTTTAAGCCATTAAAAGTACATATGCAGCAACCAATAATATAGTGCAAAAATTTGATATCTGAAACGTTTGTTACAAACGAAGTCATGAGACAAGGAGGGGTAATTAGTCCTCTGCTTTTCATAAAGGTTATGGACAAAATCATTAAAGAGTGCCAAGGAAAATAGAAGAAATTTTATATCGGCTATAAAAACCTGCAGAATATAAATCTAGAAATATGTGCCTTTGCCGATGACTTAGTAATATGTACGGACTCAGAGAAAAATCTTCAAACAAATGTGGACATCTGAAAAGAAGTTCTGCCCCAATATAATTTACAACTTAATGTAGAGAAAACCAAAGTTGCTGTGATAGTAAATAAGGAAATAAAAGTAAACATAAGAATTCATAATGAATACTTAGAACAAGTAAGTAAATACAAATATCTGAGTAGCTTCGTAAATACTCGTGAAACTATTGACCAGGAGTTAAATAATAGAATAGGATATGCACATAAACTCTACCACAGGCTGTAAAAACATGAAGGAAGTAACCTAGCATACAAAGCTGCAAGTGTACAACATGATATACCTTCCTACACTATTGTAGAACGCGGAAATGTGGGTACTGACAAGAAGAGGAAAACAACACCTCCAAGCGGCTGAGATGAAATTTCTAAGAGCAATATCAAGAAAGAAGAGAGAAGACAGAATAAGAAATGAAGTTATAGGAGACCAACTTACAGTGAGAGTGCTGGAAGTAATCTTGGACAACCAAAAGCTAAAGTGGCTAGGACATGTAATAAGAATGAAAAGTAACAGGCAAGTGAAAAAAGTGTGGGAAGTGAAAGTGTGGAACAAAAACAGAATGGGAAGGGCTAGAAGGTCCTGGAATGAAAGTGTGTTAGAAATACTGGAAAAAAGAGGAATAATATGGAGCGAAGCATTAAATACGGCAGAAGACAGGAAACGATGGAGCCTCTTTATAAACCAAGGCAGCAACTAGATGAGCAAACTATCCTTGACAACTACGGGTACAAGAGGACCGGATTATGTATGTATCTCTGTGTTATAATATTAGTTTTTTTAAATATTGTTATGTTATTTCTTAAGGGTTCGAACCTCACACCCGGACATTAGTAACATTGAACGGTCTCCGACCATCATACAAACATCTTTGATGGTAGTGACCCCTGTGAGGGCATTCTTCCCTAATTCAAGGGGTTAGGCTAATTCAACTGTTTTTCAGATATGCGAGGTTAAACATAAAAAACAATTTAAGCCGCTTATAACGCTTTCTCTCAAGAGATAACAAACAAACACTGTTAAAATGTGTTTTAAACACTTGGAACTCTCTAAACACAACAGAAAACCAAGGTTGGAGAATAAAAATCCACCCTCTGCTGAAGCAAGAAATAACAAACACGAAAAATCAGGAAAAGCATCAGAAAGTAAAATCTGAAAAATTATTGAATTTAGGAGTATGAAGTCAGATATCAAGAGAAAGATCATTATAAGGGCTTTTCAAAAATATAAAAATATTCCATTAAAAAAATCTAAAATCATCAAATTTGTACATTTTGAGCACCCTGTATAGCATTTTAATACCTAGAGCCACCATTTTATACTCCAAAGGTAATTCACAAAATGATAATTTTTTGGTAACATTTTCTTTCATTCAATTGTGTTCTGTTACGTATAGCAGTCAATTGAAATTCAGCCTTTTTTGCATAGAATTGTTAATAAACAGTTGACGTCAGACCCATATAACTTTATATCAAAATGATGAGTACTTCAATGTACAATTTTTAAGCTAACTAAATATTCAATTTAAAAATAGTAATTTATTATACAAGACGATAAAGTTAAATTTTATCTACAAGTGAACCGTTTAACGTTGAGACGAAGTCCAGACGTTAATGATTCAAGAGTGGATAGTAATAACTTTATCGTCGTGTATAATACAATTTTTTTTCTATAGCAAGAACTTTAACAATTTCAAAAGAAAATAAGGAAAGTCAATCACATTTTAAAAACTCAGTAGCTAGTTGGGTTGCTAGGATAATACGAAGCTGTAATATTTAATTTTAATAAAAGTTAGGAAATTAAATTACTTTATCTACCCTTGATGTTAAAGTGCTACTTTATCTAGCCTTGCTGTTAAAGTAACACAAGTAAGTTTGGCTTGCCACACTTTGTTAAGCCACCCTGCTAATTAAAAATATTATAATAATGTGCACCACCTTTGCACCTACATTTTTATGTAACTCTCATAATTTTAATAGGTACTTTTACCTCAAACAGAATATTTTTTCTACTTTGAATTATAAATGCGGGAATTATGGTAAAAGGCAATGGACTTACTTCTAAAAATATAAAAGTGTATTCGACAAACAAAGGTACGATAGAAAGTACTAGAAACAGCTAATAAATTCATGTGAATATACAATACTTAATAAACAGTTGACCTGAGGAAATTAAGTTCAAGTTCAAAACATGGACTTCACAAACTGATTTGAATACAAGGTTTATTATCGTTAATAATTTGCATGTACATGTAAAGAGGTTTGACTTAATGATAGCTTTAGTGGAAGTAAAAATTTGTTGCTCGATTTGAAAGATATTTTTTCATCTGTATAAAGTATTGAATGAAACTGTAAAACTGTAAAAATGACTTCTGTTTAAGAGTGTAAGTATAAATACGATATGGATTAAAACGCATCAAATCTTATGAAATGGTAAATTATAGATAAATTTTTGATAACCAAATTTTATTAAAAAAATATAAGAATAAATATTAAATCTCAACCTTTAAACTGCTCACTGTACATTTCTGGAAAATAGAATATTTCTTCGGCTGAGATTCTGCTGGTTCAGAAGTTAATTTTCAATAATAAAATTATTTCTCAAGGTGATGTATTTCGTACGAGTGGGAATTTTACCCACAAAGTGCCAACTAAGTACGTAAAAGAGAGACAGTCCTGTGAGTTTTGTACACTATTTTTGCTACAACAAAAAATTACTGATTTTTTTCAGTGTCTGATGTTAAATGTAATTGTAAACCGTGCAATATCATAACATTCACCTGTGTTGTTTAAACACGGAATTTTTTATAGACGAATGAAATTGTCAATTTTTAGCCCACTTAATTAATTGTCTGCTTTTTTATGATCTCGCAGGAAAAATTGTTACTGTTTGAAATTATGCTGTTGTATTACTTTTTGAAACATCTCTTTAAATTTGGAAAACAAAGCTAAGCCATTAATATATTCTGAAAATCTTACTTGCTTGTTTTAAATCATTTTCAATCTAAGACTTACACAAGGTTACTAGAAACATTTAATTTTATTCGAAAAGAAGATTTCCTCAATCAGAACTTTAAATTAGAGAAGGGGCGGGGAGGCTGAGTCATTAGACATCAATTATGTTATACATAGCATTTGTTTACTAAAAATTAAAAACTTGCTATGTTTGGTTTTGAAACTGGTCACCTAGTATAACAGTTTCTTAAGTTATGTGAAAATGAAATATGATACAATTTTTGATGTATTTATAGCTAAACTAGTGCATAAGATATAGACATTCTGAAATTATAACATCTGTAGCACATTTAATAGTTTACCTGAAGTGAAATAAATGCTATCTACAATAAGTACAAGGTATTGTCTTACGTAACAATTTCTTAATAATAGCATCTCTTAGCTTCCTAAATTAATTAGTAATACAATCAAACTTCCATATCTCGAACTTCAATAAATCGAATATCTCGATTACTCGAATTCACGTTACATTCCCAACCTAATTCCTATAGTTTCCCATATACACATCTCTTGAAACATTTTATAAACCCCTAGAGGGGGAGTTTCCCTGCCAGCAAATATACAGTTTAGCATTAACGATTACGTTAAGACGTGCTGTAAATAGTAAATAACATTCTTAAGAGTTATTTAGGACCACTTCTTTGTATTTCAAAGGATTTGCAAGGTTGCAAAGCGCAAAATATACAGTCACCTCTTGTTGAACGCGCATAGATTGTTTTGCCTACACAGGTAGAGGGACCGTTTAGTTTGGCATTATCGATAAGGCCCGATAATGACGTTGCAAGAATTTGCTAATTTGAGTTTTCTACTTTAAATGTTGGAGCAACTAGGCTTTAGTATGTTGTTACTGTTGTATTGGGTCACATCTTAGTTATGGAGTCACAAAAACAAAAACTAAAAACATTAAGTACATATTAGTGACTATTCAGTTCACCTGCCATCAGATTTTACATTTCATAGGCAACCAAAATAAATTGTAGTGACTATTGTACTAGTACTGAAGTGACTATTTTGAACAAATTAAAATATTTATTGTAGATGTTTACACAAATTGTATTTTAACATGTGTAATTAAGTGTTGAATCTTTCTAATTTGAAAAATGGGGTTGGTTCACTGAACAGTCCTCCGAATACTATTCGTAGTCAAAGTTAGGTAGATTATTTTTGGGGTGGTATCACTCATGTCAATTGCGTGTGCAATAGGACTCATTGCTCTGCAACTCGTCCTATTTGTACTCACACGCAATGGACCTTCGTGATACCCACTACCCCAAAAATAATCGACATAGCTTTGGGTACTTATAGTATTATAAGTGAAAATACTTATGTACGCATATGTAAGGTATGTAGCTATGTACTGTTCTTATATATTTTACAAGTTGTATGTAAGTACTTACTATGTTTTTTCTAAATTTATAAATAATCCATATAAATATGTACTGTACGTTGTTCTATAACAAATACATGATATGTATTACCAATTAATGGCATAAATATTTTTAAAAATTGAAAATTCGGTAACTCGAGCTTTCGATAACTCCAGTTTTTTTGTTTTCCTCTGGCACTTTGTGTTGAAGAGATTTGACTGTATACGTATCATAAGGGTTTAACTTGGCTTGTATGCAGTAAGAGGATTGTGAGCTTGTAGAGAAAAAAAGTGTAAAATTTATTTTCGAAATCTGAAGTTTACTTGGTTACATTTTAGCAGGAGCAATAGAATGCAAAAGCAGAAGAAACAAAGAAAACAAGTGAACATAATCTGTATTAATAAAATTTAAGCAGCACAATTAGTATATCAGAAAATAGAAAGATATAATTTTCATTGGTAATTCTTCAACACTTTCAAGTTAATTAAGAAAAAAACAATTTTAGTTCCTAAAAAGGCTATTCTCTTATGATTTTCATATTTTTCAAGTTTAAACTGTTCATATTTTTTTAATAGCCGAGTTATTGAAAATTATTGACGTAGAAAAGTGGGAACAAATGGGTTGTACGACCTACCACAATGGCTTTTATTGTCTACATTATTTGCATGGAAATGGTCTACTGAATAATAGAACATTGTCTTTTTAATAATATAAAGAAAGTAGAAATGAATAGCATATTACTTACCATTTGCATCAAATGATCTTGTATTACCATCAGGCGAAAGAAGCCCCATATCGTTGTAAACCCATGATAGTTCAGAGTTCAATGCCAAATTTGCCGTTGCTATTATAGCAGAATCACAGTATCCATGTCTTATTGTATCATATGCTGCTTGCAAAACTTCACACCCATTGAGCCAATTGTTATCATAAGCACAACTAGGACCTAATAAATACTTTGATTTGAACTACCAAATGTAATATATTTCCAAATTAATACCTTTCAAATTGAGCCAGTAGGAAATACGATTAGGCATCATGGAACGAGAGTGGCCGGTTATACCAAACCCACTGACAATAGATTCATAGAAAAGGTTGTCGTTCTCTCCTACAGATGATCCAGCATACACAGCTATCTTTTTACCTCTTATCTCAACAGGATTAACCCCTATATTGTGTAACAATTAAATCTTCGTAAATTAATTCTAATATGTATTATAACCTACCTGCATCAATGAGAGCTTCAAATGTGCGTTCTAATACCATACGTTGCATAGGGTCCATAAAATTGCATTGTTCACGGTGAATGCCAAAGTAAGACGCATCAAATACATCGATTCCTTCAACTTTACCAATGCGATTTGTGACACCTCTCTCGCCTAAAGTCATTTTGAACATGTAATTAAGACAATCGAAGCTTAACAGGAACTTACCATCTTTCCAGCGAGATTCCAATAAACACTCATTACTAAATAAACATTTCTTGAATTCTTCTATGTTAGAAGCTTTAGGAAAATAACCCCCAACACCAGAAATTACAACTTCATCTTGATTTTCGAGTTTCATCTTGCTGTTTTTGATTGTTATAATTGGTGCAGAGAGCAATTTTGTATCAGCTCTTACCTATTCAACAGAGCAGTTCACAACCGATAACCGTAAAATGTGTTATAACGTATAGCAGCATAAAGCATTTATATGGAGGAAATGAAATTTGCATATATTATACAGATTTGAATACTATCGAAGTATTTAATTTCATTTTGGTAATGAAGGTGCAAATAAATTCAAATTTACTAGAAGCCTTGGGCAGTGAAATAGTACTGACGATTTTGTGGATTTAACTTCCTTATTTTTCTTGAGGTTCTAGATAATTCTGTTTTAATTATGGTTTATATCTACTTTTCACTACATTATTTTACAATTTACTACGTAGTCTATGTGAGTGGTGAATTATTTTAAGCTATTTCCAGACAAGCATTGTTTAAAATCTTGTTACGTAATATCACGCTATACTTCTTTATAGTGACTTTTGCAAAAATAATTAATCGCCTCTCAAATATTTATTTGACGAATCAGGGGTAGACGGACTTCTTTAAAGTGGCCTGGGCTGTGCACTCATAAACGGGCTTCTAAAATATAATATAATAAATATGAATACAAAATTTTTATAATTTAGTAAAAATCCTAAAAATTTGTTAGGTACAGAAAAAAATATTTATTTAGAAAATTAAATTAAATTTGCAGCAAATTTTTACTCCTCACTACTTCAATAGCTTGGACATCCTTTGGCTTACAATATTAGTTTCAACTGACATTAACATAAGGGATTCCAAATGTTCATTAGTTATAATACTTCTTAACCAACTTTTAATTATTTTTAGCTTAGAAAAACTTCTCTTGTAAGCAACTAAAGAAACAAGAAAAAAATATAGGTATATTAGAAACAAATTGCTATATGAGGAAGAATACAAATTATATTTCTTTAAAAATATGTAAGAGCAAGAAATACATTAAAATTTAGTACTTTCAGTAACTTCGACAGATGAACCGCTGTAATTTTTAGAAGTACTAGTTTCTTCTTAAAGCGATTCAACAATTCCAGTAAGTTCGGCAAATATACTGCTGCCATTTTTAGAAGTAGCTTGAGCTTCCTCTTGAAGTGAGATTACACTTTGAGTTACTTCATTACATATGCTGATGGCCTTCTCCAAATTTTTGATATATAAAAGAAAGTAAAATTAATCTTCTTTGCTCAATGCTTTCAGTTTTCTTCATGTTTATTAAGACTTTTGTTCATTTCAGTTCTACAGATAAATATAAATAGCAAAATACAACAGTGCAAAATTGTCTACAATAATTGCAATGTAAAATATTCTAATTGGTGATAATTGATGAAAAACGCATCTGCACATGTTTAATTCTATTCAGTTCAGTTCAAAGAACCACTATTGAACGATTGCAAAAACTAATTCCGGTAGTATGATTGATACCCAGAAACATGATATCCCTCTTGCAAAATTTTGTTTTGGTGTTGAATATAAATTTATCGATACAGCAAGTTTTGATAATTAGAGCAGCGATGACAACATTCCTGGTGCAATTCAGTGCGAATATTGCTACGTACATTTTTTTATTGCTATCGAAATTGCTGTAGTCTACTGATTATGTCAGATAAAATTACTGCTAGATTCTTTACAAGAACAGTGGCGTACTAATTTTTTTAAACATAAAGCAGCAGCAAATATATTCATAAATAACAATCGATGCTGCGGCTCTCATCACCGGGCGATCAGTAGATCGCCCTGACTGGTCAGTCTGCCTCTGTGACAAGCTTTTTAAATAAAATGAGATTTTTGGAGTCATCTCTAAGTATTAAAATTTGTGTGTGATAATACAATTATAAATATATGTACCTTTATTATTATGTAAAGATGTTAAAAATTCCCAAAAAAAGTATTCTAGGTAGAATTGTATTAGTTATTAAATGAATTAATTGAGGGTCCCGGGTGGTGTAGCTTGAACAAGCATCAACGTACGATCAGTAGAAGTAAGCAACGCTCTTTCTGGTCAGAACTTGGATGGGAGTTCCACGGCTGCTTCTCTCGGGGCCTCGTGGTACGGCTGCCACGGAAATAGTTGGTCCCGGATGTCATAATAACATCATGGCAGTCGTTAGTGGGGTTGGAAGTCCCCATAAAATGTACAGTGGCGCCTATAATTGGCCTAGCGGCTGTTGGCTGAGTACAAAATAAAATAAATAAAAATAAAACACGGTCGGACAATACGAATTTGCTGACTTAGGGGAGTCTGGACTGTTTGATCATTGGTTTGCATAAGGTGTGACCACAAAAACCTTATGTTATTCCACTGGGTTTCTATGGCCGTGCTTGGCATGGCCCCTTATAAAAGTGAGTGAGGCGTTGAGTTCTTCAACCATAATAATGACACGGTCCAATCCCGGAAGTCGTTTGTTACTTGATATATATTTGACCCATTACAACTTCTTTTCGCAAATAAATTTTACGTACCACTCTTCACAACTAAAATAATCTACCAAGGCAACAACTATGGCATAAATAATACTACGCAAATGGATGTAGACAAACAAGATAAACAAAATGAACAAGCAGAACAACATGCGTATGACAACAAATAGAAAATTCCTCTAATCTTCCTACATGAAGCTGTGAACTACCAAGAAGTACTAAAATACATCCAGGCTATCGTCATTAAAGAATTTAGTATCTACCGTCAATAGAGTTAACTTTTTACATATCTATCTAACTGATATCAAGGCTTTCCGTAATTTAACAAGATACTACATAATTTAAAATACCACACTTACAAAACACCCAACGAGAAAACTCTGTTATTTTGCGTAGTGTGCCTATTTCTCTTTACCGAGGAAGAAGTCAAAACCGAGCTAGCAAAGGAATACCAATATGTGCAGTAGAACTGACAAACAACGCAGAAGCTAAAAAGATATTTTTACTAAACAAACTCAACTTTTGCATCATTACCATAGAACACAGACAAAAATCTTGCGACATACCACAGTGTTTAAGTTGCTAATTATTTGGACGTACGAAGAACTACTGTAAATTAACTCCCCGATGCGTTAAATGCAAGAAAAATTACCATTACCGATAAACCAACATCAGTAAATTGTGATGATGCACACCCCACCAATTATAGAGGATGGTCGTATTATCAATCCATAGCACAAAAAATAAACAATAATCAAAGAAATATCCGCTTAAATGGTACAACAGTAGAAATCAATAACAGGAACTTCCCAACGCTACCTAAACCTAAAAGACAATGGTCAAACACCTTAACCCATGGAGTAACTAACTCAAAATCAAATGCTAATATACAAAACTCAAAAGAAACACTAAATGAATAATCATCTGATTCCATACCACTACTAATTAAAACAATAGTTGATATCTTAACATCACATATAGATAAAATTAAAACTACTCTAGGATCTATGCTACCCGCACTTCTCAACAATGATAAATGATCAGTTTTGCATCAATAACTTAACAGGAGTAAACTGGAATGCCGATAGAATAAAAAACAAACGCTCTATTTTTATACATACCATAAACAGTCATAATATAGATATAGAACATTTAGTCAACACAGAAAAATTCAAAATACCAGGTTATGTCATTTTCAGAAATGATAGGCCAGCACCGATCGCATGAGGATCGCATTGATAAAAAAAAATTATCAATATATCCCTTACCAACACCACTCTAACTAGTCTTGAAGCAATACATATAAGACTGAAGACACAATAACGTTGCGGTAACAATTGCTAGTGTACACAAGCAACCTAATAAAAGAATCTTGAAGGCGAATCTTCAAAACTTGTTATCCGATAATGAACCTACCTATATAATAAGCAACTTAAATTATAAGAATACCATATGAGGTTACCATGTAGACCTGTAGACAATCAAGACGGCCTACGGCTATATAACTATGCAATTTCAAATGCTATACAAATTTCCGTTACTCACTTTCCATATCGCCAAGACCATCCACTCAATATCTTAGACATAATAATACATAAAAACTGTACTCATCCTATATACCAAAATGTGTTAATTGAATTAAATTCCCATCATTTACCTATAATCTCATTCTAATTGAAAAATTACCCCGTCTTATTAACGATGTAGTTATCTGGGAAATATTCCAAGAGTAGCTCGGCAATAAAATACTATACCCAATTAGCTTGCAAGCTAGATCAGAAATAGACTCTGCGGTAGACCAATTACAGACGACAATAAAAATTAGTATCAATGAAGCAACAACCATACAGAGCAATCGCAAACCGCTAAACTTTCAACAAACTTCTCTACATAGAACAAACTTAATCAAACATCAAAATCAAGTCGGAAGGGAATGGCAGCGAACAAGACACCCTGATGTAAAGCCTTTACTAATTAATCAGTTAAATCGCAGA
This sequence comes from Agriotes lineatus, assembly GCA_940337035.1. Lineage (NCBI taxonomy): Eukaryota > Metazoa > Arthropoda > Insecta > Coleoptera > Elateridae > Agriotes > Agriotes lineatus. Next base: position 209,776,932 of record OW679194.1, read on the forward strand.
GTTAAATTCAAACTTGATACTTATCGAATAAAGTCCTACAGCAGATTTATAGAAGAACTTCAAGCATCCCATCACTTCTTATGGAGTGCAACGAAACGTATGTGTAACGCCCAGTTTTATTTTGGCGTTCCTAGTGAAGTGCGCCTTCGATTTCGATTATGCATCTCTAATTTAAATAGCAACACTCGCGCATTTTTTGTGGGAACGTCGTGCAAAGGAATTTTATTTTTCAAAAATGTGTAACCTTGGATAAGAGCATACCTGGATTTAGGATTTCGAGTTGCTTTCTTTCTGACCAGCTTTACGCAAGGCAGTTGAGCCACGGCATCGACTCAGACCTATTATAGGGATTATATCCTCCTGATTCCCGAAGTAGGCTATACATCTTTACTGCAATTTTGTTTCATGCGAACAAACGTTGTGTACGCTCCAAGAAGCGTCGCTTGCAATTCGTAAAGGCCAGCTCTCCAACTTAGAGTAAGCTCTTCTATGTTAATTAGTTTCTATACTAATCAAGTGGTAATTAGGACTCTATCTTACACTTTGGAATATTTTCTGCGGCATTGTTCCATAGAAGTCACTCGCTGAGCGCACAATTCCTGCACGTGCTCCTGAGCCAAGGTCGCTTTCTGCAACATTTTCGACCAAGAAATGCCTACGTTATCTCAAGCTGTCTTCACACTTGATTGCTGTCTCTGAAAACACCATGAAAAAGCTTCCCATAGAATAGCAGTAAGTGCATACTATTTTGTATAATTCAGCGGTTTGTTTTTGGTAGATAAAGGCAGATTTGCCGGCTATGAATTTTACGTGGTGATAAATAAAGGCCTCTGGGATAATCTAGCATGGGATCACGTAAGTTCATTAGGTTTTTCAGATGCTTGCTTTGCTGGAATGCTTGCATAGCATTATACAGGGTGATTCAAATTAAGTGCGCACCATTGCTATCTTTGTTATTATTAATTTTACAAAGTAGGTTAAATTAACAAACTAGTAGTGTTTTTGGCGCTGATTAATAATAACAACTTTTAGTTTTTTTTTAATGGAACACCCTGTATATATTTCAAAAACTTGAAATAAAAATTATTTTGTGATATAAAGTCTTAATACACCATTTTTTATTTTAAAATGAATATTAAAGAAGTTAGGGGAGATTTTAGTTTACCTATATCAACAATACACCGTACTTACGAAAAATTCATAGTAGGCTGCTACGAAAAACAAAAACAATAACGTAAACATCAGAACTGTCAAAATCAATTTGTTGTATGTTTGGTTGTCGAAAGTAAATAGAGTCGTTTATTTATTTCAATTAAAAATTTAAACAAGCCTGCAATGAATTTTTACAGTAGAATAATGTACTATAGTCTGTTTTTTTGCTTTATGATTCAGAGCAGGCTTTGTTTTTGCATTTTTGTCACAGTGTAGGTAGTTGGTTACAAAGAAAAAACACTAGTAATGTCAAAAACTTATTACAACTGTCAATGTGTTATCTTATAAGCACTATTATACATATAGTCCAGTCAAATTAAACAAGTTTACGGCAAACTTTCGGAATAATTCAAAGTGAGCTGAATTTTTGTGTACACCTTTATTTGGTGTTTTCAAACAACATCCGAAAAGTACCCTTGATTTGACCTTGAGCTTCGTGAGTTATAGGGTGCAGATGTGGGAAAAATTTTGTTTTTCGCTTATATCTTCTTTTCTATTGACTTTAGGTATTGACATTGTACAGATAAATTGAACGGCACAAAATTCTGTACAAAACAGTACTTGGTAGTTTTTTTGTAGGACCGGCCGTTTCTTTTAAAACTCGCTATGAACGTTGATCTGAAGGATAACACTACAGAAATACAGAGTTCCACAACTAATTTGACATCTGAAATGTAAAAATATACCAGGAGCTGAATCGAAGGGTCTTTTTCGTACAATATTAAGACAACAATGTTCCCAAAATAAAATAATTCAAGGAAATCGCTTGGCAGGCAGCAGCTGCATTTCTAACAGGCAGCAGCTGCATCTCTAAATTGTCATCGGTGAAAATCTTGTTCGATGAAACAATGAACGCAATGGTAAGCCAAGATAAATTTCTTGCTAATAACAGCAACAAAACAAGATTGATTTCCATGTTGGCTAAACATTTTGAGGTTCATAATATCCGTGTCAAGAAATCTGAAGATGATGCCGATGTTTTAATCATAGAAACAGCACTTGAAGAATCGCGTCAAAATAAAACTGTTGTCGGGGAAGATGTAGATCTCTTGGTACTGCTGATAGCTCGTACTCATTCCAAAGTTGTTACCAATATGAAGCCAGTAAACATCATCTTTTATTTTTACATGCTGTCTCCGGGTGTGACAGAACGTCAGCTCTTTTTAGTAAAGGTAAAACGACAGCTTTGAAACTGTTAGAAAACCGCCAAGATTTGCAAGCTGCGGCTCAAGTTTTAACGCAAATAGATTCCAGACACAAATTGATTCCTTCCAATGGGATTAAATTTTTACTGGCATTATATGGTGCTCCATTTCAAGAAGTGTCTATTGATCAATATCGCTATATGTGCTTCACGAAATTAATACGTAAAAGTAAGCCGGTGAAATTGAATTTATTACCGCCAACAGATAGTGTAGCTAAAGAGCACCTTTACAGAGTTTATTTTCAAATACGAAAGTGGCTGGGGAATGAATTAAACCCTATTGAGTGGGGATGGACATTGAGAAACGTATTGGAACCAAAGAAAACAATGCAAGCTCCCGCTCCGGATTTTCTTTTGCACCAAATCTTCTGTAATTGCACCAAAGGTTCTGGGCTAGTGTGGATGTAGAAAGTTGAGGATTAAATGCTCGTCAATTTGTGGTCATTGCAACGGACAATCGTATTTAAATGCCAATGCAATTGAAGATATCTTAGAAAACCAAGTTGATGAAGGAGAGAATGAAAACCGATTAGAGACATTTTGTACGGATTATCTGGAACAAAGCGACATAGAAGGAGATGAAGAAGAGTATGAATAAGATTAACATAACTCTATTTTGACTGTTTTAAGAATAGAGAGGATATTTTGACCGACTGATACCGTGGGTTAGGCCTGAAAGGGGATACCACATATTAAAAAACGCGCCTCGTACTCAACCTCAAAGGTGGTGTTGAATAGGGTACTTCGTATTGGACTCATAGCTTCAACGCTATACTACGCGAAAACGGTCGGTGCTACAAAAAAACTACCCAGTAGGTTTTTGCACAGAATTTTGTGACCTTCAATTTATCTGTAGAATGTCATATACCTAAAGTCAATAGAAAAGAAGAAATAAGCGACAAACCAAATTTTTCCCACATCTGCACCATATAACTCGCGACGCTCAAGGTCAAATCAAGGGTACTTTTCGGAGGTTGTTTGTAAACATTAAATAAAGGTGTACACAAAAATTCAGCTCACTTTGAATTATTCCGATCAAGAATCCTTATTTGATTGGACTAATAATGAAAGCTACAAGTACTGAATCACTGACATTAAATAAGGTATTGCTTTATTTTAAGAAATTTTATTTAAACATGGTTGTTATCTAACTGTACAGAAACGCCATAAAATTTCTATATGTTCTAATGTGAAAATATATTATTAAAAACTTGCTGATGACTTTTGTTTGCAAATCTGTGTTGTAGAAGTTATTATTTATGCTAAACATATAAGAGGGATTTTTTTTTCAACATTTCCTAAAAATTCCACCGTTCATAGTCCTCCCAAGTTAAAAATTAACAAATTGTAAGAAATTTTATAATGGTTTAATTATTAATACTTACATCAAAGATTTGACCAACTCTTCCAATGATGGCTGTTTTACCATTGATATCTTTTATATTAGTAAAAGAGCGTTTTATAGCTACTTTAGCTTTACTATTAATGCTGCTTTTTTGTGGCATTTTATTAAACGTTATTGAAGTGTCAACGTGACAATCTCGGGGACCTTGATTTTGACGTTAGGTAGGTATATCTTGTAACTAAACTGTTGTACACTGCTAAAATAATATAAATGCAAGGCCTGCTCTGAATTATAAAGCAAAAAAACAGGCTATACAGAGAGATTTTCTTTACTACGAACACGGCAGATGATATGACGAATTTACAAATGCCGAAAATTTGACTTTGACAGTTCGCGAATTTAGTCAACAGATAATATCTGTCATTATTCCTATCTTAAAATGGGTAACTATGAGGCAAAGGTAAAATGCTATTATCAGGTTTAAACGTTTCGGGAAATTCAAAACTCTTTCACAACAACGTTTGAAAATAGACGTTCTCCATCGTTATTAATGTTGTACAGAGTACAAAAGCATAAAAGGCCTAGTGTTCCCAACGAAGGCAGGGATTTAAAGGACCTAATGGTTTGTACTACTTCTAATGACCATCCAGATTATTCCCTTAACCATTTGAACTAATAGATTTATGTGCTTTCACTACTAGAATTAATTTACGAAATGTTTGTTATCGATCCTACGAACTACAAAACACACACAAAATTCTTCCCGATGACCATTTCAGATGTATGGATTTTGTGAAACTGTGACAGAAATGGCGAATACTTCCTTCAGAAAGTCGTTTTCACTGATAAGTCGACATTTTCCAATGCAAAGTCGCCATAACCCATTGGCCATTATTGGCCGCGAGAAAACCTGCATAGGTATTTTGAATTCCGGGTTCAGTACCCCCACAACTTAAATGTTTGTGTAGGGATGCCGGGTAAGAACATGATCAGTCTATTTTGTATGGATGGAACCCTAATCAGCCCTAAATACCTTGAACTACTATAGCAGCAAATGGTTGCAGGAATTGGACGTATAATGAATAAGAGATTTAATGAAATCTGGTTGCAGCAGCATGGCTGCCACACTCACAACAATGTTGTAGTTCAAGATTCTCTGAACAATACATTACCAAATAGGCTGTTGACTGGACGAGGAACCACTTTGTGGCCAGCTAAATCTCCAGATCTCTCGGCCAATGATTTCTGCTTACGGGACTACATAGAATCGAAAATTTATGGTTTTCCGGATAACATTATCTACTAGCGATTTGGGGAAATTGCTTTTATAAATTGAAGAGTTGTTTCAAAGAATTAGTCCTAGTATGTTGGGCAATGTACGAAGAAGTTTCTATGATTGCTTTGGTTATTATTTAGCACAAGAAAACGGGCTCTTCGAACACGAAATCGTTTAAAAACTTGACTTTTGTTTGTGAAATACAAATAGTTTTACTTCTATTTGCATCTTTTTTACTATTATTTAGTTTGTTCAGAATAAATTGTTTATTTCTTCAGAATGCGTTGTATTTTGTAAACTACCTGCTTTTACTTTACTGTTAATCTCTAAAAATCCTGTTCTTCAAATCTGAATTTATCACCTGAATTTAATCACGGAATAGCACAGTATCTCATACAACTTAACTGTGATATAATTATTCAGTTACAAAAAGTACCTACACTATGCGTGCATACGACATCTGCGTTGAAAAATTAGGGGAAGTATGGCTGTGAGGGCACACTTTTTTTTAACGGACTGTAACTTCCGTTAATATTGTGATAATTAAGATATAATTGCATTTACAGGTGTAATGGAATGTCTACTATGGGTTCACATATAGATTATTTCTCAAAATTTACATATGCCAGAGAAAATAAATTTCTTACAAGTAGTGTAGTGTGCCATCATATTCGCACAGGTATGGATATGATGGCACACTTATTACTTTCTATATATTTTAGGAATATATTGGCTATATTTCACATTTTTTCATTAAAAAACAATTTTTTAAATAAAATTATTATATAATCATTAAAAAAAAAAACTAAACACATATTTAGGATACAAAATAGCTGTCATTATAACACAGTTGTCGGAAAAAAAACAATCCATATGATAGATAATACATTTTAGTCACTGCATAATTCACAGGTGAACATCTTGGTTTTTCTGTCAATACCGGCACATGCATTGTGGCACCACATCTTGCATTGTTGGCACTGGATCCAGGGTTCCTTTGACTTGGATAAAGAAAATAAACCATTGCAATATATGCAAGCCGCATCTTCCTCTTCATCATCGGCTATAAATGGTTCTTCTGGCTCAGTATCATCTTCTATTATCAACACCTTCTTCGTAGAACGAGCAGATTTTCAAAGTTCAACTACTTTTTTGTCAGCAACTTTTACTTTTGCTGTCTCTATGTTTGGTGTTGTATTTATTACTCCCATCTCACCGTCTTTTCTTTTTCTCTTTTGACGGAAAGTCGCTTGCGGAACAGGAGATATTTGCGATATTAGAACAGAACAATTTATGTCATCCTGTTTATCCCCCTGAGGTGCAGTTCTAGCTAACTCTTTATCTCCTTGCGAAGGTTGTTCATCTTCAGCAAGTTTATCATTACATGAAGTAGACGCTTTGGAATTTGGTGATATTACTACCTGCACTAAAGATTGTGATGGTTGTGCTTCAGTAGAGGGTAAATTGTAGTTGTCCTCTGCTATATTAGTTGTTTCTGAAGAAAGGAACTGCCAGTCAGGAAATATATCTTCATTAAATGGACATATCCCCGTTTTTTGGAAGCCATGAACGGCATTGGCCACTGTAGCAGCTTGAGTATAAGCTTCTTTGAATAAGTGACCAACTTGAAAATGAGTTACTGTTCGACCAGGATGAGTATGTAACCACCTTCTAAGAGCCTGATTGTAGTAAGTAGTTAAAGGGCCATAAAAGCTTACGTCTAATGGCTGCACCCTATGGGTGCAGTGTGGTGGAAAACAAAACAAAACTATATTATTTTGCTTTGCAAACTCTAGTACATCCAAGTGCTTGTGACGGGAATGGCCATCGAGAAGTAATAGAATCTTCCTTTCAGCTGAGGGTTTTGCATGCTTAATAAAATGTTTAAGCCACAAAAGGAAAATCTGCCCTGTCATCCAACCACTCTCTTGCGGGAATCCTACACACCCTGGGGGAGTATTATCCAACAACTCCTGCTTCATATTTTTTCGTGGGAAAATGATAGCCGGAGGTATGTAATTCCCAAGGGCATTTATGGAGCATACTACAGTAAAATGTTGCCCTCTTTCTGCACTCGTCAGTGTACCTACTTGCTTTCTGCCTTTTGTGGCTAAAATTTTATCCGTTCTTGATTGCACGGTTGATAATCCCGACTCGTCCATATTATAGATCTGGTCGTGCTCAAATTTGTATTGATCCATAATAATTTTCAGGCTAGTGAAATACTTGCTTATTGTAACTTTATTAAAGGCTCGCGCCCGAGCTAATGACGTGGCCTCCGGTTGTCTTAGACTAATAGATGAATGCCTATTCAAAAAGGCATGAAGCCAGTCCCATCCAGCCATACGCCTTTCTTGGTTAAAATTGTGTTTACATTTCAGCTTTTGAGCTAATTCAAAAGCAAGTTTTCTTAAATCAGAACACGTTAAGCCAAAAAATCTGGATTCCAAGAATTTTACGTGATCAACTAATTCCTTTTCAACTTCATTGGAGAACACTTTAAGGCTTCCACCTAAGAAGCCCTTTTTGCCACCACGTAATACTTTATTTTTTTTCTCTACTCTTCGCCGAAGAGTACTCTTTGGAACACTAAATGTTTTGGAGGCCAATAACCATCCCATTTCTTTAGATCGAACAGCTTTGATTGCTTGGTTCATATTGTCCTCAGACCAGCTCTGCCTTTCGGACATTTGTTTTTTATTGTTCATGCTCCCATGAGGTAAAGGGCTATAATGAAATGGAAATATTCGTTAGTAAGCTACTTAAGGGTATTTTGCAATAAATTCTGGCTATTATGGCACACTATGCCATCATAACCAACTAGTTAGCGTGCCGTCATAGCCGAAATCCTCAAACTTGAGAAAATTTAATTCAGTCTGGCAACCATGCAAAGAAATGCCGCGCAAACAAGCCACTTTATAGGTTAGACACAACTGAACAATTTAGTTGCTATAAAAACATTTTGCCTTTAAATTTGAGTGAATTATCACTCATACTGAAGCATGCAAATATAAACTTGAAGCTTACCAAAATATATTTCCAATTATAAAAAGTTTATAACTTAAACTATTACAACCGAAATTGCACAGTGAAAGTTTCGTATCACACTAATGAAGTAAAGCACACATCTGTACAGCTGGTTGCATAAGAAGTGGTAAATATCATAGCTGTGCCAACATAGCCGGTATGCCATCACAGCCATACTTCCCCTACTTAAACAATTAACGCAAACCACCATTGGCTTAATATAATTAATATCAGAGTACCCTCAATCGACTGTTCACTGGTCTTGGTGTCTTTTTAGGCAATCGTAAATTCGCCTTGATTTACTCGTGTTCGCAGTTCATGAATTTTCTCTGGATGTATTTATCTATAAACTAAAACTTGCGATAACTTCTTTAGTATTCATTTTAAAACAATAGTGTATTAAGACTTTTATATCACAAATTCATTTTTATTTCAAGTTTTTGAAAAATATACAGGGTGTTTAATAAAAAAAATTTTTTAATTTTGTCGCCGAGTTATTCGATTGATTTTTTAATGATTGCATATTAATCAGCACCGAAAATACTGCTAGTTTGATAATTTAACCTACTTTGTAAAATCAATAATAACAAAGATAGCAATGGTGCGCATCTAATTTAAATCACCCTGTAGATGTCAATAATTGCATTATTGTATATGAACTGCGAACGTTCTTTTAACAGCTTAGTAATATAATGTTAGCTGGCATCAGACATTTTAATTTGTGTGTAATGTTTCGAATTTTAATAACAATGATATCAATTGTTTCACTGGTTTAACTCGAAACTTTACTTAATTATATTTGCGCAGTAAAGCGCCAGGTTTTACCTGAGTTGTTTGTTAATATTGCATCTATAATTACATTTGATAATTGTTACACTGTTGGTGAATATTACATACTATTTAGTGTTACTGGTATATTTTCTTTGTTATTTATACTATGACCCTTCAAGAACCTACTTGTGTTTTTTTGAGATTTAGGTTAAAGTTAGAGACTTACAAGCTACGTAGTGACTTGTTTTGATAGCTAGATTTGCATAAATTATATGAAGTTTTTGGAAACTTTAAGAACCAATGCCTGGTCCTTATTCACGCCATATTTTTCCGAGGGTTAGAGCTAGCTAGGGCTGTGCTACCCCTTGTTTAAGAGCTGGGTTTATATTCTCCAAGAATCTCTCACCATTTCTCCGTTGAAATATAACAACTCTATTTACTCAAATAACAAAGAAAAATGCGAGTTATTTGCAGACCACCTAACGCAGGTGTTGAAGACTATCATCACTGATGACAATTCCGAAAGCACTCAACATATAACCAACCATGTTATACATAATTTGCTTGATTCCCCTGGAACAATAATTCACATTTTCCCTATTAGCCCAGTCAACGAAGACCCGTTTTAGCGTTTGAAAAAAATAAATCGGAAAGTTTTAAAATTTGGTGAAGATGTTTATTTGGGCGTACTATTGAATATATAAAAAGTTCCGAAAAATTCAAGGTGAGCCGGCGCCGCCATCTTGGAAAGAAGGTACAGTTTTATAGTTTTTTGCAAATATTCTGTGAAATATCAACTTTATCACAAAAACTGATTTTACAAAAATGAAAGAGCATTAAATTTCCCACAAAAACGCATAACACATTTTTTTTGTTTTTGAAATAGTTTCCTCAAAATGGCCAGCGAAGGTTGCGTGGATCGATAAATCGCACAATAGAAAATACTGACTATTGTGCTATTATTTAATGTTTGCATACAAAAGTCTTAAAAGGTGCAAACATTTTTGAATAGACGAAAACTATGCTGGATGAATGTGCTCCATCATATAGTACGACCAAAAAAAATTAGATGGTTAAATTTAATAGGGCCGCACTAGCGTCCAAGACGAGCACCGCTCTGAATGCCAAAGAAGTGTCACTACAACAGAAATGGCTACCAAAATCCACGATATAGTGTTGAAAGACAAAAGACTGAAATTGAGTGAAATAGCTAATGTAGTAAACATCTCAAAAGAGCTAGTGTGAGATATTTTAACCCAAGAATTGGGCACGAAAAAGCTGTCCGCATGATGGGTGCCACGTTTGCTTTTACCAGGAAAATGCATGTTCTCACACTAGAGTTACTGCAATGGTTAAAATCAACGAATTAAAGTACGATTTGCTTCCGCATCCACCTTAATCACTCTATTTGACTCCCTCAGACTTTGACTTAATCCCGAAGCTCAAAATTTTCGTCGGTGGATACAAATTTTCATCTGTTTCACTGCTGGCGCCTATTTTGCAGACCTTGAGTAATGCACCTTTCGTCATGGAATCAAAGCCTTCGAGCATCGCTGAACAAAATGTATTGAGCGTCTAAAAGGCTATGTTAAAAAATCAAAGTAATTTTGAAAACATAAAACCGGTCTTCCATTGTTAGGCTAACCAATTATCATCCCGCTCTCGTAGTAAACTTGGTGAGTGCTCAGGTGAGGTGCACTATACATTAGGAAGAAAAACTATTCACCGACGACTAAAATGAAAATTTCTGCAAGATCTACTAACAACAGAAGAAGAGCTTAGTGATTGAGGATCTCTACCGGAGCGGACCTTGCATTGCTAATACATATAGTGAAAAGTTTCAGTGAATAACAGTTAACTGTTCTGTGCTAGATGAAGCTGGTCCTGAAAACATAAAAAAAAGGCTTATGGCAACTTGCAGATGACAAATCTGTGTAACAAAATAAGTATAGATAATGGAACTGGATTGGTCACAAACTCTGTGGAGTGGTATAACCAAGACCGCTTTGGACTGAAACCCACAGGGGTGACAAAGAGTAGGTCACCCAAAAACCACGTCGCGTATAACGATAGCAAATGAAACCAGGACAACAGGCAAAGAATGGAGGTGTTAAAGGGTGATCCGTTTCATTAAGGAAAATTTAAAATCAATGTAGCTTCACATTTTACAGGTATTCAGAGATAATGTCATTATCAGCTATAATTTACCAAGGGCAGTGATAATCACCCGCAATAATTTTGACAAATAACAACCCGAAAGTGCTTGCCTAGAAATAACCCGAGGCGAAGCCGAGGGTTATTTCTTAAAGGCAACGCACTTGAGGGATATTATTTGTCAAAATTATAAGGACTTATCACTGGCCGCGGTGAATTCGGAAAGATAAGTTCTTAAATAAATTAGCCATTTTCTGACAAATTAATTTGACACTTCATTATAATAATATTATGTTGGTGGCACTGTAAGTCTGTGTCAAATTTGAGGTTATCAGGTTAGCTTTTGCGTCAGTTTTGACACAGACTGACGGAAAAGCTAACCTGCTAACCTCGAATTTGACTTAGATTTACAGTGCCACCAACTTGTGATAAGATACTACTGAAATTTAATTAGGTAGTTTCCATAGTGATTGAAAATCACCCTAGGGTCGTTTTCACTTCAAGTGTGGTCTGATTTGTCAAACTGAGTCACGTGATTAAAAATAATCAAATTGGATTGGTCTGCAATATATGTAAGAACTTATCAGCTATAATTTACTAAGGGCAGTGATAATCACCCGCAATAATTTTGACAAATAACAACCCGAAAGTGCTTGCCTAGAAATAACCCGAGGCGAAGACGAGGGTTATTTCTTAAAGGCAACGCACTTGAGGGATGTTATTTGTCAAAATTATAAGGATTTATCACTGTCCGCTGTGAATTCGGAAAGATAAGTTCTTAAATTAATTAGGCATTTTCTGACAAATTAATTTGACACTTCATTATAATAATATTATATTGGTGGCACTGTATGTCTACGTCAAATTTGAGGTTATCAGGTTAGCTTTTGCGTCAGTTTTGGCACAGACTGATGGAAAAGCTAACCTGCTAATCTCGAATTTGACTTAGATTTACAGTGTCACCAACTTGCCATAGGATACTACTGAAATTTAATTAGGTAGTTTCCATAGTGATTGAAAATCACCCTAGGGTCGTTTTCACTTCAAGCGTGATCTGATTTGTCAAACTGACTCACGTGATTAAAAATAATCAAATTGGATTGGTCTGCAATATATGTAAGAACTTATCATTATAAACGTAAAAGACAGGAGTTGCACATGATCTAGTAAACCCAGCCAATGCATGCTTAAGATCGTGAAAAAAGTCATCAAAATGGTACCTCCAATACAGCAGAGTGTGCAGACCGAGGGCAACCACAGTGGCTCAATGTCAAAAGGGCCGACCTAGACTTTGGAAGTCATACGAGGGCGGGATGATAATTGGTTAGTCTCCACATATTTTAAATACATAAATACAGACAGATCAATAAAAAAACCAATTAGGGCAGGCTGTGATATGTGTTATACGTTTGGCAGTACTGAAGCATATTGTCAGTCTATGTCAAATCCGATATTTGCAGGTTAAGTTTTACGTCAGTCTCTGTCAAACAACAAACAAAACCTAACCTACTAATCTTGAATTTGACATAGACTGACAATACACTTCAGTACTGCCAAACGTATAACATATATCACAGCCTGCCCTAATTGGTTTTTTTATTGATCTGTCTGTATAACTGTATAGTAGAAAATGTCAACTTTCATCTTTGAAAATGGTAACACTGAACATATAAAGTCCACCAGTGATCCTGTGAAATAGTTTGCTGTTAGCCGCTGTTTAAAGAAAACATACAGGGCCGGACTGGCAGACCGGGCGATCGGGCGCTAGCCCGATGGGCCGGTGGTCTATGGGGCCGGTGGTCTGCTGGTTAATCACGACCACTTATTAACGTGTACTAATGTTCTCTGGTTGAACGCTGCGACCGGAAGATTGCTCACAAAAATGTTGTATGAACTATCAATGTTGACAAGGTGCGGGGTAGAGTTTGCATGTAGATTGTGCAATTCTGCAATGTGCATCAGTCTTTGTTAGGGAGTCTTATTTGAGAATGAATGTGTAGAAAACAGCATCAACAAGCATTTTTTTAAATATTATCGGAGAAACCAGATGGTGGGCCAAAGACAAGACGCTATTTAAATTTTTTTGCAACAGTAGCGGTGTCTTCGTAGAGTTATGTCAAACATTATATGAAATAGCACAATCAAAGAACTTTAACGCAGAGGTACGATTCAAAGCACACTATTTCCTTGATGGTTTTTTGAAGTATGAGACAATTATTACAGCAAATTTCTTCAAAAGAATTTTTATGCTTACTTCCCTTCTCTCAAAGTATCTGAAAACATCAGGTATGGATTTCTTGCAAAGATACCGCATGGTCGAAGACTCTTTATAATCACTGAAGACATTTTCCAGCTAATTTCATAAAACTGGTGAAGATACTGAAGAGTTTATAAATAATGTAAATGAGCAATTCCTTGAAAACGACATCCCGCTAGACGTCGTTAAGACAGAGATGTGTGCCCAGAGAATGCGTAAGAAAAAGAGATTTCATAACGAGAATTGCGAAGCGAAGCACCACAAAATCAAGCTGACAAATTTATAATAGAGGTTTTTACTGTGACTATGGACAAAGTTGTCAATGTCTTGGAATCCAGATTTGTAAATCACAAGTAGTTGTACAATGACTTTGATTGTTTTCACCCCTCGAGTTCCCCCTTCCTTCCAAACCTGTCGAAAAATATTCTACAGAAAGCTGACGAAGTTTTATCCTGAAGTGACGGAAGATAATTTGCAAATGGAACTTTTAGATTTTGCTTCCAAGTAGAATAAGTTGTCATCAGCATTACCAAAGAAATACACCAAAAAAACTAACTGAACAGAATGATGATGAAGAAAAAAACAGTACTGCTGATCATAAATTCTGCAAAAAATGTATAGGCTATTGCTATTATGTTCCACAAAAATATAATTTATATGCTGAAGCATACGCTGATCTAGAAAAAAGCATATAATTATTTCTTAACTCTTTCTGTTTCACAAGTTGCATGTGAAAGGTCATTTTCCAAATTAAAATTTATTTTAAATAGAGTAAGGAGCTGCTTGTCTTAAGATCATTTGGAGGCTTTTATGATAATGTCTTCCGAAAATGACGTTCTAACGTGTATTGACAATGATAATATACTGCTTGAACTGACATATAAATGTAAAAGCATGAGAGACTTACTTGTAATTTGATATTTTAATACTACTTCCTAATACCTTGTTATTGTTCCTTTTTTTACTTGATACTTATTTGCATCTATATGCGCTAAGAGTTTACTAATCTGTGTTACGTTTTTTATATTGTATGTATTATCTGAGTTGTTTTTGGAATATATATTTTATTTTAAAAAAATATTGTTTCTTGTCTGATAATTTGGTTTGTTTGACAAATGTCATTTTTGAAATGGGCTGGTTTGGGGTCACTCGCCCGGGCCGGTTGGAACATCCAGTCCGGCCCTGAAAACGTATGTTGATTTATTTAACAATGGAAAACAATGACCATTGTGTGGTTATTCAATTTTTGTATACAAAAGTCTTAAAGGGTGCAAACATTTTTAAATAGACAGAAAGTGTACTGGGTGGTTAAGTTTAAAAAGGTAGTATACACGTCGTGCAAGGTGAACACCACTTTGAACGCCAAAAAAGTGTCACTACAACAGAAATGGTTACCAAAATCCACGATATGGTGTTGAAAGCAAATTACTATGAGTACATTTACACGATCCGCTAACACCGGTGTTACAACATCGGTTGTTGTTAACACCGGTGTAAATTGTAGTGTAAATGGGGTTTAACGCCGGTTTTACTAGAACCGGTTTACTAACGCTACATCACTTCGCCAAGAGGCGTGACGTTAGTAAGCGGGTGTAAAATGTACAGTCGCGGAATTAAAAATCCGGACGAGTCTTATAGAGGATCTTTGCAATTTTTGGGTAATGTAAATTGGGCTTTGCGTTTTTAGGTTAGCAATTGACAGTTAAACCATGAGGCATGCTGTCATATACGAGTAATTATTTTGACTTTGACTAATTTCACCAGGTAACGTGATAAGTAAAGTAAAGTAAGATATATACTGAATCATTTTAAATGTCCGGATTTTTCATTCCGCGACTGTACGTGTAAATGGATACTTTCGACTTACACCTGTTTTGAAACAAGACTACCAACATAATTGTAAAGACGGTTGGTTGTTCTGAGTCGCAGTTGTCAACCACACTAACGTCACTCCGCTGAATTGTATCAGCTGTGTTATTAATCTTGTAGGTTATAGCGGTTATGTTTATAATTTTATAATAACAGACAGCATCTGACAGAGTTACAGATGGAAAATCTCGAAGCAGTTGGTCACACTGCGACGAGGTTTTAGATAACACCACGCGGGGTTATATTATCTATGCACCACGCTAACACCGACTTACACTTTAACGCCTGTACAACACCCCTTGTGTAAACGCACGTTTTACACGAGTTTTAATACCAACGGTTTAAATAACATCGGCGTTAAATTACCGTGTAAATGTAGTCTATAGTTGAATGAAATAGCTAATGTTGTAAGAATCTCAAAAGAGCTGGTGTGCGATATTTTAACCCAAGAATTGGGCGTGAAAAAGCTGTCCGCACGGTGAGTGCCGCGTTTGCTCACATTCGACCAAAAACGTGTTAGAATGCAACTTTGATAAGTGTTTGGACCGTTTTAAAAAGAATGCAACTGATTTTATGCATCGATTTGTTACTACTGATCAAATTTATACCCCAGGAACAAAACTGAAATTAAAACAATGGGCAGAACCTAGTTTTTTGGCTCCTGGGAAAGCAATGACCCTAAAATCAGCTGTCATGGTGATGGCATCAGTTTTCTGAGAAGCAAAAGAGATTTTGATGATCGATTATCTTTCACAGGAACAAACGATAAACAGTGAATGCTAACTTTTTGGAGCAACTGCATCAAAATATTCAACAAAGACGGCAAGGTTGCGCGCATTAGAAAACCATTTTTTACCAGGATTATGCACTTCCTCACATTAGAGTAAGCATAATCTGCTTCCCCATCCACCTTATTCACTCTATTTGGTTCTCTCTGACTTCCACTTAAATGCTTAGCTTAAAATTTTCCTAAGTGGATGGAAATTTTCATCCGTTGAAAAGGTCAAAGCCACGGTTGACGCCTATTTTGCTACCTTGATTAAAGCACCTTCCGTCATGGGATCAAAGTCTTAGAGCATCGCTGTATGTGTTTAAGAGGCTATATTGAAAAATAAAAATAATTTTGAAAACATAAAACTGATCTTTCATTGTTAGGCTAAGTAATTATCATCACGCCCTCGTACACAATACCTGTACTAAAAACATCAAAAAATTCCAAGTATTTCTCGAATATAATTTTTAATTGGAAAAATGCTTTAGAACAAAAGTTAAGGATTGGTGTTGTGTTTTTGGATTTTCGTCGAGCATTTGAAACAATAGACAGACAATTATTAGTGTTAAAGTTACAAGCATATGGCCTTGGACCTACAATTTTGAATTGGATGAAGCAATATATCAGTGATCGTACACAAGTTACAATATATAATGGTCACATTTCTTTAATGAAAAACACCACCTATGACGTCCCGCAAGAAACAATCCTAGGTCTAAATTTATTCATGATATATTTGAATGACATAGTAAATTGTGTAAATAAATGCAAAATACAACTCTTTGCCAATGATACATTAATTTAAGTAGTAAGTGATGATGTAAACTAAATTATATACACCTTGAATAACGAGCTCAGAATGTTACAAGAGTGGATAAATAATAATAGTCTCTAGTTAAATGCTGATAAAACAAAATTTATGCTAATTAAAAGAAAATACAATACAACCGATACGAGAAACCATACGGGAGTAGAAATCAGCAATGTCAAAATTGAACAAGTTACCAAAAAAAAAAAAAAATACTTAGGCGTAATGGTTTATGAAAATATGAGTTTTTCAAAACGTGGAGTATATGTGACAAATAAAATTGCAAAAAAATTAATTTATTACAAAGAATCAGTAAAAACCTTAGTATATGGACAAAATTAATTATATATAAAACGATTATTTTGCCACATTTAAACTATTGTTCAACAATATTGTACTTATTAAATAATTCTGAAATACAGTTGTTTCAGAAAAAACAGAATAAGGCTTTGCATACCATTTTATGTTGTAATAAATATACTAGTATTAAGATTATGTTAGATACTGTTCAAATCTTGAGTGTTAATCAAACAATCATTTTTAACACAATTGCTTTTTTTATAAATTGTTGCATGGAATGCTTCCACCACATATGTATGCTAATTGTGTTTTTGTGAGAGATATTCATGACCATAATACTAGATTAAGGAATAACATCTAGTACATTCATACTGTAACAACAAATTATAGCCAAAATAGTCTATATCACAATGGCTTAAAATTGTATAATAATTTACCTATGGACATAAAAAATGGATACATTTATAGTAATTTACGATGCAAGTAACGTTATCAAGCTTTTTACATTACGAGAGAATAGTTTGAATGAATGAGTGACGTTAGGAGCGAGTACTTTAAAATTCTCGAGTAATGTAGAAAGCAGATAACATTACGTATATCGTAAAACGGTTTATTTTATCCTAAAATACTAATCTTTTTAAAAAATAGGAAAAATGGTTATTAATGACACTTACAACGGCGAGTGGTGGTATCACTAGTAAGATAAAAACTCAATACTGTATTGTTGGTATCACTGTCAGGCTATGTTAAATTTGAGATTTTCAGGTTAAGTTTGCGTCAGTTTGTGTCAAATAACAAACAAAACCAAACCTACTACCATCGAATTTGACATAGACTGACAATACACTTCAGTGCTGTCAACATGTGATTAAATGCTAATAAAGTATCATTATGTTATTTTTCTTAACATCACTAGTGCTGTTAAATGCATCTTAACGCAACTCGTTGCTAAGGAGTTGTCATAAAAACATAATAGGATAAAATAAAAAAATTTAAAGTAAAACATATGTTAAACAAAATATTCATATTTCATACAAAAGAAGTACTGCTTTTAGAGCAATTTGTATTTATTTTGATTGATATACATTATATATTCTATTTCAGGTAGAAGAATTTCTACTTTTGTGACCTGCAGTTTAGTTTATTCTTAGATACAATTTGTTGTCGTAAATAAGTTATTTTTGTTACTTGTAGATACATAACGTGGGTGGGCTGAAAAGTAATGCACACATGCTTGTAGAACACGAAAGCAATGACCTACGGAGATGCGCATGGTTGTATTCGGAAGCTACATCCTTCCTTTATGCTCATGCGAAGTTTGAAGGAGTTTCATTCACCAGTTCGTTTTTTAGTAACGGAAGTATGGAGACGTGTTCTAGTGTTATGTCAACGCGACTTAAAGAGCGTACGGTTAAAGAATTTTAACTGCTGAAAACGTGATTCCTACTGAGATTCATCGCCGTTTAAAGGCCGGTTACGGTGACGATACTGTTGATAGGACTACTGTGAATCGATGGGTAATACAATTTTGTGGTTGCGAGCCCGGAAGAGCCGTAATTGATGACAAAAAACGCAGCGGACGTCCGATCATTGCCACAGATGATGAACATCGCAAATGCGTTAACAATTTGATCCAAAATGACCGGCGAATCACTCAACAGCGCATCGCAAACCCCCGGTCATTTTGGATCAAATTGTCGATGCGTTTGCGTGTTCATTGTATGTGGCAGTGGTCGGACGTCCGCTGCGTTTTTTGTCATCAATTTTGCAACCACGAAATGTTATTACCCATCGCTTCACAGTTATCCAGTATCGTCACCATAAACGGCCTTTAAATGGCGATGAATCTCAGCAGGAATCACGTTTTCAGCAGTTAAAAATTCTTTAACCGCGCGCTGTTTAAGTCGCGTTGACAACACTAGAACACGTCTCCATACTTCCGCTACTAGAAAACGAACTGGTGTATGTATATGTTGTCTAGTTCTAAGTTAATCTGTACAAAATAACTACAATAATTTTTTCTCCAATTAATCAACTATTTAGCAGACGGTAACGCCTCCTCCCTTCGACTGCCGCTATTTTTACAACCGTCACCGTTGAGCTAGTTGGAGGTGTGTTAATTGACGCCCGGAACGTGAGGCCAGCCTTTGGAAGGGACCAGAGGGAAGTCACGCCCACAATGGCGAAGTCAAGAACATGGAGGAAACGCCGAGCCGAAACAGCGAGCATCCACCTCACGGAGCGCACCAAAGCGCAAGTATGGAGAGCACCGAGCTTTGTAATAGCGAGTCGCTGTTCCAATGCGGACAGAGGACGCCACCGCCCAACAACAGTCTACTCCAGGGAGCCGAAATGCTACCCCTGATGGCAGACCACGAGGCGAGTCTGGCCACCGCCACCGCTGCAACAAACACGCAGCAAACAGCAGAACCACTTCTGGGAGTGGACAACAACACCCAGTGGCGCCCAGCACAACAACCAAACATGACAACAAGCCACCTCACTTTCTCGGAAGAACAATTCCAGGCACTTATCAGCAAGCTGTCAGCACCAAAGAAAGTAGATCCGCCGCCCGCCTTCAAAGGGGAAGAGTTGGACCACCCACAGGACTTCCTGAACGAGTGCGCCCGGTACCGCGCGCAGAGCGGATGCTCAGCAACTAACGCCCTACAAGGAAAATCAAGCCAGTGGTGGCGGCCGTACGCCTCGCTACCCTTAGCCCGGACAGAGTTTGTGGACAGGTTCAAGCGAAGGTTTGACAGCCCAGAGATCCGAGCCTCGCTCATCACGCAGCTATGCGGCCAAAAGCAGGGAAGTCGTAAAAACGCCGAGATCTTCATACTGCGAAAGCTGCAGTTCGTTCGATGTTTGGAAATCCAGCAGTCCCCAGCATCCATGATTCCGATAATGGTTGAGCTACTGAAACCAGCTCTGCGCCCCTACTTAAGGCTCGCTCCGCCGGTCACCGTGGACGACCTGTTGGACAAGGTGTCAGCCATCGAACAAGACTTGGAGGACCAACCGCCGCCCCCGGTTCGCGAGGTCCGAACTTGGGGATATCTAGAGCCCAGCCTGTCTGGCTGTCATTTCTGCCCAGGGCGTCATTATAACAGGGACTGCCCCCAGCAACGCGACGCGGGCCCAGCACGCAACCTTGCCCACCTCGCCTGGCCTTACCACCAAATGACGCCTCAGCTCCTCACCCCCAAGCTGGCCCGTTGGGAAACGAAGAAAGGCTCGGACGCCTGAACAGCGAAACCCCGGCTGCGGCCCGAGCCAATGTTACCTATTAAGCACAACCACTAGTCATGCCCTTCCTCGCATCGCGGTGAGGATAGGGCCACAACAGCAAGAGGCCTGCGCGCTGGTGGACTCCGCCGCCACCCACAATTTTATTCATGCAGACTGGGTGCAGACGAAGCATCTTCAACCCCATCCCTACCCCACAGCTAACATGGCCCAGGAAAACGCCACGATGGCACTACTGGGAGAAACCCGAGTACAGCTCCACTTAGGGCAAGAAAAGTACCCCCTTCAGTGCGTCGTGGCGGAGGATCTAAGAGAGGATCTCATCCTCGGGCTACCATGGCTAATGGAGCAAGGGGTTACTTGGGATGTTTCGCGCCGATGCCTGCATCATAGCAGACACCAAAGAGCCACCACTTACTGCCTCGATTCCAGCCCCAGCCAACGTTTCTCCACGACAGGTTTAGAATCCGATAAACCTATGAACTATTTCCTTCCGGAACGGGAAGGTCGACTTTACGAAGTTACGAAAGACCCCTCCGAGATACAGAGACCGCCCCATCGTTTCCCGAATGAAAAGAGAGAAACTATCGTCGAGCGAAAAGAGAAAAGGCTAACCAAAGGCTCCATCGAGCACCGGCTCAGTACAAACTACGAGCTACCTAAACGGCCCCCGCCCCGCCAACCCGAGCAGAAGAACGAGGAGCCACAACTAGAGCAACACCAACCTCAGCCCCAGCCAGAACAGGAACAGGGGCCTAAGAAGGTGGAAAAGAAGCTCGCAGTTACGGCCTCCGAATACCAGGTCGCGACAGTCGCGAACGAACCAGTGGAAGCCGCCCACAAACCAGCCCACGTTGCTGAAGCATCAGCGCCAATAACCCTCTCGGCCACAGAATTGGGAAAACCAGCAGAGAACGCCGAGATGCCAGCATTAGGAGAAAAACTCCACAACCGCTCATGGGACGTCATCAGTCGGCTACCGCCGCCCCACTACTTTTATCAGCGCACCAGGGCAACACGCCCGCCAACGATGAGAACTCCAACAGAGGATCACCGCCGCAGACAATCCCAGAGCCACTGCACTTTGCAACCGGAAGAAGCAGAGCCACGGATACCCCCAGCGTACACACGGTTTGGCAAGGAGCTACACCGACCTGGGGAGTGGCAGCTACGACCACCAGACTACACGCCGACTAACTACCTACCAACTTCCCCGGCAGGGCCGTTAACTAGGCGCGGCTCGAGAACATCGGAGAAGTGGGGGATTGATACGAGCGTCGGCCGAAATTAAAAATTAACTCGTCACCCAGCGGCCGGCAGCACTCGATAGATTATTTATGAGGGGGCCATAAATTGCCCCCAAATCCCAAAGAAAGTCCGTCCTAGAGCCGCGCCTTTCCGTGACAACGGCCGTTGTTCGAATTTCCGTTTATCGAGGGCCGCTAATTTTGACACAATATGACGACTCCACCAGCCTCTGCATAAGAAAGCAGGGACAGAAAGCAATAAATTCATAAACAAAGTAGCAGAGCCGTTCAAGCCGTTAAAACCGTCACTCCCGCTTAAGCGGAAAGGGATCTTTAAAAACGTCGAAGCAGCATATGAAAGTCGCATTAGACGGGGAAACAAAATTTAAGCTACATAATGAAAGCATCAAAAGTGTCCAAACACCCACTAGGGCCATAATTCGCGGAACCCGAGAAGGCAATCAGGGTAACAGGTCCTCGGCCGCTGTACAAAACGCTGATCCCGGATGCAATAAATTAACTCGCCGTCCTAAAAAAGGCCGAAGCAGCAGTCACCGTTCACCGGCCAAAAAGAGTCCTTAACGGCGCCCAGGGTAAAATATTGAATATTCAGAAATGGCAGTATTTATTTTAATTACTGATGCAGCGTCAATTGAACTATCAAGTGTTGGGTATCGAAAATTGCGCACAATTGCAAGGAAGACTATGGACTGCGGCTCAACACTGAATCTATTTAATTAGCGGCACGCGCAGTGAAACACGTCCGGAAACTATAGTACTTCGCACCTGAAACAACAACAGCAAATAACGCGCTAAACCAATCTTGTTTAGTATCAAAAGTCGTGTTTTTTTACCAGGAAGCCGAATCTGGAAAAATCAACCCGCTAATTATAAGCGCCAGGAAATTAGCATTACGCATTGCACAATCGCCTAAATGAGCGCCCCCAGAAATGTGTCTTCGCTCCACGAGCCAATAAGCACCGAGGGAGCGGAGCACAAAGGCGCTGGCCCCTTTAAATAGAGAAACTCAGGCAGAAGAAATCACTCTGCCTCGGCAGGTCGAACAAGCAGCCATTCCAGGATCATCAGCCCACATCTCCAGGAGTCTAACCAACCTAGAAGGAAGTCACCTAGTCTGGATTCGATCCATTCGGGGAAAGCTGCCCTTCTGGACTCTGCCGTTCACCGAGCTATCGCTTCGCTGGACTTGGAGCCTATCGCCCTTGCTGGACTTAGAGCATATCACCTTCGTTGGACTTAGCACAGCCGCCTTCGCTGGACTCTGCCGCCGGCCGTCTTCGTGGAACTTGGACGTCGAGTCACTTCCGCCGCCGGCCCTGAGAAGACGATCAACGCCCGCCCTACCGCCTAGGCCGTTCCCAGGAGGTCGAGCCACTGCCGCCGCCGCCTCCGAGAGGGCGATCATCGCCCGCACCTGCCGCCTACGCCGTTCCCAGGACGTCGAGCCACTTCAGCCGCCGCCCCAGAGAGGACGATCATCGCCCGCACCTGCCACCTACGGCGTTCCCACGACGTCGAGCCACTGCCGCCGCCGCCCCCGAGAGGACGATCATCGCCCGCACCTGCCGCCTACGCATTCCCAGGACGTCGAGCCACTTCAGCCGCCGCCCCAGCGAGGAAGATCGTCGCCCGCACCTGCCGCTTATGTCTCCTTCCTTCGACTGCCGCCATTTTTACAACCGCCACCGTTGAGCTATTTGGAGGTGTGTTAAGGTGTAGTTCACAAGGGGTATAGTTCACAGGGAGAAACACCTAATTTGCTGCAGTAGTAAACGTTGCTGCAGTAGTAAACGTGCTAAAAAAGTTGATAACGAGGGCAGATTGTGCCTGGAAACGTTCGATATTTAACATTTGTAATTTTTTGGAGTGGCGAAATACTCAAAAAAGAACATGAATTATATGACGCCACAAAAAGGTTTTAGAGATTATCTTATATGTAGGTACTCTAAAAGGCACAAAAATATTTAAAGTTGATGAAAAGTATATGAAGTTTTATATTACGTTCATAGCATTTCTTAATTGTCTGTGTCATATGTACATAGCATCTATGGTCGATCTTTCTTTCCTCAACCCTTGTTAATTTGACGTCTGTGTATTTTATTAGTCGCTACCTGATAAATAAGTAATTGATGTTACTAACTTTTACGACGTGGTTATCAGCATTATCATTCTATAGTTTCTTACTAACATGTGAGCAAACGAAAATGAAATCAAGCTTGGCTTTGAAATATTTGTTTGTGTTGGTGGCACTGTAAGTCTATGTCAAATTCGATGTTAGTAGGTTAGGTATTGCGTCAGTTTTGACACAGACTGATGCGAAACCTAACCTGATAACCTCGAATTTGACATAGACTTACAGTGCCACCAACACAAACAAATATTTCAAAGCCAAGCTTGATTTCATTTTCGTTTGCTCAGTTGTTACAATTTGTGGAGTCTTCTGTTGGAGTTCTAGATTTTCATTCCACTGGAATGTTTTCTTTCTTTTAGACTTCTACAATTAGATTGTAAATTATTTTTAATGGTTCCTTGCTTCTATTTTTAACTAGCTCGTTATTGATTCACTCAGGCCCTGCTGTTTTCTTGTATTTCATTGCATGTGTAATCCTCATATGTAACCATTAATTTCATTTAAATGCAACATAGTTTTTAATTGTTTTAGTATGTTTGGTGTGATAATTCAATCATGAGGCACCTTTAGAGCCAAGTGGAATTGGTTTTGCATTTCTTATTCTATTGTTAATGATTTTGTGTAAGTCATGGCCTACTCTATGTATTTTTTTAATTTTCAAAGGTAATAAGTTCCAACATTTTAGTTTAAGCATGCTATCATAAAGCATTTTTGGCGCTGATTTCAAATATCTAAACACATACATATACCAGGTTTTCCATTAAAAAAAACAGTTGGGTATCATTACATAAAAATAAAAGACCACGGTTTAAATTGGCTTACAGTAATTTGTAGGTTGTTTACTAGCATTAACTTGTATTAAAGCTGTAAGACCATTTGATATAACATCTAAAATTTATAATACATAATTTGTTATCATATAAAGTCTCCATTGGCTAATCTCTCAAAACCAAAACACAATGTGAGTACTTGAATACAATTGCCGGCCGACTAGCTAGGTTCGGAGATAGATGTACAATTCTTTAAAAGCTCAAAAAGGGCGCCAACGGATCTTTATCAGATAACGGCAAGTGTATCCAGGTATTCAAACGAGAAGACGTAAACTCAGGTAGCACAATAAATTTGAAAGAGAAGTTCAACTCAAGTATAGGTCGCAGTAACAAATAAAGCCAGAATGCATATCTCACAGTATAATTCAAATAATATAATCACAGCAAGAATCACAATATTTTAGCATAATCAGATCATAAGTTGCCACAAATACGAAAATAAGGTACCTCACGCAAACATTACAATACTTACAGTTCACAAACTTCGCAATAATATAAATTGCACACATTAAAATAAACGGACAGGCAAACATTACAGCAAAGGTTAGTCCTATGTAACTTCACAAGGTCACGTCCCTGACCTGGGCGTTTGATACCATTTCGTGCAGCAATACAGCCCATTATCGCCTGAAGCATCCGTACGTAACAGTAACTAATGCCCAGATCGGCCTTCCGGCACTGGCTGCCTGGACAAAATTCCAGGCATGTGCGAAATACTCGATAGCATACTACGCCAAATGGAGGGGGATTGAATTTCACTCATAATGAAATTTGGGGACTTGAAACCGCTCCAAGAAGCTTAGGCAAACAGCACACAAAACCAACGGCAGCCCATAAATCCTCCAAAATTTCGAACCGCTAAACCGACTTTATGTTGTTTCGCCGAGCGAGGTGGAAAAGGACGCGTTTCGAAACAATTGCGAGCTATATCCAACTTTCGCAGCAAGGCCAAGGAAGTAGGCGTGGCGCTAGTGCGCGAAATACAAACTGAGTACCAAAAACATCAGAATGAAAAGATGCGTAACAATGCAAAATAAATACTACAGATCTCGAAATCAAATGGCGGTGCAAATAAACCATAACGAATTATGTACTTCCAACTGGTTATTATATTCAATTGCTTTTTCTGTTATTTGCCATCTCGGACAAACACCTTGTTCATCACGAAATATTATATGGAAACATTTTTGGGTTACAATGTCTGTAATTAACTTAAGAAATGTACAGAGGAGATTTTTCCTGTACTTCTCTGAGAGATGTTTTATCCATTTTCTAAATATAGGAATGCATGAGCTGGTGAAAATTTGTTTTTTTTTATCAGAGTGATTACATCTTTTATTATGTGGTCTCCTCGATATATTAATATTTCCTTTGTTATACTGCCTTTCCTAAGATTTTCTGTTTTTCAGTGTTTTTAAGGTATATTGGTAGTTTCTTTATCAATCACTTACTTCAATCACGATTTTCATGTTATTAACATATATTAACTGGTAACCAGTTACCAGAGGTATACGACAGGGAGACACAATATCACTAGGATTATTCACCTTGACTCTGAAATGAATTTTCAAAAATATAGATTAGTCAGATAAAGGAATTAACATAAATGGCAAATGACTAAGCCATTGAAAGTTCGCTGATGATGTCATATATGCTGATACAAAAGACCTCAACATAATGTTGACAACACAGACAGATAGAAAACTTTGCAACATACAGTTACCTTGGACAAATAATAACAACTAACAAAGGAAACCGATATGTAGAAATAGAACACAGTTGAAGACAGTTAGCAAGGGCAGCGTATAGAAAATTTCCCATTACCTATGATCTAGGGTATTCAATCAATGTGCCCTTGCTGTATTGACGTACAGTGCCCCGACATCACAAAATAAATAATTACAAAGCTACAAGTCACACAGAGATCAATGCAAAGGTTAATGTTGGGCATTTCGATAAGAGACGGGAAAAGAAATGAGTGGATTAGGGAGAGAACAAAAATTACAGACGTGTTAGACAGTCACTCAATTAAAATCGGATGATGCAGAACACTTCACAAGAATAAAAGATTTCAGATGGAACGCCAAAACCGTATAGTGGAGACCGTGGGCAGAAAAAAGGAATAGAGGAAGACTAATAGCGAGGTGGCAAGATAATATGAGAAAGTTAGGCAGTTAAAGAGTCGCACACGAGAGAAACAGCTAATACTGGATGCATCGAGGTTAGAGAAGAAGAAGAAGAAGAATAAGATATGACTAACCGTTCCAGAGCATAGTCTAAAATAGTTCATCCATATTTGTAGATACAATTAATTCTTTTACTCCATAAGACTGATTTCTTATTAGTCTCTAGATTTGTTTTTGATGCCCATACAGATCTCTTTCTAGTCCTGTATATGACTCTCAGTACTGTGTTTCAATTTGCCTTATGCAATTATTAACCTAATTTCTAATAGTTTTTTATTTTTGGTACTACTCATTTGTTCGATTCTTTTTATATTTCATGTACGGTTTTTGTTTAGTTTTGGATAATTCCTTTATTTCATCACAAAGTCATCGTATTATTTGTTTTGGCTGTTGTCTTGTTTATAAATGAAACATTCTCTTCTGTAGTATATTCCATATTATTCTTTGGTTATTTATTACTTTACTATTTGACACAGAGTGATATTCTGTAAATATTGTGGCATTGTAAAAATATTCCACCAAAACTGTTCTTATATTAACACTACACAAGTTTGATGTTGTAAAAGTACCTACTTTGACACTGCACTTTATACAAATCGGGTTGGCAAGTCTAACAGCTTGAATCTTTTGAGCTTAGGCTTTCGTTAGCAGGATCCAGTAGGCGTTCCACTAGTGTATTTCGGTGAGTATATCGCAATAGCAAATACTACACTTTTATATTTCTTCAATAACTGTTGAAATACCTAAGTCCTGTCGTATTACCTCGTTCAGAAAAGCATTTATTACTTCCTTTTACTACTATAAAGGAAGTATTGGATTCACCCCAAAAATTCGAAATTGAGTTTCAACAGATCTTCACGTTTTAGAGTCCCCTGATCCCAAAAAACATATTTTTTTTCATTGGTCTGTCTGTGTGTCTGTCTGTCTGTGTGTCTGTGTGTGTGTCTGTGAACAGAATATCTCAAAAACAAAAAGAGGTATGGCATTGAAACTTATATAGGTGATTTTCCAGTTGAATACTTCTAAAGTGGGTTTCTTTTGTTTTTTTTTTCTATTTTTTTATTAACTCCTATTTAAAAAAAAACACCCGGTATATTATTACATTTTTGAATTCACCTTAAAATTCTAGAGAAAATTTGTCTCTTCAACTAACACTCGATTTTGTACCGTTTTTGTAGAATTTGTAATTTTGAAAATTTTTAACAAATGGTTAAAAATTAAAAATGAAATTTTTGACTAATTATAAGATCACTGTAAAAGGAAGTTGTGTGAGTGTATCACACCAGATTTTTATAGATCACAATACATTGGCTTGGAAACATTTTATGATGTCTATGTTGATCTACTTGCTGTTCCCATAGTTGTATACCATACAACCAGACTGGCCTAAGAATAGACTTCTGTAGAGTACTGTTTTATTCTCCAGTCATAGCTGAGAATTGCGTGTTAGAAGCTAGTACAATTTATGAAGTTTCAGAACCAGCTGTTTTTGTTTTGTGAAAATGTTTCTTTCACGTTAGGCACCTGTCTAGGTGTATTCCTAAGTATTTGACGGTTTACTACTGTGGTATTTTTTTGCTACTGATCACAGCGGACAGGCAGGTGCCTCTTCTTGTCTTAAGTCAGATGGACTAATTTGGATTCGTGTATACAATCACGCCACATCTTAAACATAGTTAAATAAGTCTGTAGATAGTCAGATGCCATGATTGGATCGGTATGTGTTGACAGTATCGCTGTATCGTCGGCGAGTGTGGTGACCATAGTTTAAGGTGTGGTAGGTAGGTCAGATGTATAAGAGCGGACCCAACACACTTCCTTGGGAGCGCCAGCTGTTATTGGAAATAAAGAAATGTAGGAGTCTCCATACCTGACGAGAAAGTGTTTGTTGAGAAGGTAGGATTTTAGTATTTTGTAATAGTCTGGAGCTAGTGCTTTTTTGATTTTGAAAGACAACCACTATGCCAGACCTTATCGAAGACTTGCGACATCGAAAAATTCAGCTGAACAATATCTTTTGTCTCAAGCCTTAATTCTGTTTGCCGCTTTATGAATTTTGTGACGTTTTTATAGAGCATCTATTTGATTTTAGGTCTATGCTACTCAGTTCATAGTTCACACGCTGATGCCATGCTTACTTTCTTGGCCTTGCAGCAAAAAGTTTTATAAACTTGCTTTTGTCTTCGGAGCGTCTCTTTCTGATTTTGCTCGGCGAACGGCATGAAGCTGTTTTAGCATTATAGAAAGTTTCGAAGAATTTATGGCTGCTGTTGGTTTGTGTGAGTGAGTTTTGCCTACGCTTCTTGGAGCGGATTCAAATTTCTGAAACAGTTATGAGAGAATTTTGGTTCCACGCCATTTTAGGCTGCCAAGTGTTTTGTTCGCACGTTGCCTGGAATTCCAAGAGTAAGTAGGAAGTTTGCTTCAAACTGTATTTCATTCATTTGTATGCTATCGTGAACCTTTTTTTCCCCTTATAGCAGTCAGTACCTAAGGGCCGATTTGGCATTAATTGCAGAAGTGGTCATTTCCTCCATGTGTGGAATGCTTCAGGCGATATGGAGCTGTATTAGGATCCTCTTATCGTTTGTGAACCGCTAACTCCTGCAGCATGCGGTTATCTTCCCCTGGCGTTCAGTGTTCTGGCGCTTGAGCATTTACAAGTACGGATCACCGACGTGTCCTTGCGAGTTCACCGCATCATGGAGTAAGCAAAGCGGTTCCTTCCAAGAAACTGAAGGATTAACAATCACTGTAATTTTGCCTGTGAACCTGTAAGTATTTGTTTGAGGTATCTCATATTGATACATTATTAATCTTAGCTGTTAACTTATCCTAACCTACGAATTTGAATTAAGATACTTTTGTGCTTACACTGTGATTTATTGTGATTATATTTTATGATTATATTCTCGTTTTGAATGCCTGGATACACTTGTCGTTATTTGATAAAAATCCGTTGGCGCCCTTTTTAAGTATTTAAGAATTGTACACGTCGTCTCCAAAACTAGCTAGTCGGCTGGCAATTGTATCCAAGCAGTCACTTTATGTTTTGAGTTTGAGAGAATAGCTAACGGAGACTTTCTATGATAACAATTTGTTCAATTGTGGCGTGCTGCCTGCAAAAACCAAACTGGTGATCAAATATAATATTTTTTCCATAACTAGCAGAGTCAGTTCTGCAATAACAACTTTACAAGAACTTTGGATAATATCAGGAGAATTGGTCTAAACGATGATAGCTTGCTCTTTCATTTGCTTGGTTTAATGATCAATATAATTGTGGCAACTCATTGAATAGATAATGTGCTATATCTGAGTCCTTTTCCTGGTAGTTCTTTGAAAACCTTACCCATGATTAGGTTGTAACCTGGCGCTTTGTGTGGATTCAAGTCCATCACAATTGTAATAAACTACTTGATTGGTGGATACATTTGGAAGGGTGCCTTGAGAGTATTGGTGAATGGCGTTTTCATCAGATCTAGGTATTTGTGTCTTGTTTTAGTCTTTTAGTTGCTCTCTAAAGTGAATATTCAGTGGCATCGTGGGTGACAATGGCTGTAGATATTTTTATATCAATTGATTATTCATATTGGAAATGATATTTTTGAGTTCAGACTTCAGCTGTTAGTTGATTTAGCTTCCTTTTGACTTCAGGATGTTTTCTTGTTTCCACCTTCTGCATTGTTTGTGTTTTTCTGCTCTTTTATTTTAACTTTGATGGGCAGTTTGAGTTTGTCTCTTTTTGTTCTTTCTTTGGAGATAACTACCAGGCTGCTTGTTGCATTATTTGACTAAATGTTCTGGTGCTAGAACTAATTTTTCAGCAGATTTCAAGGTCACTTGAAGTGTTAACGATTTCTCAATTTTTTTTTCTGTAGCGATTTCAATACGTGAATCTGTTGCTAAGACTAGAAGGTTACTGTTTGGCAAACACTAGCATGCTTACTGACGCTATTATTGGTGATTGGTCTGATGAAAGATCTAGACCAGTGGTCGCCAACCTCTTCAATGTGTTGAGCTACTTGTTATTTTGGAATAAACAGCGAGCTACCCACACGGAAGCCACGTAACGCAACGTAAATGAAATAATCCACAGTTAATTTATCATTATATGTATTTATTTTACTATTTATTTAACTGGTAATACATAATACATAGGTACTAATAATAACTACATTCCTACCTACCAAACGAAGTTGTTTGAAAAATAAACACAAACTTTTATCCAGCCACAACGGCATGTCACGTAAGATTTAAAAATAGTTAATAATAACAACAAAAAAGTAACGCACTATCATGAACATAAACATTGAAAAATAAAAAAGCACGTTCAATGAGAAGGCTGACACTCAGACTCATCGATAATTTTTTTAATGTTTGCAGTATAATTTGATACAGCCATTCGAATACAATTATCCAAATGTTCATCTGTAAGTCGATTGCGATATTTGTTCTTAATAAACTTCATATTGGAAAAAGAAGATTCACACAAATAGGTTGAACTGAATAATGCTTTCACTTTCAAGGCAACACGGCATAGAACTGAATATTTGTCTTTACTTACAATAGGCCAGATACATTTGGTACTTGAGACTAACGATTTTAAGGCTAAATCATTTTGAAAATCAATTACTTCCATTTCTGTTGCAGCGATGTCTTCGCCAAAGTTCTGCATAACACAAGTTGCAAACTGTTGGATATCAATTTCCATAAAGGGTGAAACAACAAACTGCGCTACTAAAGCCATTTCGTTGAAATCCTTAAAACGATTTTTGAAGTTATTCTTCAGGGTAGAAACTATTTCTACATGATATTTGCTGTCATAGGGTTCTAATGGATTTTGAGATATTTTTTCTGAAAGAATAGGAAAATGCTTGGCATCGCTGTTAATTAGGTTTTGTTCCCAAAACTCCAGCTTTTTGATAAATGCTTTTATATCAGAAATCATTTCTGCTAGTTCTTTGTCTCTCCCCTGAAGCTGCAAATTAAGTTCGTTTAATTTCTCGGTAATGTCCAAGAGAAAACCAAAATCTCTAAGCCAGATTGAATTTTCTAGTTCCGGAGTCGGTTCATCGCGTTTTTTGAAAAATTGAACTATGCCAGATAGGACATCATTAAAACGTTTCAGCACCCGTCCTCTACTTAACCATCGGACTTCAGAGTGAAGGAGTAGGTCCCCGTATTGACAGTCAACTTCATCGGCCAAGGTTTTGAATAATCTTCTTTGTAACGCTTGAGCTCTAATCTTGTTCACAATTTTTACCACCAGTTTCATAACGTTGTTTAGTACATAATGCTTCCTGATGGATAATGCAGTGGTAAGAGAGAAATTGCGGAAAAGTTTCATCTTTACGACATAACGCCACCAGACCCTTATCAAAACCCACCATAGCTGGAGCGCCATAGGTTGTCAAGCCTACCATTTTCGATATTGGAATTTTCTCGGAAGAAATAATATTTTTTAACCCGCCGGTACACGGGTGAAATTGCCGAACACCAGTGCACAAACCCGGTCAAAATAACCGTGTGTATTTTTTTCGCTAAAAGCGTTTGCTTTCAAATATGATGGCCTTAAGTCATTCAAATATCGATTTTTAGGATTAAAATAATAGTAATACCAAGTTACCATAAAAATTTAATGACAAATGAACGTTTAAAAAAGCTAAGTATAAAAAACCTAAACAATTATTTCTACACAAGAAACTACGGGATATAAGAATACAAACGAAAAAAATTTGATTTTCTAAAGAATACCACAAAAATTGTAACGTTTAATGCATTGTGGATATAAATTATTCAATATCTTTATAATTTGTGCCGTCCGCGCAGTTGGTACACAAAACATTTGTGTGTTCCTAGTGTCTTGTGCTACGTACACAAGTGCATGAACCCGGTCGAATCGACCGTGCTCCGTCACTTTGTAAGTAATGAGCCAACTTTGTATAAACAATCAAACCGAAAAAAAAACTTATGCTATCAGTCGTGCAAACCAACGATCAAGGGAGGTATACCTAAAATATTAGACACTGTTTACATTTGTTTTTCTTTAACAATAAGGCAAAAACTAAAAACCCGGTCAATTTGACCGTGACCCGTGCACTGCCGGGTTAAATGAGAAAACAACTCCTGTCCAGTAGTGTGTCCTTTCAGTGGAATAAACTTCAAAAGATCTTCTTTAATCGTAAAATCACTAAAAACCATCCTGACGAACACGGCCATCTGGACAGTGTCAACGACATCTGTTGATTCATCCAGTTGAAGTGAAAAATAAACACAGTTATCTAAGTCAGTTCTTAACTGTAAAAAAATATCATTGCTCATTACTTCTACACGTCTCATCACTGTATTAGCAGAAAGTTGCATAGATTTTATAGCTGAAACTATCTCGTCTTTGTTTCGAAAGTTGGCAAATAACGAGTCAGCAGCTTCTAAAAACGCCTGTTTTATGATTTCCCCGTCTTCATAAGGTTTCTTTTTTTGTGCAATTATCTGGGACACACGGCACGATGCTTCAGTTGCAGCCTTATTTTTGTCGATTGTTCTTAAAAATATTGATTGTTGTCCAATTAACTGCTTTTTTAACTGTTTCAGTTTCTCCTTTCTGGCGGCAGAATGTAGTGGGAATGATTTTTCAAAATTAGAATGTACAGTTTTATGATGTCTCTCAATATTTCCTTTTTTAGCAACGGAGACCGAAGTATTACATAACAAACACACATTTTTATCTTTAACTTCTGTAAAACAGTATTGTTCTTCCCATTCCGAATGAAAGTGGTATGTCTTTACCTTCTTACAACTGCTTGCCATAATATTATTTTTTGTTGTTCACTACTAACCCAACCGCTGGACGTTGGTTACGCGTTCAGTTTTAAACTAAGCGCAATGTCGCCGCGCCGTGCGTATTTATCCCGTTCAAAGCAATCCAGATCGTTCTCGAACACTAACGCACTGGTCCGGCTGGTCGGTTCTAGCCGATTCTAGCCGATTCTAGCTTGATGGCGTCAGCGGCAGATCGCTCGCCGCAACGTTGCCGCTGTTTATGCTTAATATTATGACAATTAGATTTTTTTGTGGAATTTTAGGAAGCGTCTCTGATTTTGTATTTTTTAAATTAAAATCGTTGTGAGAGCTACCAGAATTGCCCCCGCGAGCTACCGGTAGCTCGCGATTGACAGGTTGGCGATCACTGATCTAGACAGATTTCTGCTTAAGATAGTTTGGGTTGATGTCTTTTGCATGGCTAGTGGTAGTCAGTCTTGTGCTTATGTTTAGCGTTGAAATCTACGTCAGAAACAAACCTGTTTCCCAGTGTTTGAAAATAAGCTTCAAAATGCTCCTGTTTAGTGTTATGCCTTGGGGACAGTAGGCTGCTGATATGTCCTTGCCAGTCCACGATTGTGATCGTAGTAGATTGTAGATGTGGTAGATTATATTTGGGAAGCTCATAGTGTTTAATTATATTTTGGACTATGATCGTAGAGCCTGCATGGGCAGTGCCATCTCGATATTGTGTAGATGGTATGTCATTTTTAGGTAACTTGTCTGTATAATGCGATTCTGATATTAACATAATATCTATAGAGTTGTTTGTGAGAAAGGTTTTTAGTTCATTTTATATTTTGTTATGCCATTGACATTTCATATAGGTAGCTAGTTTAAACATGATTTTTTTTAAGGCAAGAGGATAGTTAAGAGATTTAGCATCATTACCATCTGTTCCGTTAATGTTTTTAGCATTTTCTTTAGTTGTATTGTGTTGCTACCATTTTAATTGTAAATGTTACTTACCATCTGAGCATAAATGAAGTTTTGTCGAAGCTGCTATCTTGTATTTGTTTGTTTCTTAAAGAGGGAAATACTTTTTGTTGTATTTGTCAACATGACAACTTTTAATTGGTGCAATGATTGCCATTACCAAGGGCGTAGCCAGAATTCCAGTTAGAGGGGGGCAAACATTTATATACACAATTAACTACTACTATTATTATAGTTTTATTTAATTTTTTACAAATAAAATTTTTTTAAGTGTAATTAACATCAGTTTTTCCATAGTCAACCAAAACGGTCTTCTGATATTATTTTTTAATCTTCCAGGGGTTGTACCATAGTTCCGCCTGATTTTTAAAATTACATAAAATAGCTTTGTATATTTTGTAGTTTTCAAGTATCATGGCAGGTTTTAGAATTTTTTTTCGTAACAGAATGCACACATACACCCTTAGATATTGGAAGTGGGACAAAAATGTGCTCGTTCCAAATTTAGCGTGTATTTACATCTATATCTAGATTATTCGGAAACGGTTGTTAAGGGACAAATACTAATGAAGGTTTTCTTTACTACGACAAGAATATTATGATACCAGCGTGTAAGCGCTCATTGAATTTGGTTTTATGAACTGAAAACATTTCTATTTATAATTTTTCCATTAGGTTTGAACCACGCTTTTGTCACAGATAAGACTCGAAAAGCGGTACTTATCTCAGAACAAAATGCCCTTGCTGTAACCTGTACAGCTCGATGGTAAGGAAGACAGTGAATTGAGTCGTATGAGCATGCTGCTTCCTTGTTTGTTTTTATCTAGAATCATATCTATAAACTACTATAGTTTCGTTTTTTTAAAATCTTGTACAATGTGAATTGCAATAATGATTATAAATCAACAGTCTTTTGCTCTTTATAAATGTTTAGGGGTGGGCAATTGCCCATCCCTGCCCCTCCGTGGCTACGCCTATGACCATTACAGTTAACACATTTAAAATTACTGTCTTTTTTTTTATTTGCTCAGGGATGTTGGACTAGAAGTTCTTTGTGTGGCCATGTCATTGGCATCTGCGCATTGGGGTACGAGGGTTGCGCTGAAAATTGTTAGTTATTAAAAGACCGTTGCATTTTTTAACAAAAAAATCTTTATTGTTTTTCAAAATATTCTCCATTCAGACTAATACACTTGTTCATTCTTTGAAACCACTTTTTAAAACATTCGAAAAATTCATTTTCTGAAAGGTCCTCAAAAATTCTTTGAAATTCTGTAACTGCTGCATCTGAGCTGGAAAATCTTTTACCTCGCATCATTTTTTTAACAGTTGGAAACAAAAAAAAGTCACACAGCACCAGATTTGGGCTATACGGAGGATGAGTTATCAACTGAACTCCCAAATATTTCAAAAAATCTAATGTTCTGGCAGCAGTGTGGGAGGATGCGTTGTCATGATGGACTAAGATGTTACGCAAATCGGTCCTTTGGCAACCTGTCTGTAATTTTCCAAACATCTGTAGTAAAGCCACTTTGCAGCACCATTCAGAATTAACAGTTCTGCGATCTTCAAGTGGAATAACAGCAACAGGACCACTTCGACGGAAAAAAACAGCAATCATTTTCTTATTGATCAACATTTTCTAATCAGGCAGTTTCTGCAGGTCTTCCAGGTCTTGCTTCATCTTCTAGCAGCTCTCGCCCTCGTCGAAATTCGCGGAACCAATGACTAACAGCAGATAATGAAGAGGCAGCATCGTCAAAAGCTGCTATCAAATTTTCATGGCTTTGCTGGTATCGTAACTGTCTTTTATAGTCATAGAAAATCATAGCTCTAAAGCCAGTTCGCGGAATGCTTATTTTAACTGAATTAAAAATGCACAACTACTTAACTTACAAAATTAACTATGTTTTACAAGGAAAGCGGAACGTTTGACAATTGTGGGTAACAAATGTCAACTAATGCGATATTCAATTCTTGCAATTGTTTCTAGCCAATTGAGCTTCCATGGCCTGCTACTAACTATTAACAGAGCATCCCTCGTATGTCACGTTTTGTGACTGGTGGCTTAAATTTTACTGAGTGATCTATTTTGGATATATTATAGATGTCTTTATTGTTATCAGCCGGGTTCAGTTCAACAAAAAACATGTCTGTAATTCTGTGTAGGATATTTGAAATGTTCATAACTAGTACTGGGTGGCCATAAATATCTGATATCACAATACCTTTGGAATCAACACCGCTTTATTAAAGTGATGAATCCAACTAAACTAAATGTCATTAATATATATATATAGGCGAGTATTTTTACAGCTTAGTGCCGTCTCTCGCATCTCTAGCGCCAATAATCTTTGTCTTGCCAATCTTCGTCGTTTAGTCCACGGCTTTCCATCACCTCTTGAACCTCCTGATTCCAATTTCTCGGTGGGCGTCATTAATGTCATCACAAATCACAACTAAAATTCCTATCTGTCAAAAATTATTACAGTTTGCAATAAGTAATGGAGTTAGAACAGAAAATGAATAGGACTGTTGTACGTTTTAGAGAATCCGGTAGTGTTACGAAAAGAAAAGGTTCAGGTAGGCCCCAAATTAAGCAAGAAATTGTGAATGACATTCAGGAAAGAATTATTCAAAACCCTCACATTTCGACACGAAAATTGTCAGCTGAAGCAGAAGTACCTAGAAGTATTTGCCAGAAGATATTAAAATGCAGATTAAAATTTCTGTATATCATTTACACGTTCAGGATTTTCCAGCATGTTTAAATTATTGTCAATGGTTCCAGCAAACATTTAATGATCAGTTACTGGATAGAACCTTTTTCAGCGATGAAGCCTGGTGTACCTTATCTGTACATGTAAATTCTCAGAATTTTCACTTTTGGCCTGCTGAGAACCCGCACCAGTATATGGAATCGCCGCTTAATTTTGAAAAAATGGTATTTGGCTAGCTGTACCCAGAAGGCGACTGGTTGGACCTATATTTTTTTATAACACAATTAATGGACAATGTTACCAGGAAAAAATTTTAGCAAATTTTTATGACGAACTTGATGACGATGCAAAAGAGCACGACTATTTCCAACACGATGGAGCAACGGCTCATACGAGAGAAACTTTGGAGTTTATCAGGAAAATGTTTGGCAATATAATTGAAGAGCAGACTTTCATAATGCATTTTGTCCATTTACAAGAATTTTCAGGAATTGAAGAAAACTACTAGCTGGTTAAGATGTATTTGTAAAGGAAAAACTGACTATTCTAAAAATGTAAAAAAATATGTTTGTATTAATGGCAAATTTCTACTCATAGGTTGTTTTAAGTTTCCATGGAAACGCAATAAATTTAATGGACAAACTGCAATTTGATTGTCAACTTGGGACTAACTGCATTTTGTTTGTTCCTTGGTAGTTATTTTGCTGAAATTCAATGAAAGAAACATTTTTAGAATACTTTTATTGATAAACATACATTACACTTTAATGCAAAAAACAAAGTTCATATCATATCCTTCTCATCGTCCATACACTCGCAAGTAAGACTGGCTGTACTGTTGTCGTTTTCATCTTCATTACTATCAACTTCGATTTCCATTCCTTGTTTATTCCGAAAAATTGGTTCTAACCACTTCAGTTCTGGATCCTCACGCCAGGTACTTTCAGATAGACTAACTAATAGTTTATTAAGCAGACTAGATAGTTTCTTTGCTTTAATTTGTTTTACAAGAGGTAGTTTTGGTAAGTCCATTTTATTGCGGTTGGTGGTTTTTTTTAATAGAGTTTCAGATTTCTATAGAATTCTCTGATTTTACAAAAATGTGATCACAGTTCTTGTTATTTTTGGATCTATGTATAATGATGCGTTTGGCTTCCCTTATTCCGACAAGCTTCTTGAACCATAACTCAGCGAGCTTAATATCATAGAGTAACCCAGTCCGTACCTAACTTTCTAACTTTTCCAACCGTAGAATAGATTTCCCAGTATTGTTCTGGTGATTTTATAACACTACGAGATCTAAGAACTCTTTCTATTCGGCCAAAAATCCTATCGGCAGGTAGATAGGAGTGTCCTCTAACAGGAAAAATGAGTCTTACTGATTTGATTGATTTTGGGGCATTATTATGTAGTCATAACATGATCATGTGTATAATGTGACTATTTTTATTTTGGCCCGAGCAACCATCAGAAAATAGTCTCACTTCTTCTATATCTGGTAAAAACTCAGTTTTATTTAGAAAATCACAAATACAGGGTGTCCACCGGCAAATTTCATTTTTAAACTTGAAATAAAATTTTTATTTCTTAAAATATGTCATTGAAAAAAAATACAAAATAAACCTTAATCTTTGGGAAATTATTTGTGAAACAGCACATCCGCCAAATGACGCCCCTCACTTCGTAGCACTTCTTCCAAACGAACTTGAAAATTTTGCATCACACGCGTAAGCATAGCAGGTGTAATCGCACGAATTTCTCGGGTGATGTTCTGCTTTAACACATCCAAAGTGGGTGGTGCATTCTCGTAGACTTTTGATTTGAGATATCCCCACAAAAAAAGTCCAGAGGAGTTAAATCCGGGCTTCGAGGAGGCCAATTTAGAGTCCCTCTCTTAGAAATTATGCGATTCGGGAAAAGTTGGCGAAGCCGTTCCATTACGATGTTCGCGGTATGAGGAGTGGCCCCGTCTTGCATAAACCAGATGTCTTGACCTCTGTTAAACATTACCCGACGAAGAAGAGAAGGCCACAGAAAGTTATTGATCATTTCCAGGTACCGTTCTGAGTTAACTGTCACCGTCCTTCCGCGCGCGTCTTCAAAAAAATAAGGACCGATTATTCCATTTGTTCCAAGGGCCGCCCAAACTGTTACTTTTGGAGAATGCAGTGGATTTTGATGGTTTTCTTGGGGATTATTATCACACCAATATCGACAGTTTTGCTTGTTTACATAACTGTGAAGGTGGAAATGTGCTTCGTCAGAAAAGATTACGTTGTCAAAATCTTCAAACTGGTCCAAAAAAACACGCGCCAGTTGCATTCTAAGCGGATAATCTTCTTCTTTCAGCTCTTGCACAATTTGAATTTTGTACGGGTGTAACCTTAAATCTTTTTTTAAGATATTATGGACAGTAGATTTTAATAAATGCAGCGCAGCTGCATGTTTACGAATTGAACGGCGCGGATAAATCATAACAGCCTCTTGCACTCGCTCACAGTTTTCTGGTGTTCTGATGGTCTTACGGGGGCCTCTTCCCTTTTTCGGCGTTGTGTTACCCGTCTCCTCAAATTTCTTCACCCAACTCTTAATTAATTGTACTGATGGAGCACGATTAATGTGTCGCAAGCCATGATGAGCCGAGAAAAATCTCCGGGCGGCGATCAAAGAATTGTTGTTTTTGTAATATGCTTTCACGCAAAGAGCGCGATCTTCACCTGTGAAGGGATCCATATCAACTGATTTCCCAACAGATGGTCTTTATCACGAGCACACACTTTTAAATTCCACGCAGTCTTAGTTCGAGTTATTTCAAATTTAAAAATGAAATTTGCCACTGGACACCCGTTAGCTGAACCTATTTCATTGGCTCCCCTGCCGGCTTGATTTTCTAGCAAAGAATAGAATATTGGATTTTTACATCGAGTGTCTGTTACATACACATAATGCGTAAAATGAGAGTTGTTGGAAATAAAAAGTTTCTTGAATGGGTACTTTTGGTAATACTTGCACTTGTGGAAGATCAAAGCAATAAGGAACAGTTTTTTCTGGTTTCTCCTTCATAATTGCATAAAATTGTTTTGCTCGGATTTTAGCACCCGTAAGTCTGTACTAAGCCTGTTGATTTTGTTGCGATTATTACAAATACTTATTTCTGTAGAGTGTCTGACGCAATAACTACAAACATCGGTGGCTGGACAACCAAAGCCTATGTTGAAATATTTGTTAAAAATGCGGCTAAAATATTTGTAATTAACCTTGAAACTTTTTTCTTCTTCTCCAATACTTTGATTATAAAGCCTCAGAAGAATTGCAATATTGTATTCAGAGGATAAATAAATTCTAGATTTTCCCCTGCCATAGTGACTTTCCCGCCCCTTCAACTTGCTAATAAATTCTTTCACTTTCTTGCATTTTTGTAAATTTTTAGCTGACTGTCTTATCCCCACCTCGATGTTCAATAATACCTCTCCCAGATTTCACCTGTTTGCCGATAGTGCTTACTCTTCTTTGAGTAATGCTATACACAGCCAAGAAAAACTTTTTACATACTTCTACAAGCGTTTGGTTAAGCCACATCTGAAAAGAAAAAAAATTTTAATGTTTCTAAACCTCGTACACAGTATAGAAGTTTCCACCTGATATTGTATAGTCATCTCATGTGATTTTCCATTTTCTTTCCGGGATCTACTCCTTTTTGGTAACCCAATCTTAATTAATTGAGCAATTATTTCATTTTGTTTAAATCTGTTAGGAAATTTGAAAAACAGTGAACGGCACTTTTGTACATCATCCATGGTAATATTTGTGGCATTCGAAATTTCCACGTTTGTGAATACATGGCAAAACAAAGTTTTCCAAGTTGGGGTCACGGTTCGAGTACCTAATTGTTAATAATTATTATATTAGTTATATAATGTTCATTACTTTAAATTTTTTAGTACCATAGAATTGAAATTTAGTACAAAATTACCAACCTAATCTACACATCTACAAGGAACATTAACAAACATACCTAACTTCCTTCTTTCTTTGGGCACTAGTCACACTTTTTTGTCTTTTACGGTTACCATGATTACTGTCACCCACTATATGTTCTTCTTCGCTCATTTCCATTAATATTTCCTCGTTAATAATTAACAAACTTCCTTTTAAGATAAACTGACAACTACAGACAAAACGCAGTGTGTCCGTGGTTTCTGGACAAAATGCATCTTTATTGTCATTTCTTGTTGGACAAACACAGCTTTGAATGTCCGAGGTTTTCAAATATTATATACATATATAAAAAAGTTAGCCCTTTGAATGTAGAATGAGGCTCAAGTGTCGAAAAAGTGGACAAAATGCATTATGAAAGTCTGCTCCTCAATTATTAGTAGATTCACAGATCATCTTTTCCCAGCATGTTCGCTAGATCTTACACCTTGTGATTTTTCAATTTTTGCGTATATTAAAGATAATGTTTTTGGAAGGTAAATTAACAATCTGGGGAAGCCATCACTGACTATTGCAATAATATTGATCAACAAATGTTGCGCAATATTTTTGAGAGTAAAAAGAGATGAGTTCAGCTTTGCATTGCAGAAAATGGACATTTTCAACATTTGTTATAAAATAACTAATAAAATAAAATCCAAAAAATAACCTTGCATTTGATTACAGTACATACCAATACCTATTATAATTGATATACAGATTGGGGCAGGCCACTAGGACCATAGCAAAAGCAAGGGGATTTGACATGTGGCCGTAATTGTATTTTAAAAATTTAAAAACTGAATATGCTTGGTGTCAAAAGTTGACCTTACTTTTTGTTTAATTGTCATAATTATAAACACAACGTAGTTCCCTAATTTGTATTGATTTGATTCATTCACAACATTCTAAAGTGAATATTTATGAAGTAAATTTTGTTTATGTGAATGTTCAAGGGCAAATTTGGCGACTTTATAAGCAGCTTGTTTTCTAATCTACACGTTCTTTATTAATCACTAATATCAATGTTTACGATATTCAGCCAGAGGAAATAAAACATTGTACGCGGCTCGCTTGCAATTAGCCTTTATTGGGGCTCACCAGATTACAGGGCTCCCTCCTACATCACTCACCCTGAAAATTATCCGGCTCGCTCATAAAAGCTAATTAACTAAGCTTGCCACGTAAATAACTATTATGAGTCGCAGAGATTAAATGCGGAACGACTGATAGCATTCTTTAACTTGTAACGTTAAACTCTTAAACTGTGAATTCATAGAAATGTATAACCTATACATTAAGAAACTTCTCGATATTGATGTTGTTTTATTATTTATAATTGCTTGTATTTTTTAATGCTTATTTAAGAATTATTTCATATCACTAGTAAATCCAAACATCTTTATCATCGGGTACCGACTTTGGGTTTGATCATAGCACTAAGTATAAGCAACAATTTTGTGCATTTTCTTTATAAATTTCAAAATTGCCCCTCGTTGGTTTAATTGCGCTTCCAAACACCAGACGCTGTAAACATTGACAAAAGCTAACATGTGCGTAAGTGATTTGTGTTCCATATCAAACATAATGTAAATTTAGTAATTTGTACAACTAGTTTTGAAAGTCATAACGGGTGTTCATTAATTATTCCGGTCAAATTGCCTTTAAAATATTTGTTGTATGAATCAAGGTCCGTAAATCATGTTTGCGTTGGACAAAGCAAACATGATTGACGGACCTTGGTATGAATAATATGTTGATGGCACTGTAAGTTATTATGACAAGAGCTCACAATTAGCAGGTTAAGTTTTGCGTCAGTTTTGACACAAACTGACGCAAAACCTAACCTGCTAACCTCGAATTTGACATAATTGGGAGCTCTTGTCATAATGACTTACAGTGCCACCAACATATTATTCATAAAACAAATATTTCAAAGGCAACTTGACTGGAATAATTAATTAACACCCGTTACTTTTTTCATGAATTTGCAGTTTAATAACGAGAGCAAAGCCCGAGTTAATCAAGCAAATGAATGAAAAAAAGGACTTTCAAAACGAGTTGTACACGTAGTTTTTTTACATAGCAATTTCTTGGTCGAAATTTAGTCGAAAAGGACTTTGGAATTGACAACTGTCAAATTGACATTTCAATAAAATAGTTAAAAAGTGCTTTTTTCAAGATTTTTGCGTTAAAAAAAGTGGAACTTTCAATACGATTTTTTGTTAAAAAAAGACAACTTTCACAATCACTATGCAAAAAAATAATTAACAATTTTCCAAGAAAGCCAAGCTTAATTTCATTTTCATTTGCTCACATGTTATTAGTGATAATCAGTCATTTCTTAATCAAGGACCAGTTTCAAGAACTAACCACTTGCACAACACTTTTACTGCAACAAATATCAATAATTATTCTACCTAATCAGATTCTTAAACACTACAATAAAATAACAAATGCTTTTTATTCACACTTTATTAAACAAAACCAACGTAAAACATTTTATCTAAATATGTATATTTTAAACATCTTGATTATGGAAAGAACAATAGACATGTGCAATATCTAAAATTGTCTTTTATGCATCGTACATCTGTATAATAACATTTTATTGCCATAATGTTAATACTACACACAAAAACAGTATAATACACAAAACATTATAATAAATATAAATATTTAGCTGTTACTCATTCTAACTTGATATGGA
This sequence comes from Agriotes lineatus, assembly GCA_940337035.1. Lineage (NCBI taxonomy): Eukaryota > Metazoa > Arthropoda > Insecta > Coleoptera > Elateridae > Agriotes > Agriotes lineatus. The sequence continues at coordinate 209,820,754 of OW679194.1, forward strand.
GGTACACAGGATATGCCACGAAGATTGAGCAGTTGCTAATAACGATTAAATAAATAGGTGCAAGTTAAGACGTTGACTTAATCATACTACTAAGAAACTTTAAAAAGATATGTTAACGATATGACTTCTTTTAAAAAGTATGAGTAACAGCGTGCAGCTAGTGCTAATGCCACTGGGACAGTCGTGTTGTGTTCCATAAGCAAAAAGCTCTAATTGTAGCAATACACATATATTTATATAAACCTAACTAATTGCATTTTACAGTATCTTACCGTATATAAACATAAACTATGTACCATAGCAAAGTTAAAAATTTACCCTGAAATATGTTGCCAATATAAATTTTTTCATTTGTTTAAAAGCTCTTAGCTATAACAGTTTGAGCTTCTCAACGAAGTTGTATTTTACATTCGCACAATTTGAATTCGTTTTTCTTTAAACCAACTTTTTCGCTAAACGAACTTACAAATGAGAGTAAAAGCAGCGTGTTACACTTACATTTTAATTGCTGGTGGATACTGGGGCACTCGAAACATCCTTTATTAAATTGGATAGGTGTTGATTTTTTTATATATCAATCTGATGATTATGAGTTTTACAATCTCTAATTATTGTGGTTATAAGGACTATATTGTATAAACAAATAAAAATATATTTTTTACATTTACGTTTCATCTTGGATGTAAAAGTTCTTCATTCTTAAAAAGTTAATTTTCAAAATGGCATCCATGGCCATTTGATAATAATTTTTCAGCTATAATACATGAATGAGAACCCTGAGATACTGAACACTTCTGATAAGCTCTAGAGTAATCTTTACATCTCATGGTCCAAATTGTTGCAGAAATAAAGAGAAGTTCTCTTAGCACCCCAGTCAACACCCCAAATGAGAAACTGCAACTGCACAATTAATAGCAGATTTTGGCATCTTAGAATACCACTATCTCACAAAAACAATACTGATGTTTGATGTCTGAAAGACATATTTGAAATTCTCTTTACAGTACTAAATACATAATCTCTTATATATAATACGGACCCTGTTTCAATAAAGGCTTTAAAATGATAGCTCCTTTTAGCTGATTGCAAGTTGACAAGATTGAAAAAACTTAAGGCTTCTAAATCAGCCATCGAATGGGATTTTGGTGAATATTTATGCCAGATGCGGCATTACTCTCGCCGTCTCTTACAAGAGACTAAGTGCAAAATTGTAAATACTCCTTAGTAGCACAAGTTTTGGTATACTATCGAATGCATACTTGAAGTGCTTGTTATGGCACTACAATACACACGAAGCTAACAATTGATTGCCTGCACAACACGACAACTATGAGATAGCTTGACATTAAGGCCCCTGCTAACTCACTACTCGAACTAGACGAGTCAGGGCAAGCCAACACACAATAATTACCCTCTCGTTATGATTGAGTATTGCAACACTACCTGATAAAGCTTGCAACTGATGCTAGTGTCACCTTCTAATGACTAACTCTAGCTTACGACCGAATGGTCATCATTACTTAACACGAACTTACAAGTATATTTTAAAAAATTATACATAATGTAATAATGTATTACAGCGATGTGTTTAAAATTTTGTACATTGTTGAATTTAAAACCATTTATCCAAAATTTGGCACTGTTTTAAAATGCTATTCCTTAAGAACACTCATAACACAAAGGGATAACAAGAGATTGTCCCTATTTATAGTCAAACGTTTAGATTGAATAATAAACGACACCAATAACTGTGAACATTAAAAACGTTAGTAAAGAACAAGACTAGAATATATTTATCACTACTTCCTATGTAACAAGCCAGTGCTAAAACTCAAAAGTAAAAACAAACAGTTATTGTTACGGGAGTATTATTATAAATATTACACCGAGTATTCAAACTCCACAACCATTTTGCTATAACATCCATCTATCGTTCTATTAAGTGTATTATTTACAATAACCATCCATCGATTATGAGCTCTAATAACTATAAATGTAATTTTTGGCCTCAAATTTGCCAACACTTCAATTAATAATAGTAACTACAAAATAATACTTAAATTTAAAGCAAATGTCAGACTAGCTCGAGAAAACCGGAGTGGGGTAGATTTATGTACAAAAAGTAAACAGTATCTTGTCTTTGTTTATAATACAATACAATCTTTACCCCTTTTTATTGTATTTGTACATGAAAATTTTCAGCAGAATTTGTTTTTATTAATGGCCATGCCCTAATAAATGAAAAACCTTATTCTAGATTAGCGTTGCGATATGCAACGTTATTACAATAATGTGATCACAGTATGCTACAGTAAACTGCAAATAGATGCTGTTTCCGGCTCAATGCCGTCAAAAAGCATTCTGTGAAATATAGAAGGGATCTTCATGAGTGAAGTGAGCATTTGGTCACATGATATATTTTGGCACAAAAAATAAATTTGGAAGATAGTCGAACTACTTAAAAAATACTTAATCCACAGCCCACTATTAACAAAATATTCGAAACATACTGTTGTATTCAACATATTCGACTAACACTAACTACGATCACAAAATACAGTCGTTGATGAGGATCGCACGGCTTTATTAATTCCTCTTTGGTTTGAAAATTAATTGCAGCAGTTACGTCATGTATAATATGACATAATATTCAAAACACAATTACCATGGTCTTACTTAAAATTAGCATTTCCAAATTTGAACCTCTACTTAATAAATCAGCAGTCTTTGTAGTCAATTAAATGTAAATTTTCAGAGAATTATTTAACTGAAAGTGCTTGAATACACGAGTTTTCTTGATAATTGTACAGGATATCTACAAAGGACGAACGTAGAGGTTTAGATTTTTCAATACGTTATGAATAGGTGTTAAAAATCTCGAACATAAAGCCATGTCTAAACCCTCATCCTAAACTACTGCTCAGATCACTCCAACACACCTCACACACTAATAAAGAATACTAACATTCTGAACAATAACAAAAGGTGTAAATATTGAAGTTTGCAATAAATAACTAAAAATTATGGGTCGTATCAACAATATAACAATTGTTTAAAATTCAAATTCGTAAAATACTGTTAATAAATAAAATCTTTAAATTACTATTAAAACATTAAATTAATGACTCGATCAAGCAATTTCAACAGTCCAATGCAAAATTCTACAATCGTACTAATTATAAACGCAGTAAATATGACCATATCTAAATATTATATATAAATACGCTTATATAAAAAATTAAAAATAACAAATCTTTGGCTTGTTCCCATTACCAATCTTGTATGTAATTATCCATCATAATATGACAATATTGTCAATGTTTGTGAATTTCACAGATCATAATATACCATTGGTTGATTCAAGTTACCTGAAATGTCATATGTAAGGGGCATCTGCGGGTGGTAACAGATATCCCCATACCATGGCAAGCATAGTTAGTGAATCGGAGCCTTCACAATGTGGTTTGGAGCAATGTAATGGTAGCCCGGCATTGGCAATCCTGCAGTTTCCATTGATATCCTTAACAAGAAAACACCAAAAAGTTAAATACTGTCAATATTGTGGTGGTATTTTAGTGCATAATTAAAGTGCATTTAAAAATAAATACAAATAAATCATTCCAGTATGATGGCATTGCTTTACAGGTGAGAAGTTGGCAAAACTGTATCGTTTGAAAATATTTACAGTAATGGAATATTAGAACATAATTAAAAAATTATGTCGAGGATTTGGATATTTTAAAAATAGTTAACCTTATAAAACTTTGTTTCAAAAACCAAGCATACACACTTGGTAGCATGTTATAAACTAAATGGTAGAACACAATCATCACAAGGAGGCCGAACATTTCTACCTAAATGCCACCATACTGCCCACTTATCAATAACTAGAACACAACATACAAAATCCGTATTCTCGCTCTTTTTATCTTTTACGAGTTCCCTACACAGCCAGCAAAATATATGAAGGTTAGGTTTTGTCATGGAACAGTCTGTTGGTTTCGGAGGAAGTGCATTTCACAAAGATAAAATGATGGAGAATGCGGACATATCAAGCAGATGTGGAATTTTAAATGCACCATTATATGCAGAAAAATTCAAACAGGGTTAAGAGGGGAAGAAAACGCAATCTCAAACAAATTTTAAGCTTATTTGGAAATGACACCTACTATCAGGTGAAAGGTTACAATGATCGAGGTTCATAATTAAAACAATTAATTCTACAGAAGATAACATCACTGTATCTGCTCTTGTTTGACTTCAAATAAAATTTTGCAACTTTACCAATTTGGAATTTTAAGGTTACAAGACACAATGATGTATGAGAAGGGCTAAGCGTATTCAATTATTCGTCAGACAAATACTTGAATACGCTGTATATACACAGGCCGTGATAGGACTAGTGGATGGTCAAGCTTACCGGGATCCCAGGATTGTGATCTTCTTGCCTGGATAAGTGGTAAGGCACTGGTCTGTTAATGTAGCAGGCATAGGACATGGAGCACGCAAACCATGTTACTCACTCGCACATTTTTAACATGTATGTCTAGCTGTCACCTTTGCGTTTTTTTTTTTGAAGTTGTCGCCATAAACACAAAATAAAATTGCAACAAAACCAGGTTAGGAAGAATTTCTGTTCAATTTCTTTTCTATCGCTGATTAAAAACAACAACCAAATATTACACATTAATGTATTAATTTTAAGAGAATACATGTATATAATGAGCACACTAATAATGTAATCGTAGAGGATAAATACACCTAAATTATACTAATAGCACTTCCAATATAGAAGTTTTTCTTGATATAATGATAACAACTAATCTTTGTCTTCAAGTTAAAATTTTCGGAATATGATTCTATATAATAAACATTTAGACCTAACACACTTTACCAATATCAAGATACTATCAGCGAGTCTAAAAAATTTTTGCACTTGATATGTTAAAAAAAAGCAGCCTAAATTGCATAATCAGGCTTTTAATTTTGTACAAAACTACTTTAAGTAATATATACCTACTGAAGACCTACAGCTACTTTTTGGTAATAAATAAATTGAAAAAATCGCTTTAAAACCAGTCGCTGAAAAAAATCTAAGACTACTACTGCAGGTATAACATATCTGTATAAGTCTCAAATGTAAAACTTAAAACATGTGAATAACATGATATAAGAAAATAGAAGTAAAAAGTAAAATCCTAAAATGTCAAAAAACAAAAAATTATTAACACATAATGTAAACTGCACGATCGCTACAACCTAAGTATGGCTTTTTAATAAGGATTAAACTTGTTGCGTTCGTTCTTGAGTTTGGAACCCTCGGAAGGGCCGCCGCCACCTCCAGGAGAACGAAGGCGAGGAGTGTAGCTCTTGTGGGTGCGATGGACGCCGGTGGTCTGAACAGGGGGAGCACCACCCTGTGCGCCCAGCAACTCGGTGAGGCCACCCAGCGCACTGAGACTGGTCAGAGCGTTGAGGGCCCCCGGCTTAGCCAGAAGCTGGGCGAGAGGAATGGCACTAGCCAGGGGATTGGCAGCGGTGGAGGACTGGCTGGACCCGCCAGTGCTAGGAGAATTTTGGGCCTCAAGGTTAGCTTTCTGCAGCTCAACACTAAGGAAACACATAGAAAATAGGATTGTAGTGATTGCAGTGAGCTATGGTACGGAGGTTTACTTCAACTTATTCGGAGGCACCAGCTGGAATCAGGCATGAGCTAGGGAGTTACTGTCAACCAGTCGAATTCATTTGTCGGTATGTGTAATGCAGATGGAGTAATAAATTCGACTTGATTGAGCCTTTGTCATGACAGGTGAAATGGATCAGTTGATGTGCTATTGATTGTAATGTAAATGTAATGGAATTTATCGATACCACACAAGCCGGCTTGGAAACCACCAGGACGTAGGATCGAGTTATTGTCAGGATACAATTAACACATCAAATGATAAGGAGCAAAGTATACTTTGTAAATTGCTATTTTGTGAAACCTGAAAGTGTTGCTACGGTGATCTATTTGCTGCATGCAAGATTCATCATTTACAAAACATAAAAGAGCTCAGGGCAATATTTATGTTCTTCTAATGTATTTAGTACTACCATATTCCGTAAGGTCAGCATCATGCTAAATGTTACTGTAAAATTGATGATGTTATGATTACACTTCAGTTTATGTATGTTTAATAAATTTTGCAATTGCCTTTTACAAGACTAGATCTAAATTGAAGGGGAAAAGCTAGATATCGAACAATTTCAAGTTTTAAGCATAGATAGGGCGAGTCATAATTAGATGTAAAATTTTTTTAAGCAAAGCTTTTTTAGGCCAAAACAAAGCAATTAACCTAATATACAACTTAGTACCAAAATGCTCCCTTAAAAAGATTCAGGGTGTTAATGAAAACATTTTTATTTCTATATTTGAAAAGTTAACATTTGCATTATTAAAATCAAAACAACAAGACGCTGCATCTCCTAACAATTGCAGAATCGTTGCAGAACGATTAAACGACTATTTTAATGGTAAATGGCCGTTAACGAGTCCCGACTGCAATCCACTGGATTTCTGTTTATGGGGCTCTTTACAACAGCTGGTTTAACGTGGGGTAATTAACATGAGGGAACAGTTGCAGCAAAGAATTTGAGGCTGCTGATGGAATTTGTGAATACTATAATATTCAGCAAGTGTATGAATCGCTAGTACAACAGTGCCATGCTTGTCTTGCGGCTAGAGGGGAGTATTTTAAACATTTACTATAGTTTTCTACTTTTTAGCCATCGTTTTGTTAATTTTGTGTTTATTATAATGTACTTTCAAATTAATTGGATGATTACTTTCCAAGTTATAACCACAAATAAAAACATTTTTTTTTCATACAACACCCTCTATCTTTTTAAGGGAACACTTTGGACTAAGATGTATTAGATTAATTAATTGCTTTGTTTTGGCTTTAAGAAGTTCCAGTAAACTGTTTACACCTAATTATGACTCACCCGGTATACATATGAACTGGTAGAAAACAATTTGGCATGATATAAATAGCTTATAATTCTTGTATTGACCTATGATTTGTTACCATTTTAAGTAGACGAAATAAAACATACTGTTAATTTTGTTAAAATGATGACATTATCGACACTATTAAATTGTATATTTCAATAAATACCGTTTGGTTAATTTGTTAGGATATAATACGTAATTTTTAAAAGTACGTTGCAATTCTAATAATAGTGATTATTCAGCATCCATCTAAACGTCCACATTTTCTTCTTTCATACGGAAATGCAATCTGGGGAAACAATTGGCAACAAGCATCACCACTAGATAGAATTGTGTTGGTACATAAACGCCTGGTTATTTTTTACAGTGAGGTTAGGTTTCATGTTAACTGGTTGTCATATATTTACAAGAAATAAGATCTGAAATTATCCCGAGTGCAATATCTACCAAATTATAAAACATATTTCAACTTTATGATAGCCAGAACTACAATTTAAATAATTAAGATGTCAATCATACAATATGTATTACTTCTATATTGCTGGTAGGGTCTGGAAACGGACGAAAACATTACGGCGCCGACATAGTCTCACTCTGAATACTTACACCCGTATTCATAGTCATTCGCCAGCGGATCGCCGGCGACTCGCCGGAGTTTCGTTATGAATAGTATGTTGGCGGCACTGTACGTCTATGTCAAATTCGAGGTGATCAGGTTAGGTTTTCAGTCAGTTTTGACAGAAACTGACACAAAATCTAACCTGCTAACCTCGAATTTGACATAGACGTACAGTGCCGCCAACATACTATTCATAACAAAACTCTGGCGAGTCGCCGGCGATCCGCTGGGGAACGACTATGAATACGAGCGTACGCGTCTCATGCGCATGCCTGAGAATTCGAAGCTGCTTTTACATGCGAATTTTAAACTTGACCGTGAGGTTCACTTCCCCACCACGTGCACGCGCACAACTCACCAAGTACGTAGAAGAGTTGGTTGTCTGTTTCACTTACGCTGTGATCTCTCCACTTACAGGCGCTAGCAATATAGCAGTAATACATACAGGGTGATTTTAAAATGTTTCGCCAAACTTCGGAGTATTGTTCTACACACCAAGGCAAGTAAAAAAGTCCATATAAACATGTGTCCGAAAATCGCGCGTTTCCGAGTTACGAGCAATTTTTGAACTTGGGAAGTAGTCCAGTCAATTGGTGCTCAAAAAGGGCGAATAGGGGAGAGTTTTGGTGGAGTTCTGATATTTGGTTCCTATATGTTTTTTGGGTCGCTGTGCACGAATATCAGGTTTTTCAATAAAATTTTTGACCGGAAACAAGTTTTTTTAAGCAAAAACCTTGTAAAAACCGATTTTTTTTTAGTTTTTCTAAAAGTACCCAAAAGATGTCCATTATTTATAAATATTGAACCTATAAAAAATAAAAGAGGACACAGTTTCCTACACTTTATGTATGTGAGGTTTTTTTCTCCGATCAATCGTTCAGCCGCGAGAGCGCCGCAAAATTATAGTCCAGTCAAATGGTAGAAAATAGGGGAAAGTTTTGGAGTTTTTATATTTGGTTCCTATATGGTTTTTAGGTCGCTGTACGCAAGTATCGAGTTTGCCAACATTTCAATTATGAAGATTCATTTCATGTACCATTTTTGATTTACTAAAAATGTATAGTTTTCGAGTTACTTTGAAATAAACTGGCATAATTCCCTTTTAACACCTAACTTCGCTCTCGCGGCTGAACGATTGATTGGAGAAAAAACCGCTAGTACATAAAATGTAAGAAATTTTACTCTCTTTTATTTCATATAGGTTCAATATTTACGAAATTGGATAGTTTTCGAGTAATTTTAGAAAAACTAAAAAAACGATTTATTACACGGTTTTTGCTTAAAAAACGTGTTTTCGGTCAAAATTCTTGTTGGAAAACCTGATATTCGTGTACAGCGACCCAAAAAACATATAGGAACCAAATATCAGAACTCCACCAAACCTCTCCCCTATTCGCCCTTTTTGAGCACCATTTGACTGGACTACTTCCCAAGTTCAAAAATTGCTCGTAACTCGGAAACGCGCGATTTTCGGACACATGTTTACATGGACTTTTTTACTTGCCTTGGTGTGTAGAACAATACCCCGAAGTTTGGCGAAACATTTTAAAATCACCCTGTATATGATGTCAACCATCAACATAACCTCAATGTATAAATAATAACTAGAAGTTTATGTATCAACACAATTCAATATAGTGATATCAACTTTGTAATGGGGCTTACCGTTAAATAAATTAATAAATAAATAAATAATGCTTGTTGCCAATGGTTTCCCTAAAATTTTGCCAATTGCATTTCCATATGAAAAAAATAACTAAACACAGGATTTTTCAAATTATTTTATTAAGGCAAAAATTATTGTCCAATAGTTGGTGCTCATAAAAACATTTGCATAAAAATTGTGACACGGCTAAATATTATTTTTTAAAGTTACATTGCCTATTTAAGCAATATTCTTTAATTTATTTAGGTTAGAGCAGATTCGAAGTTCCCAAGCCAATCATTAAGAACTGCATAACCAATGCAGTAAACATTACTGTTTTGTTATTTTAACTTAATATGCAAGGTCACACAACACTTATGATATTTGCATATATTTTTGATGCCGTATGCTATAGTAAAAAAAAGTTCATTACAAAACTTTAATAGAATTCATTGGTGCACAGTTTTGGACAATCAATTGTTTTTCACAGCACACTGTTTTACCAATGCCGCCACATTGGATATTTTTAAACGACACTGGTACCTTTTTTTGTCAATTCTGAGTCTCTTTTTAATCATTATTATGTTGCATATGTTGTCAAACACACTGTATACCTTTGCTCCTGTAAGGAACGGGGATCGACAGATTATAACGAGAATGTAGCTGAATAAAACTAATAAGTATATTAAATTACATGCATCTTTTGATTGGTTCCATTAACAACTTTATAAATACAATTTTGTTTTATTATACACAATTACCTACATTTTTCAAATAAATATGCAACTATGCATCTCTGTTCATAATTAAAATATTTTTTGATAATACTCCGTAAGGTAGAAGAAGACGAATGAGTAAGAAATAAATCATCAAAGAAGGCCATCGCCTTAACTCTTCTATTTTAAATTTTATGGCATTATTTTGATAAAAAATTGATACATAAAAAAAATTCTTAATACTGGTATACCACCCGTAGGCTTATAAGTTAATATTACTGCTTAGGAAACATTAATTTTTGTAGACTTTTATTCTTAAGATTAACAGTACAATTATTTTATTTACTGTATAGAGAAAGGTGATTTCTATATAAATGTTTGTGATATTATATACACGGTAAATGACGAACTTATTGTACAACCGTGCTGCAAAATTTGAAAAGAACACAGTCATAGTTATTTATGACCCATGGGAGTACACTATGATTTTAATTCTGAGACTGATTTTTAGTCACGAGATTAACAAAGTTTACAAAGCTTTACTACCAACCGTAAATCTAAATTTCTTGATTTTCTATTTCAAGATAAATTAATAATTGTACCTAATATCTAGTAGTTAACTGAGTCAGCAAAACATGTTTGGTTATATCATGAAAAAATAACAAATAGAGCAGATTGTTAGTTAGGGTATAACAGAGTCAGGTACAGGTAGACCTCGCCGTTCAGGGGGGTTATGTTCCAGAAGAATGCCACAAAGCGCAAAACCGCGATGCGCAAGTAAACACATAAATGATAAAAACGGGGTTAGGTTCCATTAACTGGATTTATTTATACTATGCAACCTCAAAAAACCAAAACTTTTCTGCGTTTTTTGTCTGGCATATCTGAAACAGAAACTTTTCGCTTTGACAACATGGTTTTCCATGTTTTAAAAATTAAACTCAATTGAATTTTCAGCAGAAACGCTCGAGAAAACACTAAAGCTTAAACTAAAATTCCATACGTAACATAAGTCTGCCACTTGAATCTAGAGCTCGAATGTCAATTTGTTTATTCAAGTTATAATTTTACAATTTCTCGTTCAATTTGGAAATATGAGATTCAAAGAAATAGGCTTGATAAGTGTGTTTACAAGTTCGTGATAAATAATGTTATTTAGGTGTTCATGACATAAACCGCATACGTCTGCTTTATTTACTTACGGTCGGTCTTATAAAGGTCACTAATCTGACGTTAACTTTAAATCGCTGTTAAAACAAACAAAAGCTCATCAAAACGTTGGCGCTTATGACATATTATTCATTAGTAAACCAATTTTTATGCGCTTTTATTTATTTTAACAGTGAATTAAAGTTAACGTCAGATTAGTGCCCTTTATAAGACCAGCCGTTAGTGTGTGAAAGTTGAAATAGTTGGCAATTTCATCTGTGAACGGCAAAGAAAAGGGAGCACAAAGGTGCCCCGCGTAAAATCAAATCAGTGAACCACAAAGCCGCGAACGGCGAGGTCTGCCTGTACATGAATTCCATTTATTCCCGGTAGAGAGAATAGCTATTTATACAAAAAGTTGCAAGAATAATGTGTTTTAAGTACACATATCGTGCTTAAAATACATCAATTTTGCAATGTATTTTCTACAAGCATTTTATAATAATTTATTTTTCCTACTGCAGTGTGCAAAGTACTCACTTTCTTCACTCAGATGTGTGAAGAAAGTGACCATTTTCTCCACCCTAATAATCATACTATGATTGGCTAAAACTGACAAATGTCAAATTTGTTTTGATAAATAATGTCAAATTGAAAAAGTACATTTCTTGCAGAATGCAAAACAGTTGTACGTAACACCCCAAAACGCCTTTTACAATTCTAGTCGGCTTTCAGGCCTTTATGCAACCTGTAAAGATGCTCTTACTGGATTCGTTTTATAAACTTCTGTTTATGCATTTCTACGTTGAAAATCATCAAGTCAGTGGTATTTTACAGCATAGCAACAACTTTTAACATGGAAATTATTGATGTTATTGATGCATAGTAACAATGAAAGTCATATTTTTTTTAAATAAAAAATCATGAAGGTTATAAAACGTTTTTCTAAACTATTTTTACGAAATTGTGAATTGTCTGAAGCCCTTTTTGACCTAATTTGGAGTTACAAGATACTATTATGCAAAACAATAACGTGTACAACACATATGATAGCAATTTCTTTTACTAGTTCGATTAATGCACTCCGGCTGCGCGGTCGTGCATCAACCTGCAAACTCATAAAAAAGTATCACTTTCATCACTAGTTGTACAAATAGCTATTTATCGTTATAAATATTAAAAATACAATTATTTCAGCTTTAGTAACACCACTTAGTTAAACATTAACTGAAGCTGCTGATTGTACTTCAGTAGAAAAAAAACAAGATATGCGCAACTTGGTTATGTTTTGACATTTAATATAACTTTCATACAAAACTGTAATACACTTCTCCAATAAATTAACGCACCAAAAAAAAGTAGCCAAAAGTTTAAAGTTAATTATTGTCGAAACCACTTATCCGATTTGGAAGATTTTTTTTTTGAATGACACGTCGTCTCTTTCAGAAAGTTAGTGTACTACTCTATTCGCATAGAAACTGATTTTTTTATAAATACCGGGTGTAACAATTATAACGTATTTTTTCCATAAAATGTATAACACCCTGTGGAGTTCAACAGCTACAATATCAAGTTATAATTCAAAGCAAACTCTACCCTTATCTTTTTATAACATTTTGTTTTTTGATTCACTCTTTTATCTTAGCTACTGCAAGAGAAACACAATTTTATAGCATAACATGTTTTTATTGACTTTAATTTGCATTAAATTCACTAAAGTAGCAGGCTATGGAGAAACAGAAAGAAACAGTAATTGTCATCAGATAAATACAACTGTCAAAAAGCAGTAGTTGATAGAAGTGTGTTTTCGGTGTTAGTCCTTAACGTTTTTTTTGCAAAATCTTTAATTTTCTCAGTATGCAACGTGAAACACGAAATCTTATTCGTGAAGAATGTGCTCAAGCATTAGTTCTGTTTGAGGAAGGTTAGAAGTTATTCTGGCCAGAGGCGAAAATACTCGCTACTGAGACTTTCGTTTACCTTTTTTCTTTACATTTTGTTTCTTTTTTTGTTGTTAAATTAGGTCTCCATTAACACATGTTATGCTATAAAATTGTGTTTCTTTTGCAGTAGCTAAGATAAAAGAGTAAATCAAAAAACAAAATGTTATAAAAAGATAAGGCTAGAGTTTGCTATGAATTATAACTTGATATTGTAGCTGTTGAACCCCACAGGGTATTAAAAATTTAATGGAAAAAACACGTTATAATTGTTACACCCGGTATTTATAAAAAAATAAGTTTCTATGCGAATAGAGTAGTACACTAACTTTCTGAAAGAGACGACGTGTCATTCAAAAAAAAAATCGTCCAAATCGGATAAGTGGTTTCGACAATAATTAACTTTCAACTTTTGGCTACTTTTTTTTGGTGCGTTAATTTATTGGAGAAGTGTATTTCACATTTCACAAAAATAGTATACAAAATGCATTAGAAATGTGATTTTACTCAACTGATGTGAATGTTGAAGTACTTGATAGCACTCATTTTTAAACGACTATACCTACTTGTTCAGTAAATAATCATATTCTAATAGTCATATTGTACTACTTAAAAATTGTAATCATTTTAACCCACTGTCAAAAAATTTCATCATTTTGAATTCTCAATTTTTAAGTACTAGTGCGTAAAAGTATGTCATTTAGCAACTAAAATAATAATAAAAGTCACCGTTATAAAACACTTGTAGAAAGATTTTTTTTCTAACTCATGATGTCTTATGTATACAGTCTGTTCTACAAAAAAGGCCCCGCCTTCTAGCAACTTTATTATTTATTTTAGACCCAATAAACCTTATATCAAATCAAATGACACATAAAAACCTACATTTTAACACAATCAAAAATTTTTATCTTCAATTGTTTCAGAGTGGTGACGTCACATGCAATTTTTTTAAATGACACTGTATATATTTTTTTGCATTTTCTGGTAGAGGTTTTTTTTCTCTTTTCAACAATATAAATATTTCATGCACTTGCATAAGAAATTTTTCGTGAAAAATTACAAAAACTTTTTCACAGTGGGAGGCCATGGTACAAAACTATAAACAAAAGCGTAACTCACAAAAACAAAACAAATAGTAGACAAACGCTTTAACTGTCAGATGAAATGGTTGACATGTTGCAAGTATTCTTTGAATGCAGGAAAAATAGTGCGGAAGCTTTACGTATTTATCAAACACGGTATCCCGATAGACAGGCTGCTTCCCGGCGAAAATGTAGTAAATTAGAAGAAACGTTAAGGAATACGGGTTCCCTAAAGAAAATAAAGAGAGACCGCCAAGTACGAGATGAAAATTTGGAGTTGGATGTTTTGTTAAGTGTAGAGCAAGATGCAAATACTTCAACACGAGAAATTGCACATAATCTTCAGGTGACATGTAGTACAGTACACCACATTTTAAAAAAACATGATTTTAAACCATATAAGGTACATTTAGTGCATAATTTAGAAGCAAATGACCCTCCACGTCGAATTGAATTTTGTTATTACTTTGTAAACAACCACAAGAGGATCCTAATTTTTACAGAAAAATATTATGGTCTGACGAATGCACATTTTCCAATAATGGCTTATTTAATAGAAATCATCACTATTATTGGAGTACAGAAAATCGCTTTCAAAGAAGATTTAGCATTAATGTATGGTGTGGGATTTTAAACGGAAGGTTGTTAGGACCTTACTTTATTAACGGAACTCTAAATTCAGTTAGATACAACCAGTTTCTACGAAACCAATTACAGGAATATTTGGAACAATTGCCTCTTGCAGAATTTAATAAAGTAATTTTTCAACAAGATGGTGCGTATGTCCATAATTCTCTTATAAACACTAATTTACTAAACAAAAATTTTGGACAGAATTGGATTGGCACAAATGGACCAATTCAGTGGCCAGCTAGGTTCCCAGACTTAACTCCCCTTGATTTCTTTTTGTGGGGACACCTTAAGGACCTTGTTTTCGTTACACCACCAGAAAATATTGATGATCTCACAGTAAGAATTACAAATGCTTGCCAAAGCATTCCTCAAGATATAAACGCCGCAAGAAGTGTTAATAGACGATGTCTTGTATTGTCAATAATGGTTTACATATCGAACATTTGTTATAAATGGTTAGTTTTTTGTGTTCCCTTTTGTAAATAAATATTGTTTTGTTTTTCTGAGTTACACTTTTGTTTATAGTTTTGTATCGTGGTCTCCCACCGATAAAAAAGTTTTTTAATTTTTCTCGAAAATTTTCTTATGTAAGGGCATAAAATATTTATATTGTTGAAAAGAGAAAAAAAAACCTCTACCAGAAAATGTAAAAAAATTTATAGTGTCATTTAAAAAAATTGCATGTGATGTCACCACTCTGAAACAATTGAAGATAAAAATTTTTTGATAGTGTTAAAATGTAAGTTTTTATGTGTCATTTGATTTAAGGTTTATTGGGTCTAAAATAAATAATAAAGTAGTTAGAAGGCGGGCCTTTTTTGTAGAACAGACTGTATACATAAAAGACTAATCGCTTAGTACAGTATTCAAGTTAAGCGCTGGTAATTTTAAATGTATGGAGATCGAGTTCCAAAAATTCGATTCAGACAAAAATATCAGTTTTTATTAAAAAAAAATCATATTTTACTTTGCTAAATGAAATTTTTGGTAAATAGAGCAAACACTGTAAATTATTTGAACGGCGGAATTCCTGTAATAAATTAATTAAAGTTCGTTAAGATTATTATTACGAAAATAACTTGAAAAAAAAAGAAGCAAAACATAGTATGAGTATTACGCAAAACTTAAAATTAATGATTTTACAGTTCACAAATGTATGATTAATCAATTTACAATACAAACAGGGATTTATGAATAAATTTATACTTTCACTGCCTTGCAGCTGCATTAATATAATGCATTTTGCACTAGCCAACTTTAATTCTTAAAAAAGTTGCCACGCCAAAACAGAATACATACGCAAATGATTAATACCGTTTATTACCAAGTACCATAGCAAAGACGATGTCATCTTCTGGACTGATGTGGCTACACATCATAATGCCTCTGCGATTGCAGAGTATTTACAGCCGGCACACTTTGGAGTTCATATGCAAAATAATGCTTTACATTTAATGTCACACAGTCTCATAAAATTAAGGCATTTTAGTTACTGTGTAAAAAAGAATACAAAAACAGCATCCAACCAAGGTAATACATTTAGCAGTTTTCAAGCATCCCTGGAGCAAACTAGCTGATAGAGTAGTCAGGAATAGCAGTGATAAGGAGAGCCATAATAAGTATGAGATAAATTGGACAAAAGGAGGTAGCAGCTGTAAACTTAGTACAGTACAATAATTGCTGTTATCCTTTAATCATACATTTACTTACAGAAGTTCCCTTCATTAACACATATTTTTCCTTCTTTATTTCAGCAATAGTCCTTTAGTTTAGTTACTGGTTAATTCTAAACATTCATTTATATTTTGTTGAAGGATGCTTCTAAATAAAGTTACTTCGATAAGCTACTGTTAATATTTTCAAATATATGCACTCATTTTTAAAACAATTTTTCTACAATAAACAAGTAAAACAACATAAATTCATCCTAAAACAATATTTTCTAACGTCATCATTTTGATAAAAAATTAACAGTATTGTAAGTGTAAAAGATATTTTATAATTTTAAAATTCGTATTGCATATACGTTTTACTTATATTTGTCTTTATTGTCAATTAATTTATAGTTGACCATTACAAATGTAGTTCTAGCAGTGTTTTCATTAGGCAATTAATTAACTTGCATTTTAGAGCATTGGAATAAAATATTGAGCGCTTTTATAAAATATGGGTCCTATTTCTGCATATTTTAAGAAAATTAACAGCAAACATTACATTATTTCAGTACCCCATGGAGACAAATGGAGGACAAAATGGAGGATACTCTATTCTTAACTTGTGGGATAACTGAAATAATGTTTTGACAATTATCCCAAATTGTCCATATAAAGCACATTATTTTATTGAAACAATTTGTACTGATTTCAGTGCAATCAGTGATGTAGCCAGAGGTGGGGCTCAAGCCCGCCCACAAAATTTAAAAAAAGTATTGACAATTTACCTCTGTGTAGACTACAGTTACATCAATGTGAATTGACAAACTTTTCATTTCAAGAGTGTAAATTTATTCCAACATTTGCTTCAAAAGTGTTCTGTTATATTTTTTTTTTTACCTTGCCACTCTGCGAGTCATGGCAGAGAATAAATTATGGAGATTACTTCTGTAAAATTGAACTATACCACTACTATTGTTTATGATCATATAAGTGTACATTGCCTCTATTTTCTATAAATAAATTTCTGATTAGAAAAATACAATAATAATTAATTTCACTTCATTATATCTTGCATTAAAAAACTCATTTAGGATAGACCTTGTACAGAAATGACTATTCAATACTATATAAAATATATCATATTGCAGACATTTGCTTTTTTCCGACCAATAAGAACAGTATATCTATCAGTGAATATTGGGCACCATACAAAATATTCAAAAAACAATGTACCAACTCAAAAACAAAGTAGCCTTGTTACAAAATATAGCTTAGCAATGATGTTCTATCCTTAGCGATGTCGCTAGATTATGTAAAAATAAACATCAACAAACTGTGTAAACAAAGATTGACTTGCCTTAATAATTTTGGGTTTTGGAAGTACTCCGCTGAATTTAATTGAGAATGAATAATTATATGAATATTTGGATTTATAATTTTCAATAAAGTTAATCATTATATATTATATATATATATATTACGGGTTAAGATGTATACACAATACAATACAATACAAAACACTATTACTACATCTATTACAACTGTCGTCGTCTCCCCGTATTCCTTCTTCAAACCTCTCTGTCAAAGACATCATCTTCGTCCAGTTCTCTTGACGCCATTGCCTGTCTGATCCCCTCGTTCCACGATCTTCGTGGTCTGCCCCTTTTCCTGGTGCCTGGGTGAGTCCAAGAGAACACGCGTTTTGGCCATCGGTTCTCGGGCATTCTCATTAGGTGACCGAACCACTTTAAGGATTTTCTCTCTATCCGATCAATGACTGTGTCCGTAGCTTTCATTATTTCCCGTATCTCGTCATTCCTTACTCTTTCTAGCTTGGAAATTCTCGCACTTCGCCTGAGGTAGTCCATTTCTGTTGCAAGTAACCTCCGTTTCATTTCTGCATTGATGGTCCATGCTTCACACCCATAACATAAAACTGCTTCTACAAGTGATTCCCCCAAGCGTTTCTTGTTTTTTCGTGAGATATGCCTATCCCACCAGAGAGTTCAGGCAGCCAATGATTTTCTTGGCATTTTCAATGCGCAGTTTAATTTCCTGTTGTCCTAAACCATTTCGACTACTAGTTGCTCCAAGATATTTAAAACTTTCGACCTGTTTCAGCTGAACATCGTCATTAACCAGGACTTCGAAATTTGCTTCTGAGTTTACGACCATGTATTCGGTTTTTGTTAAACTTATTTGTAAGCCCCATTTACTATATTCGGTGTATAGCCTTTTAAGTAAGAATTCGAGATCAAAAGAATCCTGCGCCATCACCACCTGGTCATCAGCAAAACTCAAAGTAAGTAAATTTTCGTCACCTATTGGAATACCCATTCCTCTACAACTCCTGTTCCATTCTTTAAGTACGACTTCAATGTAAATATTGAACAAAATGGGAGACATGCTGCATCCCTGTCGTAGTCCCTTGCTACTGACAATTTCCTCTGACAAGTTGTTGCCTCGTTTAATGTATGCTTGGTTGTCTTTATAGAATTCTTTAATGATATTCACTAGGTACCGTTGCGGCCAACTCAAAGTGCACGGCATATTTTTAGCTTGTAATACGATATTCTAATCATAGACGTCGAGTTTTGACGTTTACGTTTGTCATCAACTGTCATAGAACTGAAAACTCGGAAAATTCCCAGACATTTGTCAGAAGCAGAGAAAATACGAGCTATTACAAAACTGGAAGAGAACTGGTCGCTGAGTTGAGTCGCAACAGATTTGCATGTGAGAAGAAGCTACACTTTCAAAATTAAAAATCGTTGGCAGCAGAGACTTCTACAAGAAAAGTTTTTTTAACACCAGAGAACAAAGAATGAAGAGTACAATTTGCAACCGAGTATTTGAATGAGATCGACGACTTTTGGAACACGACTGTTTTCTCAGGTGAAAAGGTATTTCAATCATTTACCAATTGACGATTAAGGGTGTGTAGACCACAAAATTCAAGATTTGAGGAGCAATATTATGTTCAACCCTTAAGGAGTAGTGGACGAGATTCTTTGTAAATGTATGGGGATGGATCAATGCTTACGGATCTGGGGCATGCTATAGAATTAATGGTCGACTGAATGCTGAAAATTATCGCAACATTTTGCAAAATGTGATGCTGCCATCTGTAAGAGAAGTCTTTCCTAATCAATTTACTTTTCTACAGGCAAGATATTACCTAATTGTTTTTGTTTATGTTAACGTAATTGATAACATTATATTCACAGGATAACTGTCCTGCGCATACAGCAGGAGTTGTTCATTGATGGATTGATAAGACTAATATCAATTTATTACAGTTGAAAATGTGTGGGGCTATTTAACTACAAAAATTTATACCAAGGATTTTGCACCAAACAAAACCGATGAATTATGGGAAAGAATAAGAAATGCGTGGAAGGAACTGAGAAAAGGATACAATATGGAAACATTGGTCAGTTCTATGCGAAACAAACTGCAAAGCGTGGTAGCAATTGAATACTGATACATAATTATTAAATACATATTATTATATAGTTTGTTTACTTGCGAAACTTTGCTAAAATACAAACGTTAAAAAAGTAATACCCATTATTATAACCACAAGCAACGCCACTGGAGAAACCCCCATTTAATAAGCCAAAAAATCGCAAAAATAACCATAGTAACAAAAAACCGTGCACTTTGAGGTGTCCGTAACTGTACTTGTCGACTTGAAATGCATACAATGCTTCCCATAGTTTTTGTCGAGGAACCGAGTCGTATGCCTTTTCAAGGTCTATGAATGCTAAGTGTACTTCTTGGCCAACTGAGATGTATTTTTCAAGTAGTTGCTGGATGGTAAATAGGTTGTCAATACAGGATCTTCCAGGAGTGAATCCGCTCTGATCATCCCCAATTTTATGTCCTATGTCCTTTCTTAACTTGGCTTGTATAATTTTGCCAAAGAGTCTACTCATTGAAGAGTTAACACTAAGTCCCCTATAACAATTTGGGTCGTTTTTGTTACCTTTCTTAAAAATTGAAACTACATGTGAGATCTTCCATTCTTTTGGTATTTTGTTATGAGTGCATATGTTCTTAATAAGGTTTGTTAACCGTTCAATAAGAGCAGGACCACCACATTTTAATAGCTCTGCTGGTATATTTCCTGGGCCAGAGGATCTTCCATTTTTCATAGTATTGAGTGCTTCTTGAACATCCTTCGTTGATATTATAATCTCAGTCCCAGTGTTCTCTTTGACCTCTGTTGCTTGTTCTCCTCCTATAAATTCTTTCCTGTTCTCCATTAGTAATTGTTCGTAATGTGCCTTCTATGTGTTCATATCCACCCACTTATTGAAACTATCCTTGTTATCTGTCTTAAGATTTTTGATCAGTCTCCATGCTTCAGTACTCTGAGTTCCTCCTATTTTATTTTCGATTTCTATGCATCTCAATTCCCAGGTCTGGTTTTTGCCATTCTTATAGCGTTTCTTACGGCTCGGTTTTTTGACTTCTACTCTTCTCTATTATTAACTGTCTTATTCGTCAACCATTTGTTGTATGCTATGTATTTCTGTTTGATAAGTGTCTTAATTTCTTCAGTTAGCCAAGCTGGTTCTTTTTTATCCCCTTTTGTTAGTTCTTCTCCCAGCGCTTCATCTGTTGCCTTATGGATATATATTATATATTAATATTAATATTGTTAAATAGTCATCCCAAATACCACTCAAAGTAGGTATATTTTTACAAATTATTTTGCCATTTCCATAGAAATTATTGCAAATTTCACTCAGCAAAATTACATTTAAATATGATCTTGCTTCGTGAAATTTAAACGCAATAATTTACATGGAAATGGCAAAATATTTGTGGTGAATATATTCACTACCTGTGGTATTACCCTTGAATAGACCACCCTTAAGTTCATACTACCCAAATTAAGATAAACATCAGTTTGGCCATTGCTTGCTCAAAGTGAGAGATTTTAAAAATCCATTCAAGTTCATTTACATTGAGTTGAATTAAAGGTGATATATTCAAGGGTAATACCACAAGTAGTGGATATATTTTTGACAAATATTTTGCCGTTTCCATGTAAATTATTGCGTTTAAATTTCACGAAACAAAATCATATCAAAAATGTCACGAGCCGAAGGCGAGTGACATTTAAATGTGATTTTGTTGAGTGAAATTTGCAATAATTTCTATGGAAATGGCAAAATATTTAAAAAATATATATCCACTTCGAGTGGTATTTGGAACAACTATTTAACAATATTAATACATAACGATTAACTTTATTGAATAATAATCCAACAATTAATATTCATCCTCAATTAAATTCAGCGGAATACTTTCAAAACACAACATTTTAAAAATGTTAACGCAAGCCAAACTTTGTTCACACAGTTTGTTGGTGTTTAATTTTACGTAACCTAGAGATATCACTAGGAACAGAACATCGTTGCTAAGCGATATTTCGCAACAAGGCTATTTAGTTTTTGAGTACGTACATTGTTTTGTGAATATTTTGCATGGTGCCCAATATTCAATGATATACTGCTGTTATTGGTTGGAAAAAGCAAATGTCTGCAATACGATTGGCTTATATGTTATAGGTTTGAATAGTCATTTATATACACGGCCTACACAAAATAAGTTTTCTATTTAAACGCAGGTTAATAAGTTGTAATATACTTCAGAAAAAATCACAGCTGCTTTCCCATTTTTAGCATTGAGATGGCCGCCGCTGAAAAAAATTTGAGGGATAAGCCACCTCCCCCCCCCTCCTAAGAAAATTCTGGCTATGTCACTAATTGCCAGTCTTATAAAGACCACCAATCTGAGGTTAACTTTAATTCGTTTTTAAAATATATAAAAGCGCAAATTTTTATAAGAGTGGCTGCAAGTGCAATATATGTAAATTAAGTACTATACTATGAACTACTAGATGCTAAAGACAAATTTAAATAAAAGAATATATATGCAAAATTGTTTTCTATGAGAGTAAAAAGACAAAAAAAGTCCCACTTTTTTGTTCATTGTATTAACGCTACCACATAAATGTTATTAAATATATGGAAAGCAAATCGTTAAAACCTACACCACAAATTTCTGTTGCTGATGTACCTTTGTAAATACATTTTGTGCATGATTTTATATAATGTAATGTTAGGATTAAAATTTACAAAAAACAGTTTGCCTACCTAACTGTTATATAGAAATATGGTAGGTATGAAAATTGTTTCGACAAAAAAATATCTTGTCGGTATTATTTAACAAATATTTAAATAATATTGAAGTCGTTAATAAATGAAAAGAAGTTTAGCGTGCTACAAAAACCTAATTCCCAATTCCCTATTATGCGCCAACTAAACTGCAATATAAACATGATTAACAGGATAATGGAACTACTTGTTTAACTAACATCATCAACGTTCACTTTATATTTTAATAAAAAGATTAAACCTGAAGAATACCAATTATTGTTGAAAATGTCAAGGGTAATGTTATAGCAAACAAGGGTAACTGTCATGGGCACATGCTAATTATAAACACTGACCTAATACTTGCCACTAATTCGTAACACGTAATACAATTAAAATGGAAGCGTTCACCTACCTCATGTTGATGAGATACTGTGCCAATGCCACTGAATCTGGGTTGCCAGAAATTGTAATTGTACGATCAGTCACGCCATTTTCACGATCATCACAATTCGAAATACGGATCATTGCTCCAGAGATTTGACGAATTTCGGCGATCTTAGTGCCACCCTTGCCTATGATACAGCCGATTAATTCATTTGGTACTGTCATCTCGTGAGTCTGTGTATTCGAATTTTGTTGATTTCGAGAATTTGAAGTCCGCAACTGTGAACCTGCTAGGGCTGCCAGTGCTGTGAAAGTTCGACATTTAATGCATTTGTAATTATTTTAACACACAACTACCTGCAGGGTTGAGTCCCCCTGTGTTGGCTGGTGTCAGTCCTCCCAATCCCAAAGCAGCCAAGCCTGCAAGAGGGTTCTTTCCAAGAGCACCAATCTGTAACAATTGTAAGAATACCATTCGATTTAGTAATAAGTACAGTATATGCTCTGATCCTGCATAATTATCCACTACTGTATATTGAGTATGTAGTTTCGCAAATTAACGATATGCTTTATAAAATTAAAAATATAAAAGTGTAATTGTTTAGTTGAGTAGTTGCAAAAACTATATGGTAAATAATAATTTAAATATTGTTCTTAGTACAATAGAAACAAATTAAATTTTGCAAATCAACTGTTTACTCAAATTGTTTCTCAAAAATTAAATAATGGTTCTTATTTGTAAACTACATCACTGATGCAAATGCTATTTCACACGAGTAGCTGAAAAGTAACGATAAGACATGTTAATATATTCTGTATACTACTCAAAAAAATTATTATATTATATAATTCTTCGTAGCGTAACTACGATATATGTGTCAATATATTTTATCAATCAAGAACGCAGCCGTCATGTTATTCTATTTTTGTTTAATTTGTTCTTGGTTTCTAGAAACAACAGGTAAACAACTGTATTTTGTATGATGACCTTTAATTTTTTCGAGTAATATGTATGTATTATCTGGACCTTTTCTACAAAAAAGGATGTAAAGGTTATTATTATTATTATCTTCATAAATATTAATAAACAAATACATGTCAAGCAAGAAATAAAAACTAGTCGACTTTATTAGCAATTTGAATAGCTGTTAATTGAAATAAAATAATTAGTTAAAAATTACATTCAAACTTAGTCGATAATAAAAACATTAATAAAATAAAATTACTTCAATAAGATTATATATTTTCCTTACATATTTGTAATAATATTTTTTTGTTACCAGGCCTTTATATTTAAATTTCTGATGAGGCTGATACGTATCACTTTTAAGGATGTGAATATTATTATTTTCCACTAGTAATTCAAATGTGGTTATAACATGGTATGTATACAGAGTGCCCACTCTCAAACTCGAACATAAGAATCCAGTGTTTTATATATAGAACATTCTTGCTGATTCCTGCTCACCAATTCAACTTACAGGAAAAATAATGGTCTTAATGAAAGATAAAATCATTGCACATCAAATGATACAAATATTAACATTTACTGATGTAATCTACATAAAAACCAAATGCTCAATGGTAATTGCTTATGTTCGACTTTGAGAGTGGACACCCGGTATATATAATAACATGGTTATAACATAGTTAAATCTAATTCACGTTAAATCTCTTCCTGTTAATAAAATAAAATTTATAATAACTTGGTAATAAAAAATTACAATGTCCATAACTCTGAAATGATTGCGTGTCGGGTATATGTGACATGACATTTTGAAACTAAAATGATGGTCGAATCATGGAACACCCCGTATATATCAAGCATAGAGAAACTGCTCCATTGATTTGCATAATTTTGCTTCTATAAATTTCATTGTCAAATAAAAAATCATGATCAGACCAAAATATTAAATAGGATGAAGCTAAATATTTCATAAAGCATGTAAACATGTGAACGTCTTCTTTGAATTTAAACTAATGAATGGTCATGTATGTTGTCCTGCTATAAAGCATTTTTAATAATAAACATTGACATCTTTTATTCAACTTGTCAGGCTTTAAAAGATATACTTGCACCTGTGATATTTGAGTTATATTGTCTGTTGTTTTTTATATAGCGTGTGTAACTGGATTTCGGTAGACCTCAAATATATTTTATTTCCTTCTGACTTGTTAAACGGCCGTTTAATGTCCTCTGACTGACTCAGTATATGAATCTTTACAGGCATGGTGCCTGTAAAATGTTGCCATGTCGACTTTACAGACACCTTGTCTTCTAATAAACTCATTGTTTATTAATCACGGATATTTTCAGCAGGAGAAAATAAAACGTACGCTGCTCGCTTGCAATTAGCCTTTATTGGGGCTCAACAGATTACAGGGCTCGCTCCTACGTTGCCACGTAAATAACTATTACAGTTATGCTACTATTTACGTGAAATTTAGGAAAGTGCTTATGTAAAGTAAAATACACAAATAATTATAAATGTCATTCAAATACCCTGTACATTTTTACATTTTTTTATTCACGCTTAAATTCTGACTCATTCTTTTGTTTAATTAATAATGAAAACGAAAACAAGGTTGCTATGAAACTTCACGATTAAAACAAATAAATGTTTGTTTACATATTTGTTTGTTTGTCTGTCACTGCGGTGGTGGACAAATTACAGTATTATGAAACAATTAAAACCACGTGTGGTGTGTAAAATGAAACGTTACCATTATATTCATACTGAAGAGGTAGATATGTTATTGATATTTGGGGAGTGCAGAAGAAATGTACTCGCAGCTTGCGCTTTATATGCGGAAAGGTACCCTGATCGTCATCATCCTGTTGCATATTATTTTAATAGACTTAAAAGGCAATTTCATACTGAACCCGACAATAATAATCCAAGAGAGCATTTCCATGTTTCTGAAGAAACAGAAACGGATATTTTGGCGTATACACAGTTGAATCCTACTTCATCAACAAGAAAAATTGCTAGTGTTTCAGGCATTAGTCATCAGTTTGTTTGAAGAATTTATTGAAACAAATACATAGATGCATTGTTTTTATGTTGAATGCATGTATTCGTTTCAAGAAATTTCAATAAATAACATTATATTTTTTTGTTAATACAGATTAAAGTTTCATTTGCGTAATAAATGCAATCTTATGACAAAAAACACCGACATAATACACATTAAAATCAAAATAACTGTTCAGCTTTATGTTTAACTTTAAATATCTCAAAAATAATGACTTGTCGTTACGAAGGAAGAGTATGTTATTTACATAGAAAGTATTGAAGAATCGAAAAATTGTGCTAAAATGGCAATTCCGCCAGTGGCGTAGAATTTGGGAAGGGTCAACCAATCACTTGCCCCTGTTGTACGTTTATTTAAGATAATTTAGCATGGTTACAGTGTCTACACTTCCTGCCAAATATGATACGGATACGTCAAATAGTTTTAAAGTAATGGGAAAAATAATTTTTAAAGTTTTAAATAAAACACCCTACATCTCAATAAGGAGCCACATTTTATCTAAGTAATTTGGGTTAAATATTAATAACGAGTGTTCATTAGAATTTGTGGTCTAGTCGGCTTTGGAACTGATGAAGTCATGTCGTGCATTAAATCATATGGCTGATAACTTACACGGGTGACTCTGTAAGTCTATGTCAAATTCGATGTTAGCAGGTTAGGTTTTGCGTCAGTTTTGACTCAGACTAACGCAAAACCTACCCTGCTAACATCGAATTTGACATAGACTTACAGAGTCACCAGTGTAAGTTATCAGCCATATGATTTAATGCCCGACATGACTTCATCAGTTCCAAAGCAGACTAGACCACAAATTCTAATGAACACCCTTTATTTTGAGCCCAGGACTCTACTGTTAAAATATTTCCAATTATTAATGAAACACTCTGTATAACAAGGTTATTTGTGCTATTACAACACATAAGTTTTGCGATACTATTCCAGATTAAGAAGTTGGAATTTCTTAGTTTTTTCTAAATGATACTATTTTTGAAATAAAATGTTTTTTTCTTCAAACGGCAGTAAAATATGGCATTATACTGCTGGATTGATGATGCTAAACTATCACTTTATTGCCAAGCGGCAGATAATATTATCTGCCGCTGATGAGCGGCAGATAAAGTTATTATCTGCCGCTGACGACTTTATCTGCCGCTCGTCAGCGGCAGATAAAGTTATTATCTGCCGCTGACAACTTTATCTGCCGCTCGTCAGCGGCAGATATTATCTGCCGCTGACGAGATCAAGTAATTTTCTCCGAATTTTGTTCACAAAGTTGTAAATAATTTGTTATAAAAACGTTTGAAGAAAAAATACTATATGTTATTCGGAGCAAAAGTATCTTTATGTGGCTCGGCTGTACTTATCTGCCTCGCAAGCTCGGCAGATAACCCGTCCAGCCTCGCAATCTCGGCAGATAACCCGTGCAGCCTCGCCACATAAAATATAACTTTTGCTCCTAATAACATAATATACTATTTTCTTCAAACGGCTGTAAAATATGCCATTATACTGCTGGATTGATGATGCTAAACTGTCACTTTATTGCCAAGCGGCAGATAATATTATCTGCCGCTGACGAGCGGCAGATAAAGTTATTATCTGCCGCTGACAAGATCAAGTAATTTTCTTCGAATTTTGTTCACAAAGTTGTAAATAATTTGTTATAAAAACGTTTGAAGAAAAAATACTATATGTTATTCGGAGCAAAAGTATCCTTATGTGGCTCGGCTGTACTTATCTGCCTCGCAAGCTCGGCAGATAACCCGTCCAGCCTCGCCACATAAAATATAACTTTTGCTCCTAATAACATAATATACTATTTCAGTTTTAATAAATGATTCGAATGTTATTTACCTTTATTCTAATTTAAATTAAATTTAAACAAAACACTGACAACCAAAAGGTCATTTATGCTTATGATACATCTATAAACTCAGAATTTAGAGACAAATTAAATTATGTAAAAATATACAGGGTGTTCCATTTGAAATAAAAAAGTTATATTCCTAAAAAACACCATACTAAATTTCATAAAAACTAATGTAAAAATGCAAATGATATTTAGCGTCTACCAGAATGCAGCTATACCCGGTATATATATATATTTATACTATTTTGGCACTTGATAATTAGTGCTATGTAATCTAGTCTATTTTTGTATTTACTATTAGTTTTTAAACTGTATGGAGATTCCTTAATAAATAATTTTTATGCAAATTGTGTTTGTTTATAATAGTATATTACATACCAAGGTGGAAAGTGTTTATTGTTGAGAGATTAAGTAGTTAACCTACACGCGAAGTATCGAGGTGAACTTTATCTCGAGACAGAAATGACAAGTTTCACTGTGGTATGTATGTTATTTTACTCACAACCTTTATTCTAAACAATAGTTTGTTAAATAGATTTGACAGTTGTTCAAAACTGATGTTAAGCAAATTATACAGTGCGGCAAATATCTGTTGCCAAGACAGCGGTCGGGAAAGGACTACTTCCCATCTGCTGTCATGGTAATCTACTTCCTGCCCGGAGTGGGAAGTAAGAGTTGGTAATGGCTCATTTTTCAGCTTTTTAAGTCAGTAATGACTTTATTACATACAGTACAGTCTCAGTTATCTATTAAGCAAGTCAAATATCATTTTTAAAAATTCTGGATTATTCGAGGTTGGTTCGAAATTTATCCGCTTTATCCGAGCTTCAAGTCGGGAATTCCTCTATTTATATGGTAACGATGACAAAGCAGACACTTGCTGGTTTGCAGTCGGATGTGCTGTGGATTGCAGTTGTATTTTACGTATTACGTCGTTGGTTATACCTACTTGTTCATATTTCTTGTGTACATTCAGTAATACACATATAATAGTTTTATACGAGTCTTCGCTTATCTGATTGAGGTGTCGCCCATGTTACCTCGTATAATTGAGACTCTACTGTGTACGGTTGTGAATAATTATTTACACAATTAATGAAAACTAATGAAGACTAAGTGTTGAACTGACAAAAAAATGTGGGTTGAAGATATGGAATAAAGCAAATATACATCCAGTAGGTATATACAGTGAAATCTCTTATAATGGACACTCCATTAAGCGGACCCCTCTATTAGGCGGAAATTTTTCTTGGCACCGTCGGAAATCAATGTAGTTTAAATGCATGGGCATCTCCATTAAGTGGACTATCTGTTAACAAGACGCGAACAGGAAAATTCTGGAAATTTTTAAATATTTCCCTCTTTTAAGCGGACATGTTACTAATTATTGTGCTTAAATGTTGAGGAATTATATGTTTTCATATGTGTGGTATGGGGCGCGTTATAAATTGCATGTTTAGATGCTGGCTAGGAAACTAGGGGAATTCCCTCTTTTCATGTGCGCCTTATGTTTTCCAACCTTAATCCTCAGTTATGTATCTGAATTTCGGAAGTGAAAGAAATGTTCTTTGAAAACTATTTTATTTATTTACAGCAAAGTGCTCTTTGTTTATAGCTACATTTGATTAAAACCACTTAGGTGTTCTTCATTACAGGCCACAGTTGATATTTACGTACTAAAGCTACTTTTTTACAGTAGTGTCATAATGAAAAGCAAACGTAGCACTGTATGTATTTAAAAATGTATGTATTCTTTGTCGTTCTATATTCAAATAAAGATTAAATAAAAAACATTGAAACTTAAAGCATTTCTATTAAGTGGACACCTCCATTAAGCGAACAAAAATCGTGGCACCACGGTGTCCGCTTATGAGAGATTTCACTGTACCAACGAAAATGTGATGCAATGTAGTAACTACAGTGGACCATACATAAATAGCTCTGCAAGTCATTGGATTGATACATTCTGCAGCAGTAGTGCACTTGCATTACTCAAGTGGAACGGGTGTATGCACTTTGCATTTATTATGAACGAATTCTAAGATGTGAAAGCTGTTTCCGAATCTTGTTATGAAAAAGAAGTTAATGAGTAATGCTTCATTAAGCTTAATCAATAAAAACAACTAACAACTTCTTGGTGGGCTGTATAAGCATTACTTACTTGAAGCACCCAAATAATTTGATAATGCGCACTCCTGACACCCGTAGAGCTATGTACGATGTACTGTATAGAATAATTGCTTTGTTAGTTATAATTTAAAAGATATTGTTAACATTAAGAAAACAAGAATTAGAAAAATGTCCAGAAAAATATTATACTGAGTTCCAAAACAGTCAACAATACATCAAATTTTTATGTTACAGCAAATTAATGATACAAATTGCTACGACTGCATATTGTGTTCTGGGAAGAATCTGCCACTTTTAAACAAAATAAGTTATATCAATATAGGCCTGATCACAACATGTAACACTTACGGACTGTTAAAATACAAGAAATATCATAAAAAGGCCTTTTAATTAAAAACAATTGACAATTTATCCGACAGGAATCCATCAAACTTTGGGAATGTGTCTTCTAGAGTGATTTTCAACATAAAAGTTATATCAACATAAACCCAATTATAATTCTTTATTCCTTTTAAACAAAGGCATTTAAAACTGATTTACATGCGTAAATACATACAACTTAACTGTTTTGTTTATATATCCACAGAATTCCATATCGTTCTTATCGTACAAATACTATTGCTAAAAAAGAAAAAAAACTAGGGCAATTTCTAAATCCATTAACAATGAATTTTTATTATTTTTGTTGATGTGATATTACAATCATGTGAATAATTCAAACCTGTCATATGTCACATATTTTTTAATATCAAAAGCTACAATATAATTTAAAACTAGTGGACCTTCTACTTAACAGTTGCAAAAAAAAGAAAAAAAATTGTTAAAAGGAAATTTCGTAAAACAGAAATTAATTTAAAATGGTATAATAAATGTATCTGATTGTTTAAAAAATCGCATTTTATCATCACCGTATATCTACAGATGGTCTTTACAAGAGAGGGAAGATTTTTATATAAGAGTATGCTTGATAACATTTCTTTTTATATAAGAGTATTCTAAACGTTTATGGACCCCAAAAAGTTTAGATTCAGCTGTTTCAGAAAAAAATGCAAAATTTGAACATTTTATTTCAATGTTAACATTAGAACAAAAAATTTACTTAATTCAGTGTTACGGAACGGGAGAGCTATCTTGCTGCTACATTTTTGAAAAAATTAATGAACAATTTCCAAACGTTTATATTTCAATAATGGCTGTTAGAAACTTCGTACACACATTTTTAAGTTCAGTATAAGATGTAAAGAAGTCTAAAATGTTATGTAATGGAGATGATGCTGCTGCTGCTGTTGTACTTGTGATGGAATCAGTACAAAATGATCCCAAACTTTCTTTGCAAAGACAGGATTAGTAAATCGCTAAATTATTTCTTTTTATGAGAATTGAAATTTTACCCTTATAAGCCGGAGTTTAAAAGAGTCGTGTAAAAGTTTAGATTTTTGTCTTAGAATGGCATTAAAAATTATGGAAAATTAATACTTTTACCGAAATATTGTTTTCTGACGAGGCCACATTTTCTACTAATAAAACAGTTTCATCTCAAGCAAGATATTGGAGCGAAAATAATCCACAATTTCATATTGCGAATAGTCGAAAATATTTTGTTGAAGTTAATGTATGGTGTGCTTATTTCTTGCCATGATATAATTGGACTATATTTTTTTGATAATACTGTTAATCAGAACACGTATTTGGATATGTTACAACATGTTTTTAATGATAGATGGGATGAATTGCCTGCTAATTATCGGCTTGCAT
>OW679194.1:209852637-210065657 GCA_940337035.1 Agriotes lineatus
TAGGTAATTACGTTTAAGGATATTATACAAATACTCTGTTGGATATTATTGACGTAGAGTTTATTAACAGATATTTTTTAAAAATTCAGGGGAAAATTTCCAGAAAAACATCTACGTTGACACTGAAATAATGACATATATTAATTGTCATTTCTAACAAGAGTGCCTTGATGATATGGCAGATTTCTAGTAGAGGAGTGTTGCCACGATTGTCAAATAAACAGATTTAGATATGGTATTCTTCTTCTAGCATTGCAAGAAAGAAAGACTATTGTTAAAGATGTACATCTGTCACTGTCTGGAGGGCATTGACGTTATTTATTTATTTTATATTATACACTGTGGTTTTTTTATCTCGTTACAACACATATTACGTCCACCATTTTTTCATGAGTGTTTAACATTTTAAATAAACTAATTTTATGCCGCTGCCGCAACTATGAAATTAGTTTATTTAAAATGTTATCAAAATGTTAAACACTCATGAAAAAACGCTGGACATAATATGTTGTAACGAGATAAAAAACCACAGTGTATAAATGATTTGGTGAGTGTAAAAACATGACAAGTCCAAATCTTCGTTTATGAATAAATCAATAAAAACTGTATATTTCAGCAATGGCATTTCTTACAGATAAGATGTAGGTACTAAATCTCGTTAGTATAGTCAGTATTATACCCATTCGGAGTCACGTGATTATCTTGTGACTTTACGTATGTCGATTCCTAAAAATGCAATTTTAGGGCAATAAATGACATTTTGGTTTGTAGGTTATCATGACATCTACCAATTTCTAAAACAAGGTTGCTGCGGTTTTTTTTCTTATAAGAAATTAAACTGATTTTACATGTTAAAGAAAATATAACGTAATGTAAATATAATAAAGATATGTTGGCTGCTACATTAAAAGCCTGCTGCGTATTGAAAATTTTAAGTCAATTTGTCAGTTTCTGTTCATGCATATTCGGTTATCTTCCTAATAAATGCAATATGAACAAACTACTAAACCTTAGTCAGATTTACAACAAAAACAATTACTTAAAATATGAAATGTTCATCTGAACTTGACTTATTTATACAGAAATTAACACATGGTTTCCTATTCGTATGCTTTCATTTCAACACAACATAACCTAAAAAACCATACTAAATATACACGAGGTAAGTAAGTTAAATGAAAATTGGGTAAGAAAAAACACGAATATTTTTTTTTAAACAAACACAAACACACAAAGTCTTTAGGCTTTCCATGGATACAAATTCCTTAGCTACATACATTTTGTATATAGTGTCCCTGATGGAGTTCTTGACTGCTTCGTCGACTTCCGTTTTTGCACGATTCACTTTCTGGGTCATATTTTCAGTAAATAATGTGTCGCACTGTATCACGTCTTTCTTTAATTTATAAATTGTGCTCTCCGAGACATTTAATGCAAGAGAAGCACGGCGATCAACGTTGGAGGGTGAAACTGTTGGTTTCCCATTTTTAATATTCTCGTACTCTTCATCAAAAAACTGCATAACATTCAAAATTAGTTGTTGCGACTGCTCGTTATACCGCATGTCCGATGGTTTCTTTATCTCAACACTTGCACGAAAAATATAATCTGACAGATTAGAAACGTCAAATTTTACAATGAGTTGTTTTAATCAACATGCTTTTTTTTAGAATTTCTTCCATTTCATCTATTTTACTAAAACTGAACAGTGATAGACAAAAGTCACGTGACTCCGAATGGGTATAATTTTGACTATAGCTGTTCTGAAGTTTAATTTTTGTCCAAAAAGCAACACTAAATCATACACCGGGTGACCGGCTTCAAAATCGAACATACAGGGTGTTAATTAAGTACGTAGACAAACTTTAAGAGGTGATTCCTTGATCAATTTTAAGATGAAAAGTTCATACAAACATGGGGCCTAAACGGCTTCGGTTTCGAGATACAGGGTGTTGAAATTTAAACAAAAATTTTTTTTTTCAAAAATCTGGAAAACGCCTAGAGGTATTGTAATGAAACTTGGTGTATGTTAGTATTCCATAATTTGGCATTGTTTGGTCGAAATAAATTTAATTTTAATTTCACCAGTGACGTCCATCGGGGCGACCTCAGTTACCTTATTTCAGAAAAATCTCGTACGCCACTGTTTTTTAATCAATACGACAAGTTTTTTAGCTTTATCCATTGAAACTATACAAAAGATGTATCTTTTATTTTTTTGATGGAATAAACCTTTTGCGAGAAAAATGACAAAAATCGGTAACAGCAATTTTTTTCATTGGACGTTAATGGGACCTAAACGGCTTCGTTTTCAAAATACAGTTTAAAGAACCTTTTAAAAAATGTTATTTAATAAAAAACAATCTTACAATAGCTACAAACCTTTTTTATAAAAACAGTGGCGTACCAGATTTTTCTAAAATAAGGTAACTGCGGTCGCCCCGATGCACGCCCTTGGTGGAAATAAATTAAATTTATTGTGATCGAACAATGCCACATTATGAAATACTAACCTACGCCAAATTTCATTAGAATACCTCTAGCAGTTTTTCAAATGTTTGAAAAAAACTGTTTTTGTTTAAACTTCAACACCCTGTATCTCGAAAACGAAGCCGTTTAGGTTCCATGTTTGTATGAACCTTTTATCTTAGAATTGATCAAGGAATCACCCTTTAAAGTTTGTCTACGTACTTAATTAACACCCTGTATAAGTTTTTAATTTTTTGTAAACAAATTATATGTCTAAAGTATGTTATTAGTACACTTTGTAAATAAAAATGCATATTAAAAGAACAAGAAATGTGGTTGTATTTAGAACGACATTTACTTATTAAAGTACTGTACACAGACAAAAAAAAGTATCTATTCATATTCTTGAACTTTAGTAGTCATCTTTATATTTGTCGTCTTTCAGGAGGTACTGTGGTAGAAAAACTCCAAATCATTTTCCTCCGCATACTGCATTACTTTTAAATACTGTCAGCTTGATACTGAGTCCAAGAATCGAATAAGTCTTAGGCATGTTCTGTTCTTCCACTCATTGCCTGTTTCTGCAGCAGTAGTGGTAACAGATAAGAGTTCTGTTTTTAGGCTCAGCGGATAGATCGCTAGATTGTAAAATTTTATACAAAATGGCTATCTCATTTTAAAATGTAAAAATTTGGACTTATTGTTTTTGCACCCATCGATTCAAATACAGAAAAACAGTAATTCACTATTAATACTTTTTCAAGGGGAAATATGAAACATTCTTCCTTATACTCATGCTTTTACTACTGTGTGATGATAATAGATGCTTTTCATGGATTTATCTCTTAATTTTTCTTTTTATCCTGGCGAGATAGATCCGAAAAAGGTATAAGAAATATTTTTGAAATTGTATTTGATAACAATCTGGTAAGCGAGAATATAAGAAGAATGTTTCATTCTTTTGTAATATGTTAAACTAGGCAATTTTTTATGTCTGAATTGCTAGAAATCAGTTTAACCACACACCTAAATTTTTTCCATTTATATAAAAAAATGAAATACTTGAACTGTAGGATACATAATAAAAATTTTAAGAGTGCATCTATATTTTGCTGGATTTTTACTTCCTTTTACAATAAAGGAAGTATTGGATTCACCCCAAAAATTCGAAATTAAGTTTTCAACAGATCTTTACGTTTTAGAGTCTTCTGAACCCAAAAAACATATTTTCTTTCATTGGTCTGCCTGTGTGTCTGTCTGTGAACAGAATATCTCAAAAATGAAAAGAGGTATGACGTTGAAACTTTTGTGTACTATCTAGATGCGACAGCAAACTTTTGAAGAAAATCGCATAACCGGAAGTATGGTGTTTACTCGTGATTTTTCAGTTTTTTTCAATTTTTTCAAAAACGGCTTGAACGATTTTTTTTTAAACTTTAATTGTTATTACATTTTTAATGTGTATTGATGTGAGATAGGTGATTTTCAAGTTGAAGACTTCTAAAATGGGTTTCTTTTGTTTTTTTTTCTATTTTTTTATGAACTCCTATTTTAAATAGAACACCCGGTATTTTATAAAATTTTTGAAGTCAGCTTAAAATTTTAGAGAAAATTTGTCTCTTCAACTAACGCTCTATTTTGTACCGTTTTTATAGAATCTGTATATTTTGACAAATGCTGAAAAATTAAAAATCAAATTTTTGGCTAATTATAAGATCACTGTAAAAGAAAGTTGTGTGAGTGTATAAATAACCCTCGTATATTATACATATATACGAGAAATAATTAAGATGTTAATGCATACTCATACTTCGCCGCAAATTTTGAAATGTTTGGGCACCTTCCAAACTGGTCTCATTAACCTTTTTCCATTGTATTTGTTCTAAGGGTTCATTGGGAAATTTAAAAAAAGCTTAACCAGTCTCCGAAGAATTGCTGCAATTACTCAAGATACGTATAGACATATTTATTTAGAGATTATGAGAAATATAAAATGATTTGAGCCCACTAGATGCAAAACTCGGTACTTGCAAAAAATACAAAAAATTAGATATTGATATCAATGGATGCCTTATTTTAAGGAGCATAGCATGATGAAATATTAAAGATGCGTAACTCGGTATTTTACATTGTATAGGCATGTAAACATCGATGTCAGATGCAAAACTCAATGAAAATGTGAGCATGTTAGATGCAAAACTGTGTTTTTATTTTGACCAATCACAACTCAAAATTCACGTCAAATGACCCTGTCCACTTGTTGATATCTTGATATGACAGGCGTTTATCGATGCTTTGTTAAAGATTCATTACTGAATTTATTGGAGAAGGGACCTAAAATTAGAATTCCACAAAATTATTGATTATACTAAAGAACCTTACAGACAAAGAAATTCACGAAGAAGATACTGAAACTGACAACCAAAATTTCAGCGAAAATTAAGTGAAACTAAAATTATTTGTGTACTTTTATTTTTATGTTACTTTTTATCTTGTTTTAAAGCAAAAAATAAAAATAGTTCTATAAAAAATATAATTTTAGGTACAGTCGGCGCCTTAGAAATCGGGACACATAATATGTTGTGTTGTAATATTTGATTTAGTATTATTTTTTTGTATTATTGGAATTTTACTAACAACCAAAAGACGCAACATTTGAAAATTACATAACAGTTAAAACAACTGCAAAATTCCAGTTTACACGCTTAAAAATACATGAAAAAGGATCATAGTATTGTCCCAATTTCTAAGACGCCGACCGTACCGTGTTAATTAAACAATCTGTACATAGTCAATTATGAATTGGTAAAGGTAAAATTTTAATTAACTTTCAAAATTTGGCCATTATTCAGATGCAAAACTAAGTAAAACTATAAGTCAGATGCAAAACTATGTAAGTTCATTTTTAAAACACAGTTTATATTAAAACAAGGCATTTTCAAGCAAAATCAGATAAAACGATCTCCGTTGGTGGTAGTGCCATCTAGTGGGCCACTTTTGCTGGTTGAGTGATGTAGTAAACACAACCTAACAGGTTTTTGCCTCTCAAATTCACTAACAGTGTAAACGCAGAGTTTTGCAAAAGAATCTCAGTCATTGACCTTTCACGATTTTGCTGTCACTCAACAATTCGGTTACCCGAAAAACAGTGTTGCGCTCCCACAGAAAAAATGTAAATAATGTGAAAATAAAATCTAAAAAAAAAAGTAAAAATAGTGAAAAAATGGTAGGGGAACGACGGCTAATGGCGCTCAGCGGACAATTGCGCTCACTCATTTTAAACCAAATCCATGCTTTAATCGAATTTGTGTATAGTGCGCCATCTGTATCAAAGTAGTGCAAGCATATTGTGAACGCCCCACGTTGTTTGCAGTCGAGACATTCGAGTGGTGAGGATAAACGTGTTTTGTATACTGCTGTTATAATTTGACCTGCTATTTCAATTACGGTTTATAAAATCATTTTTCATTATTTTTCAATAAACTAATTATCAATAGTGCATGTCAGGCTTTCTGCTTGAAATAGCCAAAGCCCTTTTTCATAAGATTAACTCTTTAAGGTTCTGTCAATGTTTTTTCAATTTTTCTACCATTCGGGTAATTGCGCTCAAAAGATGAAGGAAGTATTGTAATACCAAAAAAAATCACCTTCCGATATTTCCTCAGATTTTCACGTTTTAGGGTCTCCAGATAACGAAAAACAGGTTTTCTTAATTCGATCTGTCTGCCTGTCTGTTACCAGTATGACCAACAAGTCAGACCGGTAAGAATATTTCTAAAAATAGCAAAAGGTTATGAGACAGCCAAATCAAGCAAATAGAAAAACGACATTTTTTAGATCTTCACGTTTCAGGGTCTGTAGATGACAAAACATGTTTTCCCAATTCCGTCTGTCTGTTTGTTATTGAACGCCTGAGCGCCATTACCCTGCCGAGTCGGGCAATGGCGTTCATTGGATACCCTAAAAAAATATAATTTCTGACTTACATTTTGTTTTAAATATCAATTTATAAATAAATATAGTTACTATACATGCAAGTCAAATGTTTCGCAAAAACAGAATGAAAAAAGTAGTTCTAGTTTCCTAAGAATGTGAGTTTTTCTTTAGGTGAGCGCCATTAGCCGTCGCTCCCCTACTTACAATACGATTTTTTGACAAAAAAATCAGAGTCATTTGATCACTGTACAAAAATAGTATATTACATAACAAGCTGCGAAAGTGGCATATATATTGCAATTTAATGAATGACAGCTTTATCGTGACAACTCTTCATATCAGTAGTTTTTAGGTGAAAATGACATATTTAGACCATTGTATAACTGTGAATTGTCAATTTTTTCATAACAAACACGTTCGTTATGATAACGACCTGGTTAATGATATTATAATTTTTCATGGCCACTTAACTTGATGAAAACTGACCCTTTCGTATGTGGGTGAGGGAAAATGTTTTTACTGAACCAAGTATACACTCTGTTCACATCTTTTCTGCTTGGTCAAGGAAGTTTCAACAATTTACCTGTGTAAAATGACTTTGTTTTATTTAAACAAGGTTTACATTTGAGGTTATGGTTTCCCAATGTATTTAGATTAGAAAACATGACAAAACACCATCAAATGCAAAGTTGCCATATTAAGCAAAACAGAAAATAGAGCTTTCGTAATTTTTATGTATGTATCCATCTCAGTCTTTCAGTAATTGTGTAATTGAAGATATTTTTAATTAAGTACACAGAAGGTCTGACAATATCTTAGATTTTAAATATTTTTTCCACATGTACTTATAGTTCTTCTAAAGAAACTTCTGTTACACGTCATAAACTTTCTAAAAGTCGGTAAAGGTTCAGTATACGGTCGGGTCGTATATTTTTCTTTAAAAAAAATTCATCAAGACCTAACAACTAACCTAAACTGCTAACCTAAACGAGCGTAACAACATTACTTTAAACATTACGAGACGATAGCGGCACCCACAACATTTTTGCATTTAGAGAAAAAATACGACGGAACCGTATACTGAACTTGACCCCTTGAAGTCATATCTGTGCGGTGTTGCCGGTATGTTAGCAGAATTTTGACAGTTTGCAAATGAATGTCAAGTCTAAAGCGACCTATAGTGCCATTTTAGAATATCCACGTCTCGTCAAATGACACAAATTGATACAATTCTTCTTGTTCATGTGCTGATCAAAAACTTGTTAATTTTAAAGAAAAGTCGTTTAATTTCACGAGACCTCTTTATTATTCTTTTGCCATTTAAATACTATATTTTTTAAGACTGTGTGTCAAGACGCTTGACTGCCCGTAAAAATTTCTTTTTCTCTCAGTTTTTCTATACATGATAAAGGGTTACATGTTGCTCTAAAAACAAGATTATTTAAATATGGCAAAATGCATCTAATAATACATTTACATATTTTATATTAAGAGCATTCAGCATTACGTTTTTGCACATTTCATAAATCATATTTCGAATAACAGCCTGGGTGAAGTTATCAACGCAAATAACATTTTTAGAATCTGGGCGCTTTTGGATAGAAAAATCAAAATTTCATATCATCGGCCGAGTTGTAGAGCTTACTGCTGAAATACTGATATTTAATGCTACCGCAACCCGCTAAAGTAAGATTTTATAAAGTCGCATTAGCTAATTAAAAAGACTGAAAATTACCTTCCTGATGGCATTCATTGGCAGGAAA
Source organism: Agriotes lineatus (assembly GCA_940337035.1). NCBI lineage: Eukaryota > Metazoa > Arthropoda > Insecta > Coleoptera > Elateridae > Agriotes > Agriotes lineatus. Next base: position 209,860,806 of record OW679194.1, read on the forward strand.
GGGCTCCCTGTATCACGTTCCTGTTAGAAATATGTTATTAATAAGGCAACAAGTTCATTTGCATAAGTTCCTAAATGCTTATTCATTATCACTCAAAGATAACTTTAGTTGACACCTAATAAAATTTAAATGAAAATGACAGTAGTGCAACTGCGCTCAGAGCAGCCAACCTCATATGTTAATTATACAGAATGCGGCAGGTAACTAGGACCATTGCAAAAGCAAGAAGAATATGCATGTGGCCGTCGTGGTGTTTAACAAACGAACAATCAATGTACGATAGTGGTAGGTCGTTAGGATAATTATAAATACAAGGTATATATTCGATATTTAATTTTTTAACTACAATTACAGCCACGTGTACAGTCCCCTTGCTTTTGCTATGGTCCTAGTAGCCTGCCGCAATCTGTATATGTATTCTGCCATATGCAAAAATTTTGTTTTCTATTATCATGGTGGTATAGTTTGACGATCCAAATATCATTTTTTATTTTTAAGGTTATACGTCAAACTTGTATATTTCTATGCTTTCTGGAAATGTATAAAAAGCATCCAACAACCCTACGTTAATTATCAGATATGTATTGGTAAAAAAATGCAGAAGATACATCTTAACCGGTTTCTAATAAAATTTTGCAATTATTTGTTAAGCAGTATGACTTAATCATACAACCGGTCTCTTGTTGATATCTTGTTCCTCATTTTTTAACACTTCTTCCATATGAACGTCATTGTCCGTTTCCATAATGGACTATGAAGGCTGCTACATTTTCAAAGTAAACAACAAAATCAAGCAGACTGTACTAAGGAGAAACAACTGGCGTGTCGAAGCGGACCGCTAAAAGTTGACAAATATGGCGGTCCTCGTGTAGTATTATCCATTCACAAAACTCGTGAACTGTCAATGTCAAATATTTGCCAAGTGTAACTGGAAATTCGGACCATGTTTTAACAATTAATAACACACTTGAAATACACTCCATTTGATTAACGACCGTAAACTGACTTTTAACCGTGATTACAGGTTAATTTAGCTCGCTACCAACTCTCAAACGGCAGTGAAAATGAACGAAAATGACCGAAGATAGTACATGCTGTCGACAGCGCCGCGACGGCTATCCCCGGCATTAGGGTTGCTTTTATGCACAACCATCATAGCAAGTTACGTCTCCTTAGTACAGTCTTCTTGACCAAAATACTCGATTCTTAATAAAATTGAAAATGGAAAACATAAACACAATTGATGTTCTTTCAATGTCACTTTCTGCATTTTTTAATCAATAAGTACATCATAATTAACGTAGGGTTGTTTGATGGTTTACATAAATTTCCACATATTGTCCATTTACTTGACATCTGCACTGTCCGTGTCAAAATTTAAAAAAATGTCTTGACTATACCTCAAAAATAATGTGTTTTTTATTAGACTGTACTGTAGGTACGGCTAATTGTGACTTTCGGGTAAATATGACACCAGCCTACCATCGCTAGAAAGTTGGACTTTTCATAAATATCACTTAAGCAACTTAGGCCACACACTATACAACACCTTCAGTTTAATTCATGTGTTTGTTGGAACTGTACTTGTGTTACTGTCAGGTAAGTTTTAAATAAATTTAAAACACCTCATTTTGAAATTCAACACCCTTTCGTTTGAAATTGCATAGCTGCCTCCTGAAATCCGATAAATGGCTCAAAATTTTAGCGTCATCAGTTCATAGTACACCTGCGATCATTGAAAATGAACGGGTTATGCATTTCAAATTGACTTAACCGACGTTTTTGTAATTGCGTGCAACGTTATTTTATTATTACGATGGGTAGAGAGTTAGAACAACACGATTCTACTTTAGAGATTAGGGGAATGCAGAAAACGTAATCAACTAAGGTAATGTTGGTTGTATAGCCCTGTTCATTTTCAATGATTCTTTGTGTACACTTAACCTAAAAGTGATGCAATAAAGTTCGTATCATTAATTTGGTTATGCACGTTGGGGGTGTCACAATTAACCTGTTAAATTACCTACTGCTGTTAATTGTGACACTGCATACAGTTGAATTGTGACACCCTCAATTTTTTGTTTTCAGTAGTTACATAATTCAGTATGCCAAAACAAGTAAAGAAAAGAAAAGTAAATTATGACACTGACGCTATGGAACGAGTCCTAGAGGTTGTAAAGAGGGGAGAAATGTCTCAAAAAGGATCTTCAAACATGTTTAAGGTACTTAGAAGTACCCTAATTCTTGAATTAAAAGGATGGAAAAACCGCCCTGCTACTGCTGTTGTTATACCTAGTGGGCGCCGTACTGTTCTTTCTCATAATGAAGAAGAAAAATTAGTAAGTGCAATTCACACAATGAACAAGTGGGGATTTGGACTCACTCGAAAATAAATTATCAATTGAGTTGCCGTTTATGTAAAACGCAATAATATTGTAACTTGTGTTAAAAATGGGATTCCAGGATCTGATTGGTTTATTGGGTTTGCTAAACGATGGCACCTTTCCTGTAAAAAACCTTCCAAACAAGAAAAATCAAGAATTGACCAATGCACGCCTGAAATAACATACGGATTTTTTGAGCTATATGAAAAAACAGTAAGAGCTTTTAATATATTGGACAAACCTCATTTGATATTCAATTTGGATGAGACCTCCCTTTGTAATGATCCTTCGCAAACTAAGGTTGTAGCAAGGAAAGGAGCAAGCATCTTTAGACAGACCGCAGGGACGGGTAGAACCAATACCGGTATCTTAGGGTAAGGCCATGCTTGCGTTTTAGTCGCTGCGACACGATCGCCGCGACCAGGTTGCAATGGTGTGTTCTATGGATTCTAATGTAGGTGGCCACGTTTGCGACCCGCGACAGCGACCAATGTTGAAAACGCTGTGAAGAGCGTTTTGCCAGCGTCACGACAGATTGTTTTTTATGCAGTATTATAATATGGCCTGGACAGAAAATTTTATATGTCTGCGACTTAGTTGCGGCGATCATGTCGCAGCGACTAAAACGCAAGCATGGCCTTACCCTTATTCTGCGCAACAGCAGATGGCAAGAAACTTCCACCTTATATTCTATACAAAGGGGCTCATCTTTGGGACATCTGGATGTCTCCATCAGCCTATTCAAATACTGGTTACTGTGTTACTCCTAATGGGTGGATGACTTCAGAGGCATTTTACTTATGGATGAAGAATCTGTTTTTAAAACAGTGTCCTAATGAGCGACCTATTCTAATTATTCTTGATGGACATGTTTCACACGTTTCAGTAAAATTAATAGAGTTGGCAGTTGAAGAAAACATTGGTCTTCGGAAATTACCTCCACACACAACGCACTTACTTCAGCCATTGGACAGTAATGTATTTCGTCATTTTTAAACTAAATGGGATGCTGAACTAGTTCAGTGGCAGCGAGAAAATTACGGAAAGAGCTTGAAAAAAGCCGACCTTTCCGAGTTAGTTGGAAAAGTATGGGGTGTTTTTCCTGGTAGCTCAATTGAAAGAAGTTTTCAATTAACCGGATTATACGATTCACGCTTACAGCATCCCATAAATATAGAAGCCATAGATGGCAATAAAGTATTTAGAATTGAATATTTAAATGAATACTACAAGAAAAAGCAGCAATCATTACCACAATCGGAAACAAAAGAAAATGAACCTCTTCCATCTACTTCTTCCTCTCTAGCATTAGAAATTACTAATGGGCCACTTTCGTCCACTTCTTCCCCTCAAGCCAGTTTTGAAAATCTGCTGTTGGAGAAGATTTCCATGCCCAAAGAAGTTACAAGTAAACATAAAAAGTTCCAAATTCAGCTGAAGTACTTACACGAGAAGATTATGTAGAACATTTAAAAGCTGCAGAAAGTACCAAACAACAAAATGAAAAAAAGAAGTCCCAAAAAGCAAGAAAAATAAAAAGGACGAAGATAGTGAAGAAGAGGTTTTAACGAAAAGTCAGCTTCAAGATTTATGTAATGATACCAGTGATGATGACAATTATGATTTAGATACTTACAGAACCAACGAACTAGAGGATCAAGCTGAAGTGGGTTATTGTTCCATACTATTATAAAAATAGTCCCACTCGTTATTATATTGGAATAATAGAGGATATAAATGGGGATGAAATTACTATAAAATATGTGAAAAGAAAGGGAGAAAAGTTTAACTGGCCTAACAAAGATGACATAGACACAATTGATAAGGAACGGATTGATAAGGTTATACCCGGACCAACTATTGGTTGAAGGGAAATGATGACTTTTAAAATAAAATTTGATGGAATGAACATTTATTGAATTGTTTTTCTTAACAATATATCTGTGAAGCATGTTTTTCTTTTAATTTTTATCTTTAAAATGTTTAGTTTGTATTAATAATTATTCACTTATGTAATAAAGAATTTGGTTTTATTAAATGCAAATAATTATTTTTATTTTATTAAGGTGTCACATATAGAAAATATGTTATACATGCAAGTTATAGGAGAGTGTCACAATTGACCACTTTCGAAAAATTTTGAATGTCGCATATAAACGTTTGAAATGTGTCACAAAATGACTTGGTAGTTTCCAATGCAAGTAAAGGCAAAGTTTTAAAGTGTGTCACAATTAAACGTAAAAGGTGTCACAGTTACCCATTTTCAAGGATAATTGTGACATCCCGCACTGTTGCAAAAAACAATTGAAATAACAAAGAACTATACTTTGATGGGATTTATATCTCGTGAACACCTCCACAATAGCCTCTCTTAGAACCACACCAGAAATGGCTATTTAATTCCCAACGGTTTTGTGTCAATCAGTAGCTAAACACAAATTACATTAAATAGGTGTCACATTTGGCCGTACCTACAGTACAGTAATTTAATTGTTAAAATGTGAAACATAATGTCAGTTTGACAGTGCAGACGTCAAGTAAATGGACTATATGTCGGTACATACAAATACCAGTAATCCAAACAAATTGCTAATCCAAACATAGCCAGGTCCTAATTAGTTCAGATTAGCGAGGTTGTACTGTACCGAGTCTTTGAGATATCAACATGATTTTGAGCTTCAAATGACCATTACTAAATTTGGCAGTAAGGGAACTGCAAGTAAAGCAGATTTATTTTTAATGACCTTTCAACCTACCAGAATTATACCGGGTGGCCATAAATATCTGAGATCCCGGTAGCCATGGAATTAGCTACTTATAAATGTTGGTTAGCATTATATTTCAATAACGATAAGTATTGGTACCTATGTAATGTAATAAAATGCAGTAAGAGGAGGGGAATGTGCCCTGGATTCTGCAGTTTAGCCGACTGGATTATAAAAATCTCCTGTTCTAACTCCATTACTTATTGCAATCTGAAATAATTTTTGACAGATAGGAATTTTAGTTGTGATGTCATTAATGACATTTAGTTTAGTTGGATTCATCACTTTAATAAAGCGGTGTTGATTCCAAAGGTGATGTGATATCAGATATTTATGGCCACCCGGTATTAAGATATTCTATTTTATGTTAAACAGAAACTGTAAGATATGTAGCAATTTGACTGTCTCTGTCTACTTATTTATATTTTTAGAAAAACTTCTCCTGACAAACTGTTTATCAAATAGAAAATACACGTTTTATTTTAATATTCAAAATCTAGAAAAAATGAATAACTTAACACATTGGCTGCCTACAACGCAAGGTATGCGTTGACTGAGTAGTCATGCTGAGTGCCGTCAACGTCATTTGTGCAGTCTGCACATGTTGTAATGTAAATGAAATATTTTTAAATCGGTTTTGCAGTTGGAGCTTGGCAATCTTAGAGGTGTGTTGTATGAGTGTTAATCTGTGTTTGTGCGTTAGTGGTTCCGGAATTATGCAACATGGCGGATAATAAACAGACTGGGCCTTCGGGCTTGAACCTACTGCGTTCTACACTCGGCTCTAGGCATGGGGCAAGTGAAATCTGATAGGCAGCCAATGTGTTAAGTGTTCCTTCACTTGACTACTGCTAACCAACGGTTTCCCAAAAATTTTGTTTTTTGTTACAGGTCAAGTATTATATTGGTAGGTTCTTCCGGATTATGCCATATTGTATACATATAAATGTACATCAATGATGGCTATGACACCCTTTGAAAGAGTTTATTTTCCTTTTTCCGCTGATATACTTATTTTCATCGATAACAGGGTGTTTTAGAAGAGAAGGAAAATATTTTAGTAGCACCCACAGGCACATATGTAATAAGGTCATTACTGACCCTTAAAACGTTGCAAAATGAGCCAGTAACAACTTTTATTTACAACCATATATGTAATGTTAACTTTACTGACCTCATTTGAGTGCGGAAAGTCGTACATTACATATATGGTTGTAAATAAAATAGTATACAAACCTCGACAGGAAGTTTCCTTAGTCTCGAGATAATTGCTGATTTCGACGCTTCGCGTCTCAATCAGCTAACTAATCTCTCGACAGTAATGAAACACTTCCCATCTAAGGCTGTAATATACTATTACTTCCTGCCCCAGGCGGGAAGTGACCATGACAGCGGGTGGGAAGTAGTCATTTCCCGATCTCTGCCATGTCAACGGATTTTCACCTAATTGTATTATCATTAGCTTAACGGTCAAATCCATTCTTGTTTAGAATAAAGTGGTTGTGAATAAAATAGTATACATACCAAGGTTGAAATATTAATTGCAGATAATTATACATGTCATTGACAAAAATAGGGAACCACCACAGATACATTTGAAATTCATGAATAAACAATGCAATTCAACAAATAATATTACACAGTAGTAAAGGCAATGATTTTTCTAAATTAAATCTACTAAAAAATGCAGCCCCCTTTTTAAAAAATTTTCTGTATTTTTTTAACCTTCTTTACGAAATAGAGGTTGGTTCTTCAGACATTATTCCTATTCTACTTTTTTATTTTCTATCTGAATGTGAAGACAAAATTTAAAAATTCCAAAAAATGCATAGACAGAAAAACAACAAACTTTGTCTGCCAAATGGCAGATAGAAGGTTGGTTCTTCAAACATTCATATTTTACTTTTCCATCTTCTATCCGGATCTGTTAGGCTTTAAAAATCTCAAAGAAATGTACAGACAGACAAACACAATTAACGAATTCAGATAAGACTCCAATTTACGGAGTTTGTAAACATTAGTGATAGTCATTTCCATAACAAGAAGTCCACTATCTTTTCTATTTTTATTTCATGACATGCAAATTAAATATCGTACATAACATTAGCCAATTTAAAAAAAAATCTTTTACGTTTTTCTAAGTTATTTTATTTTGCTAGTGGTCCTTTGGTTAGAAATTTTGCTAGTGGTCCTTTGGTTAGAAATTTTGCTAGTGGTCCTTTGCTTAGAAGTATATTGTACTTAGAACTAGTGCTGAAAACTGGATATTTCACATGAGTGTGAAGTATCCTTTCAGCACGTGTTTTACGAGCCCTAACCACTATATATTCGGCCATTCCAATAATTTTATTTCCTTCACGTAAAAACAGAGTGTTATGATTGAACAAAAAACGTTGTTCAACTTTTCAAAAATTAAAACCTAAAAAATTTAGAAGATATGTAATAATCTTTTTAACGCAAAATCAAATGCGGTGACATAATTGTTCTCCGTCCACTCATAAAATCCTGCTTTAACGTTAGTAGAGTAAAATGATTGAAATGGCCGAATATATAGTGGTTAGGGCTCGTATAGTGTACTTTTCTGATGACCACTTGATTGCAATAATTGCTTTTATTTTAAAAAGGAATTTCGAATAATTAAGTATTATATATTTTCATTTATTAACTTTTAGTAACTGTAACGTATGTACTTTTACAAATTTACTTTTTAAAAATGTAATTAATAGTAAAATTTAAACAATTATGTAGTTGGACATAGGGACTATGAATTTTCAGTTCTGATCTGTTGGCTCAAGCCCCTGTCCCACTATAAATGTTTTTATAAACAGGATGTTGATAGTGTGACAGCCCAGTTTTATAAAAATGACTTTACCAAATTATCTGTTTACGGTATTTGTATTTTGATGACGTCACATACAGGCTGATTTTTGTATCATGTAACAACTTATAGGCAACCCATTATGCAGAAGCATGCATAATGCATGCGTCTGCATAATGGGTTACCTACAAGTTGTTTCATGATACAAAAATCAGCCTGTATAAACTGTTCAAAAGTTATTTTCCTGGTAGGTAGACATGGAATTTTGTTTTTATGTTTAATAAAATTAAAACTGCCTAGAATTTCTTTCTGACACTTAGTCAGAATCAGCTGTTATGTACAGGAGGCTCACGAAAGTGTCTAATTTGACATTTTGAGGTTAAACGTGCAATGTTGCCAGTGCTTTCATACTTTGTTTGCCACTAGGCATAATATTTATGGACATCGGCGTCATGGATACCTATCTGTCAACAAATTGTAATACTAAAGCAAATATGCCGAAAGTCATTCAAGGTGACACAAAACTACGAATTACAAAGGCCTACAGGGATTATTTGGGACATAAGTATTTATGCATAAAACCTAACTGTTGGTTTAATTTTGGGCGTTGTACTGTTTTAGGTATCTGAAAGAACTATTACAAATATTATTGGGTGGGACAGTTTTGAAATTAAACCTTTTGTCGCAAAATGCAAAACTACGACTTATAAGACTGTAATTCGACCCACAGCTACGTATGTAGGTATGTGAAACATGGACGATGAATGTGGCAGATCAAGACATGATAAGTAGGTGGGTGAGAAAAATACTGCAAAAAATATTTGGAGGGACTCGGATGGAGGATGCTTGGAGAACACTTACAAACGAAGAGATACAAGAGAAATATGGGGAGCCAAGTATAGTAGATTTCATTAAAGCTCAAAGGTTAAGATGGTTTGGGCATATATGGAGAATGACAGATGGAAGAGCTACTAAGATAGTATTGGAAGGCAGAGCGCAAAAACTAGAAGAAGAGGGCGACCAAGGAATAGATGGAAGGAGGCAGTAATGGAAGACATAGCAAGGAAAGGAATCGAAGACTGGAGAAATAAAATCATGAATAAGGGACAATGGAGACAGATTGTTATGCAATGGGCCTAAAGTGGGATGTAAAAGCTTTATTTATTTATACTGAAAAAAATACATCAACTGTAATATTTAAATATTTTTGTGTACAATTTATAATTACAATAAAAAAAAACGACTTTCATTGTTCAAGTTGTCTTTCATGAAATTTATCTTAACCAATAATACGAGTGGCACAAAATCCAAAACCAAATCTGGCAACCACGTTTTGTACATGAACATAAAATTATGATTTTGTATAAAATGGGGATAACCTAACTTTTGTTAATGACTGACAGCATATTTACAGGGTGAAATTCATCACCCTAACATGGCCTCCTATCGAGAAAATAACTATTGAACGGTTTATAGAAGGTTTTTATAAAAACTTTTGGAATAGAAGGGTTTCTATAATTTTTATAAAAGCAGGCTTTTCATTGCATGTTGATGGCTAAGGGCCGGTTGCAGAAAGCAATGTTAAGGGCCGGTTGCAGAAAGCAATGTTAAGTCTGGTGTTAGCTAACGTCGCGTCAAAGTGAACAAAATCGCATCAAATTTTGTTTACTAATGTATTAGTTACCATAAGCATTTGAGATTTGATTCGTTTTTGTTCACTTTGACGTCGCGTTAGCTAACACCAGGCTTAACATTGCTTTCTGCAACCGGCCCTAAGTCTGGTGTTAGCTAACATCGCGTCAAAGTGAACAAAATCGCATCAAATTTTGTTTACTAATGTATTAGTTACCATACGCATTTGAGATGTGATTCGTTTTTGTTCACTTTGACGCGATGTTAGCTAACACCAGACTTAACATTGCTTTCTGCAACCGGCCCTAAGTCTACTGGGAATTTGAAACGACTGAAGTTTGAAAGCTTATCACTTAACCTCATTTTTGGCATGTATCTTGGATCGACGCTTGTGTTGTGGATAGCATGTAATTTTCGAATCAGTTTGGTTTTACTAATTAAAAATGAGGGGCACGTTGTCTTACAAACAAACGTCACATCAATGGAGTTACAACAGGGTGTGATTTTACATATAAACCCAACTCCATTACCCAACATTTACATGAATTTTTGTTTCATTTGAAGAAGAGTATTATCACAGCAAAGTTGTTGCAGGTCCTGGAAATAGTATTTTTTGATTTACATATAAGTTTTCTATCGAAAAATCAAAGAGAAGCTTGTGCAAAAGGGGAGCAATTGCAAACCAAAACACTGCAATCCAACCTCACTTTTCAGTTTTCCATCAACCAGCTGATCACGTCTTTATAAAAACCAAGAAGACTGTACTAAGGAGAAACAACTCGCGTATCGAAGCGGACCGCTAAAATTTGACAAATATGGCGGTCGTCGTGTACTATTATCCATTGACAAAAGTCGTGAACTATCAATGTCAAATATTTGATGAGTGAGTGTACCTGGAAATTCATGTTTGAACAATTAATAACACACTTGAAATACACTCCATTTGATTAACAACCGTAAACTGACTTCTAACCGCGATTACAGGTTAATTTAACTCGCTTCCAACTCTTGAACGAAAGCGAAAACAAACGAAAATGACCGAAGAAACTATACGCTGTCGACAGCGCCGCGATGGCTATACTTGGCATTGGGGTCGTTTTTATGCACAACCATCATAGCAAGTTACGTCTCCTTAGTATCGTCATCTTGATAAAAACTTTGAACCAAACTTTGACAGTGGGACATGCCTTAAAAAAATTTTGATGGCACTTGACGTCACTTGGTTTTTATAAAAAAAAAATTATAATTTTTTTTAATAAAAATGTTTACAGTGGAATTAGGGGCTTAATACTATGGATTGTTTGTTCGCCCAGCTTTTTAGTTTGTTCTGCTTGAAAACCTTCTGCAGTTTTGACACTGGAGCTTAATGATGTCGATGTTTGTTCGATAGATCGTACAATTCTTTTGACGTCATTAACATTTTTGTATGGTCAAGCCTGTTCAAAGTTTTGCACACAGTTTCACAGTTTCGTTGGTAGTGCAATTTGTTATTTTCAATAATAGTAAACTGTGCGCATTTATTCATTTTACACAGCGGTCGCCGGAAAACAAATTTAATACATTAATTCTAATGTCTAAACAAAATAAAGTTATAAATTATAGCGATTTATGAATGAAAAGGAAAATATACGTCAAAATAAATCATGTCATTACCTAATCACACAATGAAAATATAAATGAAACCAGAGGCGACTATATTGAAAGTGTGGATTGATATACGACCAATGACAACATATAATGAATGTATCCAACAGCCCCTCGGCAAGAATCAATCGTATGGCCTCCCTCATTTCACATGCATGTGCAACATTTTGCAAATTGAAAATTAAAACGTACATGTACTTTGTGAATGAATATACAAAGAAGCTAAGCTAAAATGTTGTACGATATGCGATTGTTAGCAAAGCATATCCCATTCAAAATGTTTTCGTATATTCATTATTTAATACAAAGCAGCTAGAATAATTATGCGCATGAAATTAATTAAACACATGCACGACCATGGCTATCACAAGAAAACGCAGCTGATTAGTGTAGTGTATACTTATGCAGAATACAGAAAAATTGCGGCACAACAGTAAATCGAAGTAGAACTGTTCTTGGTTAAACAGTTGTCTTTGGTGATTATTACAACTAAATGCAGTAACTACAATATAAAAACGTTTGTCAATTACATCTAATGAAGTGTATAGGTTGTTCACTATTATTTTTTCACCACTGGGATTCTACAGGTAATTAGTAAGTGTACAATTTTTTGAAACTTTATTATATAAATACAAATTTCAATGCCCTTTCTAATAGCAACCTAATACAATTCAATAGTTAACGTTTGGCCAATAGAAGATAAGAAATTAAAAAAAGTTGGGAGGATATGTTAAGTCATTCTTTAATATTACCAAAAAGGAAGAGCAAATTTTAAATATTTTTATTAAATAAATAAATTAGTTTCCTCAATGAAAATTTTACAACACTGAGTTTTGAGACATATTTTGAAATGACGGCATGTAAAAGTAAAACCAATATGCTATGGAATATTGTTTTCCCTTTTGCGCCCAATTGTTTACTGGCTAAACAATTTAATTTTAAACTTTTTCATAAGATCTTGGTTTGATAACACTAAAAAATCAATATAATTGTAGTAATATATCTAGCTTTAAAATATCGAGGCCTCTTTCAATTTAAGAATTTATTAATTTCAGAAATAATAATTAACTGGGAATATATTAAAACAGAAAAATATACATTTTTTACAGATTTAACTGACATTTGACAAGCATTAAAGTGGTTTTCTACTGCCTAGGCAGTAGAAGTGACGCTTTACCTGCTTGTCAAATGTTAATAGTTATTTCTACATAGCGACTGCATAAGACGGCAACATAGCTTTGTCTCGGCTATGAAACATCAGCTATGACTTGTCAAATTCGACATATTAAACAGTAAAAATCTGATTTTATTCGAAAATTGATCACTTTTTTCAAACTTTTTGACTTTATTACCACATTCTTGCTATATGAAATGAAATTATAATTATAAAATTACTCAAATTTCGGAAAAAATATTTTTTAGTATGTTTACAAATAATATTTCGCTTTGCCTCCGCTATGGAACGTCAGCCTAGTCAGTAAATCTGATACTGTTGTGCCTAGTTAAACAAATAACTATCGTGAGATAAATAATTGGTACAGCAATTTTTTTCTGCGTAAATACAACTTTCACCAGTGGCTTGTACCATTTCGTCACAGAATGAGTGCACTTCGACAGTCGAAAGAGTAATAGGTTATGATAATGATCAAAATAATTTTAAAAACTGACACGTGCTCCTGAAATATGTCAAATTTAACATTCAAGACTCAAGAGCACTTCAATATACCCAAATTTTTAAAATTCAGCTTACTTTATAATGCAGCCATACAAATTATTTATCTTGCAATAGTACCAAGAACGTAAGAAGGCGTTTATGGCACACAGAGTGAAAATTAGAGCCCAAAGCGTAACCACCTATTCTGAATCACATAAAAAATAAAATGACTGTAATTACAGCAGTTGCTCGTGGAGTAAACATTCGATTAAATGGACAAAAATTTAACACAATAGGCTTAAAAAAGCTTAGAAGCAAAAATATTCAGACAAAATTAACTAGCTGCTTCACCGAAATTGATTTTGTTTTCAAGTTAATAAATATAATAAACCCTTTGTATTTAAACTGTATATTCGATTGAGAATATCCTGGTTGTATGAAGAAGCTTGGTTTTAATCGAGCAGCTATTGTACACCTCCTGACTTTACTATTCGGAACATTGGTATGTGGATCGAGGATAGCCCCTCACTCAGGTAATATATTAAGATTCTGCTTTGGCACGACACACATTATGAAATTATTTTTGTTTACGCAGTCTTCGTCTTACACCCGAAAGGGTAGAAAGACATTAGGATTAAGTAAGTAAGTAAGTCTTCGCATAGAAAGCTTTGCACTAAACTTAAGTGAAACACTGAGTATATTATGACAGTGCTGATCAATTTGATATAAAAATTTTATAGAGCTATTTTCAACTGTTCTCTTGCTAGACGGAGTTAATTGCAAAAAATACGCCCACTTCAGACTCTTGTGGTGGCCAAATTGTTCAAGATATTTACATCAGGTTTTCACAGATTTTCGTTTCCTAGTGCATATTCTATTCATGTGTGGAAAAATTGTTAGATTTTTAATATACAGGATTTTTTAATTTACGCAAAAATTTAATAATCTTAGTTTTCTTAAATGCAACATCCTGTATATTTTGGTCTTGTTAGATGCAAATTTCCTTAAGCTTTCTTATACTATGTTTGTAGAGAGTAAAGTAAATAAGAAAAGTTACAGAGCTCCAAGCTTTTGTTTTTGTTGAACTATCTTTAATATCAGAACATCAAAAATAGCATTTGTTCTAATTGAATCAGTATAACATGTACATATTCGTATTTTTTTTTTTTTTGTTAAAAAAACATCAATAATATCATATGCATTTTTACTACTATATTTATTATTGTTGCTATTTTTAACATTTTTTCTTATTTAGTTTACTTCACAAACACCTGAAGTGGAACACTTTTTTGCAATTAATTCCTTCTAACAGGAGAATGGTTGAAAATAGCTCCATATAATTTAATATCATTATGATAAGCAATTATCAAGTAATTTTAAATAAATGTCATAATACATATACAGTCAAACCTCGCCGTTCGCGAGGGCTACGTTCCAGAAGAATGTCGCGAAGCGCAAAACCGCGATGCGCAAGTAAACACATAAATGATAAAAACGGGGTTAGGTTCCATTAACTAGATTTATTTGTACTATGCAACCTAAAAAAATTCGAAAATACCTAAACGTGCGTATACAAACTAAAATTCCATACGTCTGCCACTTGAATCTACAGCTCGAATGTCCATTTGTTTATTCAAGTTGTAATTTTACAATTTATTTCAGGCAGACATGTGCGGTTTATGTCATGAACACCTAAATAACATTATTTATCACGAACTTGTAAACACACTTATCGAGCCTATTCCCTTGAATCTCTTATTACGAAATTGGACCTGCAATAAATTGTAAAATTATAACTTGAATAAACAAATAGACATTTGAGCTCTAGATTCAAGTGGCAGATTTATGTTACGTATGGAATTTTAGTTCAAGCTTTACTGTCTTTTCGAGTGTTTCTGCCGAACATTTTTGAATTTTTTGAAGTTGCATAGTATAAATAAATTTAGTTTATGGAACCTAACACCGTTTTTATCATTTATATGTTTACTTGCGCATCGCGGTTTTGTGCTTCGCGGCATTCTTCTGGAACGTAACCCCCACGAACGGCGAGGTCTGCCTGTACTGCTTGAGTGAGGAGCTATCATCCGTCCATACACCAGTGAGGCACCCTGTATAGTTATACTGTTACTCAAATTACAAAAGAAATACACTTTTCAGTACGTTTAAGCATAATATTTTTCAAGTATTTACTATTTCCTCAGGAAAATTACATAAATAACATTTCCTTCTATTTTATATATTTCTTTCCAATTGTGTTATTCTACCTCCTGTAGACGTAAAAAATCCAAATGGTGACAACAAAATAATCGTGTACATCCTATAAATTACATTTTACTAAAAGACGAATACCATATTACCATATTTTCATGCAAAGCAAGTCACAAGACAACAGAGGTGCAGCATAAAGGAATAGAAACACATCACACAAGCGACGAGTTACAATTAGTATCGAATAGAGCAACACGACACATCAAGTACACTGGGTCCTTATGTACTGAGGGGGAGCACCAATACGATCAACTTACATCTGGCATAAGATGTGTGGGTGGCAGGGCAGCCTGCAAGTGTCCGTTCTTGAGCGGCTCGAGTTGCATGAGGGGCGCTGCGGGCGCCACGGCACCAGCCAGCGGGTGGCCGAGGGGCAGGGGGGGAACAAGGGGAGGTATTATAGAACTACTTACGTCTGTATGGGCAGGAACGGCGTAGTTGCCTTGGATGGTATAGGCTTGTCCGCCAGCCAGGATCACAGGGCCACCCACTTGGGGTTTAGGGCGATAGGGTATGGTTGCTCCTTTAGGAGGGGACTGCAACAAAATTTATTTGTTAGTAAACTTACAGTTAATTTTTAATTTGTAGCTAAAACTAATATTGTTACATTACAATGTTAAATATATTCATTAACTTGTATTGTATTAATGGTAACCTCATTTTACCTTGCGCTGCAGAAGCTGGGGCTTTATACGCTTTAGCATAGCGGTGCAATGTTCAACCTGGCCCAGTTTTGGGTTACAAAGTTCGAACGTGCCTTTTGTGCTTGCGTAGCAATCATTGTGTTAGGTGTGTGTCTTAGTCTTGGTCTTAGGTCTGTGGTTCTGAGTAGAGCACAGTTAATTTGGTGCTCAACTGTGAATGGTCTCACTGAACCAAGGACTTGCTTAATGCAAACCTACCAACTGCGCTATTCAACTTCATATTCATTACTTAAGTTGCCTTAAATTTCTCTGAACCAAAATAGATTGGAATTTTAAAAACGTAAAGACCTTATAGTTTGATATGACTTGGGTTTTATTACACGCAATAGCAAACAGTTTTCTCCATCTGTTTTTCACAGACTGTATTCTGCCTTAATTTCTCTGCTTTCGGAGATGGTTATCTAGTTTGGACATCATTTTATAGATGTCATACAAACAAATAAAGCATATAATGAACTTAGATCTGAGGTGAACTAGGATTCTTTAGATTTAAGAAGGAAATTATTAAATCAACATTTTCCGTTTAAATTAATTAATGGATCAGTGCACTGTCCATATCTTGGGATTTTATTAAATTTTAATGTTATACGGGGTATAGGCAATCCAGCCCTTTTTTACAAAATGAACAACCCAGTTACAAGGAGCGTTCAAATATGAGTGAAAATCTAGTTGCCTTAAATAATGAAAACAGTATTCTGTGTCATGTTCTAACATGTTCCGACTTGCGATTAGTAACAATAAAATTCTTCTCTGTTGCACCTGCCAGTAATAAATAGTATGCCGGAGAAAGAAGTGCCGTGTTTTGTTGAACAACGCATAATCGTTCCAATTACTGACGAAAGAAAATGATTTACCGCCTGAAATTTTTACAAGACTTCAAGCACAGTTTGAGGATAAATGTACGTCCAAGGCAAGGGTGTTTGGTTGGGCGATAAAAGTTTCGAGAAGGTCAAGATTGCATAGAAAGCATACCCCATTTGAGACGATCGAAAACATCCGTGACTCCTGACAATGTTGGGTCGATTGATCAGCTTATTTAGGCCTCGTAACTGGTCGGTGGCTACGCAACTTTTGCAAAGATACTAACGGGAAGGCTCCGTTTATTTTCTTTAAGACAACGCACGCCCCCATACAGCCGCATTAATGATGGAAGCACTGAGAAAATTGAAGTGGGAAGTTCTGCCTCATCCTGCATACAGTCTTGATTTATTTCCATCAGATTTTAATTTTTTTGTACCATTGAAAGAGTTTTTAAGTGGCCATAAATGATGAACTCATTACAACTGTGCAAAACTGGATACGCACACAACCAGCTTCTTTAAAAATGGTATATGTAAGTTTCCAGAACGTCGGTGCAAGTGTATTGCAGTCGAGGGGGACTACGTTGAAAAATAGTATATACCATGTTTACGTTCCATTGATAATAAAGATGTTCTAAACTCTATCCCACTTATCTGAACGCTCCCCGTATAAGAATCCAAACAGACTTTTTAACAAAGTACAAATAGATATAGACTTGTTTTCCTGTAGTTTTGTAGCATTTAAAAAAATATTTGAAAATCGCTGTTGCCGTAGTGTTTGATGTTTATACTTCTCTGCTATCTAATCTAGTACCTATCGTATTTATTAACGTTATAAATAAATAAATAATCAGTTAAACAATAATAAAAATGTGATACTTTTCATATTTAATTAAAAAAGTAAAGGTTAACATATTGTCCAATGTATTACATGTAGGGTTGCCCTACACCCCGATTTTTCGAGATTGTACCGATTTGGAGCTAGTTGTTCCACCACAAAATACTGTCCCGGAATTAGGGTTTCCAGTCCCGGGATCCGGTCCCGGGACAGTCCCGGGATTCTACCACAAAAACCGAGTCCCGGGACCACAGCCAGCCCAGGCAAAGTCCCAGGACCACGTCAACATGCGTGCGTATACTCGATATCAGAGAATTAGGACGGGTATTCACCGGCGTCTGGCGTATTACTCATGCCTCTTGCACATTCTGCATTATTTGCGTTTTGCGTAGGCAGGAGAGGTATTATTTTCGGTAGGTTACAATTAAACCTGTGTGTTGTTTCAGCTGCATTTGCATATCTTCTTCTATTTATGTATTTGTCTGTTTTTTTTTGTTGGATTTAGATATGTGCGAAGAAGCTAAATAATTTATATTTTGGGGTTTTAAGTGTGTTCGTTATTTGTCTGCTAAAGCGTTACAATTAGAATGAATTCCGAATCGCAACCTACCTTCATTCTATAAATTTAAAGTCAATATGGCAACAATTTTATATATTGAAGATTAACAATTGGCGAAATGTAAAGTTGGTTCCTACAAAATTATCATAATCAGAGGCAGCTTGAAGAAAGGATTACACAAGCACTTTGCAGTTCAAATAAAAGCAAAAGATGAAGATCGATAACATTTTTAGTACCAGAAGAAAGCAATGACGTTGTAGACGAGCCCCAACGCAAATTATCAGCACAGAAATACTTTATTTAACTAAAAACACTTGTTTTTCTTTGGAAATTGAATTCGAAAATTTCACCTGAACATTATTTCCTTTTCGGGACCATTTTCGGGATCTTCGGGACTAGTCCCGGGACTTGAAATTTAGCTTGAAGTCCCGAAAACACTTTTGGTCCCGGGACTTGGAAACCCTACCCGGAATGTCCCGATTTAAAAAAAAAAATGTTACACTTGATCGATTTTGAGAGATTTCTGCAAATTCTGGTACAATACCTCAAATATAACTTACAACTAAATTAACTGTTTAACAAAAATTTATTGTGTATCCCATACCTACAGTCCATTTTTTTTTTAAAATCAGCTGTCAGTGTCAAAACTTTATAAAAAAAAACCAGACTGTGTTACCCTAAATTCTGTACTTACCGACCAACTGTATCACAGTTTCCCTCATGTCAAAATTGAGGTTATGTCTATCTAACGTAATTGAAATGTCAAACGTGCATTGTTAAACGGTTCAATAAAATGTAAGTTTTTAATATTATAGGTTTATGTAGGATGTAGATACCTATATTTATACAGAGTATTTTGTAGAGCATGTTCTATCAACGATGTATTAATGGGGAGAATATCCCACAGGAATGGAAAATATCCTATATAACTCCCATACATAAGAAAGGACCTAAAGTTGACCCAACAAACCATCGAGGAATAGCAGTCATTATTACATTGGGCAGAATATACTCACGAATATTAAAAAACCTCATTAAGAAATAGAAGCAAAGCAACCAGAAGAACAGACGGGCTTTCGAGCAGGCCGATCCACAATAGATAACTTATTCTCGTTGAAGTTAGTACTAGAAAAAAAGAGTACAAAGAAACAGAGAAACACACATAGCTTTAATAGACCTCGAAAAAGCATATGATAGTGCACCAACATCTAGATTGTGGAGAGAGATGAAGGAACTTGACATAGAACCTACGCTTATACAAGCCACCAGGCAGCTATATGAAAGCAATTTAACAAGAATAGAAAACATTTACCGAGACGACCAATAAAATCACATTCATTGTTTGCATATTGATGGAGG
This sequence comes from Agriotes lineatus, assembly GCA_940337035.1. Taxonomy (NCBI): domain Eukaryota; kingdom Metazoa; phylum Arthropoda; class Insecta; order Coleoptera; family Elateridae; genus Agriotes; species Agriotes lineatus. The sequence continues at coordinate 209,880,231 of OW679194.1, forward strand.
TCATCAAGGGTGAAATGTTTTTTTGTATGCAGGGCATGAATATGTCTACCCAATTCTTCTTTTATATAATGAAAGGCTTGGTCAGTTTTATAATTAACTTTGGACCGTCCTTTTTTCGGGGTTGAACACATTTTGTCGTTTTAATGTTATTACATATCTTGAATGCAGACGTCCAATGTATCTAGTAAAGTATTTACGGAAATAAATGAGAATTTAAAAAATAGGTATTTAATACGATACATTGAATATGTTCGAGGCCTTCTCACAAATCGCCTTCTTAGTCAATTCAGGTTTGTCAACTTTCACCTCTTCGCAATACCGAATCAGGGCCATTTTTTCACGCTCTGTGAAGGGCTGCCCACTACCTTTTTTTCGCGAAGGCTTCTTTTCAAATTTTGTGAGTTCATTTTTCGACACAAACGCAATGACAGTGCCGATGACCTTGAACGGCTCGACGCTGCCAACCTACATTGTGAAATACCTATTTACTAGATTCAACTCCTCATCCAACCTGACAACACTTTGACAGCTGATTTGAAAAAAAAATAGACTATAGCTATTCGCTATTCTGGAATCTAGATTCCCAATGCTTTTTTAAAATAATTTTTAATTATGGGTTTACGTGAATAATACCTTAATCTACATTTAATATAAGTAAAAGTTGAAAGAAATATAATTGATACGAAAATTCAAATGAAACTACTGCTGCTGCAACAGAAACTGATGTACTATTGTGGCCAAAAAATTTAGCACGGTTTGTTTGTGTAAGTATGGTTTTATCAAGTGGACTAAAGTCACTTAACTGTCAGTTGTACAATTGACATTCTGGCTTCAAAACTTAAAATGCCGAATCGTGTTCTAAACGAGGTCGAAAAAGATTTTAATATCACAAAACTAGAAGAGGAATTTGTCACTTAATATCATCAGTAATGTCTTTTTCCTGAAATCGTCAAGAAAGCGGGCCATGTCAAGCCTCAGTTTGATCTTGAAAGTGTAACTTTGCAAGACTAGTCACTTTTGAGATTTTTGCAAGACTAGGCATTTTTACTTTGCGTTACCTAGGTGACCGGTCACCTTCACCATGCACCTTGATGCAATAGGATTTTATTTTTAAATATATCAGAGAAAAACTAAAATTCTCCAGCTTCCTCCGGGACTCTTTATTTGCATATGGTTCGGTGGTAAAGCCTAGGCACATACAATATTAAATATCTCTGACTGTTGATTTTTGTTAAGGCGCTGTCACTGTAAGCATCTGGAGTGGTCTGCGCACGAGGCTTTAAGCGAGCGCCGTTGTAACATGACTTGCGAGAGGTGCGTTTGGCGACGGCTGGAACCGTGAAGCGGTGTAGATCCGTGCTGTCGAAACCTGCGCGCGCTAGGCGTTACAAAGATGGATTTCAGAAAAAATGTAATACATTACACAGCATGAAAGTGTCTATGCTTGACTCGGAGGCTTTGAAGAAGTACTCGGACGCTTCGCGTCCTCGTATTTTTCAACAAGCCTCCTCATTTGCAAAGTATCACTTTCATGCCTTGTAATGTAATATACTGTTACTGTAAGCTAGTAGTAACGACAAAATGTGAAAAATGACAAGTACTCAGATACACACTAAGCCACTGTGGATAAAACCAAGTAACTTAGATTAAGTATCGTACGAAATTTTTTGGCCGTGATAGTACATGTAAACTGATGGTAGATGTAGTGTGCAATATATTAATAACCACATATTTATTATTTTATTATTAGTTTCTTATTCCTAGTATTTAGTTTCTAGTTCCTATTTGTAAAATTAACTAAGAAACATTTTTTCAGAAAAGATATTGAAAATGCAATTGAGAGAAATTATTCTTCATAAAATATAATGTCGAATCAAGTCCTGCATCGGGTCAGGTACCCGCGGATTACCCACATTACGGGTAGGATTTATATAAATAATATTGCAGATAGCGGGTCGAGTGAGGAATTGAAACTGCGGGTTGCGGGTGGAGTGGTAGATACCACTTCATTACTTCAGCATACATTTTGTTTGTGTATAAAAAAATTAAACCTATTAATAATTTTGACCGCCGAAGTGTGAAAATAACTTTCTTTATTGTATGAGAAATGTGATTATGCCAGAAAAAGAGGTGGTGTTAAGGGATAGTAGTTGCTGGTTTATTGATGAAATAAAAGAGGCAATAAATAACAGAAATAAGGCTTATAAACGTTGTTCCCTAACAAATTTACAAGTAGATTGGGAGGAGTACAGAAAAAGGAGGAATGTAACAGTACAGTTGATAAAGAGAGAAAAACGGAAATATTATGAGACAAAAATTGATGAAAATAGATATAATACAAAAAATATGTGGAAAACATTGAAGAAAATAACATGTAAAAATATAGATGATACTATTGGCGTGGTGAAATTTGGTGGAGTTGTTTATGATGAAGCTGCAGTGATTGCTGAAAAATTCAATGACTACTTTATAGAGAGCATAGAAGAAATTGTGGGTACAATAAGGCAGACTGGATGTCAGACTGTATTGTTTTTCAGGGGTTGTAGATTGGATGATTTTAGAATGATAGAAGAGGAAGAACTGAGAAAAATTGTATTTAGTTTATCCAATAAGAGCAGTCCAGACGCGATAACAGTCGCATTTATCAAAAATTACTGGGACGAATTAAAGAACCCATTAATCCACATTATTAATTCATCGATAGAAGAATGTAAAGTGCCCGAAAAATGAAAGGTGTCAGTGGTGATACCAATACGGAAGGTGGCCAAAACAACACTTTGTGAGGAGTTCAGACCTGTGAATACACTGCCAGCTGTTGAAAAGATTTTAGAGAAAGTATTTTATGGACAGATAGAAAAATATATCCGAGAAAATAATATGTTATCCTGATTTCAATGTGGATTTAGAGAAAAGTACAGTTGCGAAACTGCCTTGCAGTGTGTAATTGCAGAATGGAAGGAGTATAGGGACAAGGGGGCTTCGGTGGTGGTGGTGTTTTTGGACTTGAAAAGAGCATTCGAGACGGTAGATAGAGGAAGGTTAATTGATAAACTATCGGCTTATGGAATAGGAAAAAACTGCATAGAGTGGATTAGGAACTATCTTGAGAATAGAAAACAAAAGGTCAGATATGGAAGTCGAGAATCTACAGCGAGGGAGGTCAAGATGGGAGTACCGCAGGGAAGTGTTTTGGGGCCTTTATTGTTCGCTCTTTACATAAACAATATGGGAGAGCACTTGAAAAAGTGTAAATATCATTGTTTTGCGGACGATACTATTATTTATTTGGAAGGTAACAATGTGGATGAGCTAATTGACACTGTCAATGAGAAAATGGAGACTTTGAGTGAGTGGTTTGCTATGAATAAACTGAAATTAAATGCTAGTACAACAAAAGCTATGTGTGTCAGTAGTGAAGGCGATTACAGACATGTGGTGGACAATCAACAATTTGTTAAAATTGAGGACATAAATGTACAGTTTGTAGGAGTGCTGAAGTATCTGGGAGTGATGGTGGATTATAAACTTAGTTTCAATGATCATATCTAGTACATATCTAGGAAAATAGGGAAGAGGTTAGGTGTGATATATAGACTAAAAAATGTGTTGACAAGATATGCACAATATATGTTATATAATACATTGATTTTGCCGATGTTCTATTGTTGCGGTACAGTGCTGTATGTGAGTAATAATAGTGGAATAGAGAGACTTCAAAAACTGCAAAATAGAGGTATGAGAATGATATTGAACTGTAACAGATATACCAGAATAAGTGATATGTTAGAGTGTTTGGATTGGATGAATGTAAGACAGCTGCTGGAATACCAGACATTAATTTTTATACATAAGATACATTTGGGCAGTATGCCATCTTATTTTGATAGATATCTAGTGTACTGCAAGGACATGTATGGATATGAAACCCGAGGAAAAAATAACTTTTACGTCAAAACTGCAATTAAGGGAGAGGGTTACAATTCTGTGTTTGTGAAAGGATTTATTAGGTACGATGAACTAGATGATAATATTCGTAACGTAGGTGACATAAGGATATTTAAAATTAGATTAAGGGAGAAGTATTGAAGTGAAAATTAGCTAGATACTGTGCAGAATTTTTTAAAAAATTTTTATGCTTTGTATTATAAAGATGTAAATATTAGAATACAGTTAAACGTAAATGTAGCAATTATATATGCTAAATAAAGTACATTATTATTATTATATATGCATTCTATCTGAAGCAAGTTGCGGGTTAAGTGCAAAAATAGGGGGGTCGCGGGTGAGGTCCGGGTTTGGAACGGCAAGTCGGATGCGGAAAAAATGTCGAAATTGCGGTTCGCGGATTTAAAATTACAGAAATTGCAGTTTGCGGATTGGGTGCCAGATATTGGACCTGCGCAGGTCTCTAATGTAGAATTATTAGCTTTTTTAAGAAAATATGTACAGTAGAATTTTAAAAAATGGAATGTTATCATTTTAAAGGCTAATACCAATTGAATAACTTGAACGTTTTAGATTTAAGAGAAGAATCTTTTATACATATACAGGGTGCTATAGATGTTCACGTAATAATTTTTATCTACAACAGTGTGTAAAATTGCCTTTTAGTTGGCAGTTTTAAGTTTGTAAAATGACTGTTTAATAACATGTTTTCATTAGTTTACGTCGTTAATAGCAACGTGCTTAAAAAATTTCGTTAGGCATGTAGTTAGTAGCAACGTGTTTTAAAAATTTTAAAACACTCAAAATTAGGACCGGTTGCTGGTAATTCTAATTTACATGTAAAATATTTTTTATATTTACCGTATCTTTAGATTCTATCGCAGATAAAATATTGTACGATACACATCCGTAAAGCATCTTTAGTCACTCGCGGGGCTTAAAACGCGAGTGAGCGAGCGTTTTAACTCTACCCCACTCGTGCCTAAAGAGTAGCTTTACAAACTTGTATCGTAAATTACTATTTTTAATGTCGCCTATGAAAATGTCATTTCAATCACTCAATTTAGAAAAGACAGTAGGCAATTGCACAACTCAGTGATGAAAGTAAATATCTGTTTTTTTTAAACACACATTAATAACAATGTTATTTAAGAGAAACGTTGGAAAAATATTATACACAACTTGTTATTAAAGTGCCATTGTTCAACTCGAAACACTTTCAATACTTGCCAATACTTGCTTTAAAATGTCTAGCTCCTTGAACAATGCAGCACTTGTAGTGTAATATACTATAACCAATGATAAAGTTCATCACTGAACAACTTTTCTATTATTCATTTTTCTTTTAAGTGTTTATTTTTTTACCCATTTATCTCCTCTAAATTTGATGAGCCACTTAGTAAGTAATGCAAGTTAAACGTGAACGACACAAGTATACTAAAACTGCCAAGTTCTTGTACAAAAAAACATGTTAGTAACTAGATGTTAATTAAAAGTTTTTCTGTGTTTTGTGCCATAAAATTAAAATATTATTCCATAGGCGGGGATACATTTTTAGCGTAAAACTATTTGGAATTTTAATTTAGTTTTGGGGTTTTCTAAAAAATGATAAATAAAAAAGTTGCTCAGATTCTTGAGATCTCTATGTGCCTAAATTTATTATGTGGATTTCCATAACCCCCTGTATAAAAGTATAAATGACTTTTTTATAAAGAAAATGATCTCAATGTAAGAGGAGTCATGGAAGAGGCAATACGTAAAAATGGAACTAACAAGAAAAATCTGTTGTGATACACAACTTCCTTTTACAGTGATCTTATAATTAGCCAAAAATCTGATTTTAAATTTTTAAGCGTTTGTCAAAAATTTTCAAAAATTACAAATTCTACAAAAACGGTACAAAATAGAGCGTTAGGTGAAGAGACAAATTTTCTCTAGAATTTTAAGCCAAATTCAAAAATGTGATAATATACAGGGTGTTCTATTTAAAATAGGAGTTAATAAAGAAAATAGAAAAAAAAAACAAAAGAAACCCATTTTAGAAGTATTGAACTGGAAAATCACCTATCTCACTTCAATACTGCACAGCGACGCCTATAATTGGCCTAACGGCTGTTGGCTGAGTGCAAAATAAATAAATAAATAAATAAATACACATTAAAAATCTAATAAAAATGTGAAGTTAAAAAAATCGTTTGAGCCAGTAGAAGACAATTATACGAATGAAAGCAGTAGAATAGAATAACGTGTTTTATATAGAAATTAGATATTTGTACCTTCAATAAAAATGTAAATATTAAAATAAATTCAATACATTGGGAGTAAAAATACAACTTAACTAACTGGTGAATTAACAGGTTAGTTAGATGAATTAATCTAAAAAATATTCTGTTCGATCTTTTAACATCCAACGTCTAAAAGACGAAGGAAGTACTGTAATCGCGAAAAAATCACCTTTCGAGATTTCTTCAGATCTTCACATTTCAGGGTCCGATGACGAAAAACAGGTTTTCTCAATTCCGTCTGTCTGTTGGCGGTATAACTCAAAAAATATTTGTCAAAGGAAGACAATATTTTGCATACACACTATATACAGGGAATTTATTTTAATAGTTAACATAAGCGTTTCGTTTCTATGCCACCATTTAATCATTCAGGTCATTTCCATAGTTACAAATGAAATCAAAAGATTAGAGCGTGTATTTTACGAGTTAACATAAAGTGTTTTTTTCTATAACTGTCAAAGTGTTACAATGTTGGTAGATATGTGAGTAAAATGCTAGGAAACTTTTATACCTCGTGTTGGTAGAACTTTTTCAAAATTATGGTTATGTGTCAATTTTGAATGTCAAAGTTTCTTAATTTGAACTCTTGACAAATTTCATTGTTTTACATAGAATCAAACGTTCATTATGTTTATTTTCAAATATTGTAAGCTTAATAATTAATAAATTTGCAATATTTTACTATGCTGTTCGTTTTACCCACTATTATGACATATCTGTCAAAATGACAAATCATTTTTTTAGTGGAAAAAAAGAACTAAAAATCTTTGTACCAACATTATTAAAACTAGGGACCCTGCAGGAATGCAACTTATCCCCTAGAAAGTTGACCTTGAAAGTTATTATAGAAAAAAATGGACTTTAGAAAATTTTTCTTGTCAAAAAGACAATTAAAAGTTATCCTAGTGTATTTTATTAATTTTTTTAACAAATTTATTGAATCAACATTTTGCAGTTTTAGATAAACTAGTGCATGATGGTAATGAAATTTTCCACTAATGGCAAGATGGCTTCTAGTAGGTGTCATTTAAAAAAATACTTTTAAAACATGTTTAGCAAATTTGATTCTTTCACAAACGATTTGATATAAGCTGGCCATAGACACACGTTTAAAACTGCCACGAATGTAGTACATCCGTGCCGGTTTTGAACGTGTGCATATGCGCACCCATAAGCTGGGCATAGACATGCGTTCAAAACTTCCACGAAAAACTACATTCGTGACGGTTTTAAACGCGTGTCTATGGCCAGCTATTGAGTGAATTGATGAAATAGCTATTATTATAAGTTAATACTAGAGCCAATTAGAACAGATTTTTTCCATTCACAGTAGAAAATAAAATAGGATTTTTTTTCGTTTGGAAAAATGAAAATTAAGACAAGATTATCATATGTAATTTGAGTTGGAGATTCCGAAAAACAAATATACATGGTGATTCATTTCAAAAATCAATGTTACTGGCACTTCCGGTGAATGTTTGTGTTCAGATTGGTTCCTTGTTCCAACTAAAATGAATAACTACACATTTAGTGAAATGATCCGACGTTATTTAAATGTTAGGTGGAGCTTATGGAAATTCTTGGTAGCTCAACGACCTTATTGATAAGTGCCTCATTTTACAACAATTGATAGATTGGAGCTCCATTCATGGCATGAATTACTTATAAGCATATAAATTTAGCTGCAGTTCAACAAAATCTGTCATTTTATTCTTTCAATTAGGATCTTTTAAAAAGTCAAAAATAAATTTGGGTCGTCCCCAACGAGCAAGGACCATTAAAGTGAAAAACAAGTCTTAGCCGAAGCACAAAAACTACTTGAAGAAAAGTTCCATCTCAACCAACCATTAACAAAATCCCAAAACAACTGCTTCACCCACAAGCCTCATCTGTGAATGATTTTCCTGTCAAAAAAAATCTGTCAATGGTTTCAAGCACGGCCTCCTACATTACTGCAAGACTGACGTCTCTACGTGGTCCGCCACATTTGAATAATTTTTGTGATTCTGAGGCCAACGTACTTTGGTGTCATCTGTTGGGTTTTTGATAAATTATATAGGCAACCAGGCGCACAAGCGCTACGAAATGTAGCGGCTCTATAAACTCTAAAAACGCCTTGAACTAAAAATGCGGCGGGCTGTGTAGAGACGTCAGTCTCGCATTAATCTAGGAGGCCGTGGTTTCAAGAAATGTGTGCAAACACCCCAAATGTTACGACTTTCACTGTTGAAGCTGGCTTCATCAGAGATGATATTTTTAATTAACATAACATGCCGCTGATAGAAGATTCACCAGCAACAATTTAGCCTGAACGTAATTGTGTTAATCAAAATCGTGGACACTTTGAGCAATTATTGAGTTTTTCGATATTGTCATTTAAACGGTTTGTTATTGTTTTCGAACCAAGGGTCATATAAACTTTCTTTTTTGACAAGAGGTGTCACCTCACGTGAATCGTCGGTACTTTTAAATTATCCTGTATAAATCCAAATCTGGATTTGCTTGGAGGTCGAGCCCTGAAGATTTTTCAAAATAATGGAGGGCCCACAACATTATTAAATGCAAAATCAGGTTTGCAAGATCCAAGCCTCAATAAAATTTCCATCCAGGAAGCTTTTGAATTATTTGTACCTGTGAGTATGATCAAGAAATTTTGTTTCGAGACAAATTGGATGTTACAGATTGTTAGATAGCACAAATACAACTATGGATGAATTGTATTCTTTCAGAGAGCTTATTGGCTGCTGGAAAAAATCAGATACTAAAAACGAGTTTTTATGAACTTTGAAATACGTTGACATCAACAGCTGAATGGCTATGTTGTGCAAATGACTCGTACAGAAAATGGAATGCTTGCAATGATATGCAAGAATGGTGAAGTGAGTACAATCAATACACATCATCAGGAAAACAATTATTGTAATTTTACTACTCGTAAACAAATGCAGCTGTAAAGTGGAAGTGTACTAATGATGATGATTCGGGTTAATAGTTTGTATATTATTATAACTTAACTATCTATATTTTTATATACACTAAACGCTTGATTATCTGGTGTAATGTCCAGGAAAAATGTATTTAAATATGGTTGCCGGCAAGTTATCCAGCAAACTGTATAATCAAGAGTTAACTGTAGTCATCTTTATGAATACTAAGATACAATATCTTTGATACAGCAACAACGGGCAACATTTTTCTTATAGAAATGTGTATAAATTTGGTGTCCAATACAAATTTCCTGTGTTTGAACGTAAAACTCCCAACATGGAATATAATTCTACCAAAAATGGCTTTTGTTTTGCAAATTATCAGCAACATGATTTGAGAAATTATAATTTCCTTTTTAACTAGTATTTTTGTGTTTTTCAAAAGTAGAAAATATCCTCCGTATTTTACTGAATTGCTTTAGAAAGAATAAATGAATATAAAGCAATAAAGAAGTTTTTGTGCTGCAACAACATTCAAAATACTGAAGAATGTTGGCAGATGTTAGTAAGATTTCCACAAATTTTGAGCATAAAGTATGTAAGCAGACCCCAGATTGTTTTATTTGACGTCATGTGTGTATGCAGCAGTCGAAGAAATGATCGAAAATTGTGTTTGCATCTGTTTCACTTTGGTAGTAGAAGAAACATTCTACATCACCATTTGCGCATTTGTATCATATACGCATGACATCAGGAAAAATAATCCGCAGTCCGCTTATATCTGCATTTACATTATTTGAGATTCAAGCCAAACGTTTAGATTTATTTGCAGATGCTAAATAACATACCATTAACGTTTTAATAAAAAACTTTGCTCTTACCTCAAGCATGACATTGCAAATGTGGTATATGCACTGTGTGATGGCTTCAGCAGTGCCGGAAATTGTGACTGCTCTTTCTGTGGAATTTGGAAGCATTTCTGATGCCACTTGAATTGATGCCCCAGTAACCTCTCGAATCTCCTTTATTTTGGAACCACCCTTTCCAATTAAGGATCCGCATTGACTCGCAGGGACAATCAGACGTAATGTGATAGGAGGACGAGGTACTCCACTTCCGCCACTGTTTATTTCCTGGAACTGGGAGCACCACTGAGGGAGTCCACAACAATACATCGCCACATTAAGAAGTGCACAAATACACACTAGACAGGATTTATGTACTAGGATACTAATACTACAGTACTAATGCTACTATATTAATTACAGGCAAGCAGGAGTTGCTTCGGTAAGCAATTATGCATACATGTTACCGAGTGCACTGGATAAAGGCTCATACCAGATGCTTATGCTTGCCACAGTATGTTCGTTATCACATGGAATATAAATTGAAAAAGCCGAATGCAGCACAATAACATATAATGAATTACCATTACAGGTTGGTAACTTGCGGTTCTAATGTCAGCATGGTTAAGTACACAAAAACTTCAAAACATTAAAAATTCCTAAGTGTAAATTTACCTCTTCGAATTTCTTGCAGATTAATGTGAATGCCTTAAAAATAGCACTCGTTGATCCTGTTACGGTAACGATACGTTCAGGACACGATCCATCGGATATGTTAATTTTTGCCCCAGACTGAAAATTATAAACAATTAATAAGAAATCAATTATATATGATGACAAGGAGCTAAATATTGAAAGAACTCTACCCTCAGCTCTCATAATCTTTGCACACTGAGCCACCGATCACAACTGCACTGACATAGCAGCAGTTACTATGCTCGGCATCGGCCGAAGCAGTTGCAACCCCCTCTAGCATCTTGGTTCTCATCATTGGGTAGTTTATCAGCATATGAAAATCCTAACTGTTGAAGAAAGAAGAACTTACCTCTTCTCTAAATCGCTTTACAATTTCTCCTTTTTTGCCGATGATGCTACCAACTTCCTGAAAATTAAAAAAATTCATGAATAAACTGGATTTACACTGAAATGGTTTATAAAAGCTATAATTTTGGTTATTTTTATATTTAGAGTTAATTAGAGATCGATATTTAGAGTTAATTAGAGATCGACCAATACCGGTAATCGGTATATCGGCCGAATTAGGACTATATCGGTATCGGTCATATAGGTAAAAGTGAATTTCCTTTAAATATTTAATATTTATTATAAAAGATGAGCCCTACAATGCAGATTTTTTGTCAATATGAAGAGTTTCAGGTTTTACATATAAGATAATTACAGGAAGTTCTAAATTTTGTATTTAAAAAAAAAATTAAGTACGATAGTAATCAAAGTTTTTCACTTGTAGCTTGTAGCCCTCTCTATTTATGGTAGAAGTATAAAATATTAAATAGTTTTGTGGGGGCGTCTATTATTTAGTGGAATTTTAAGTTTAGAGTAGGTAGTTTCCCGGAAAAAATACACTTTTGCATTTTCGATATTTTCAAACAGCACAAGGGATTTAAATGTAGCTCGGTAAAAAATAACCGTTTCGATTTTTCAATTGCAAAAACATTAATGAATCGTATGTATGTATACTAGCATGACTACGGATATTTTGTATCCAAGATCGAAACAAAAATATTGTATGTTATACCTAGTGGTAGGTATTCATTTAGTAGTTATTTTTTGTTTTTTTATTATCCAAACAATAATCATGTGTTTTTAATTTCCCTTTTCCTTGTTTTTAATAAACTTAAAAAAATTATTGTTTATTTAAATCTACCGAAAAGTCCCAAACTCATCTACCGATTCAACATCCATCTGACCTGGCAACACTGCATGCAGCTTTGCCTCTCTTTTGGGAGGCAAAAACAGTTTATCAGGCGATGCCATTTCAAGATCTTGCATCATCAGAAATTGTTAACAATACTAACTAAAATATGCCACGAGTAAAAATCATTGTGTTAAACTGCGGTCTTTTAAACGAATGGACAAGAAGACATCGGCATAAACAAACCTAAGGCATGAGTTCATATTTAGGGGATTACCCCGCCCGAATCCAGTAAGCAGCAGCACATACGTGCATGTATGTAGTCAAAAACTAGTGGCAGAGAGCAATGAAAACATATCGGCCAAAAAACACGTATCGGTCGACCCCTAGAGTATTTCCACCAATGATTAACTAAAATTTTTATTAATTCCTATGACAATGATATGTTTTTGTTTAAATCTTTGTTTTATACAGTGATCGCCAAAAAGTTGGCATCAAATGGGAAACTCTGGCAAGCGAAGGTGGTTGAAAAACATTACAATTGGTCTAAACAAAAAAGTAAGTTGCAAAGTGAATATTTTTTGAAAATAATTCTGAAAAATGAATTTACTAGCTAAGATAGAAAAAATTACTAAAAAAAAAGTTGTTTAAAATGTCATTTTCTATCTAAATACAAAATTTTGGTTCAAAATTTTCCAAAAAAAAATCCAAATATTTTAGAACATGTAAATAGAATAAAGAAAAATTTCATTTAGACAACTGTAAAAGAATATTTACAGGCTTTTTGTAACAGTAATTCATTAATAGGGGTAAATTAGAATCTTTAGAAGCTACTTCAATAGACATTACTCCTAAAAAGTGCTTTGAATAAAGAACAAAAAATATGCGAACACTTTTCGGTACATAATAAAAAACCTAAAAGAATAATTAACATTTATTTTTCCAATTATAAATCTTGTCTTCACATAAAAAAATGAAATTTAAAATTAAGACTTGTAAAATATGTGAAATTTTGGAAAATATTTAAAAAAAAAAGAAAAATTATTTTGCAAAAATCAAAGAAAATAGTATATTATGTTATTAGGAGCAAAAGTAATATTTTACGTGGCGTGGCTGGACGGTTTACCTGCCGAGCTTCCGAGGCAGATAATATTATTTGCCGCCTGGAAATAAAGTGACAGTTTAGCATTATCAATCCAGGAGTATAATGCCACATTTTACTGCCGTTGAAGAAGAAAAAAGAGATTGTTCAGTTTGCTAAAACTAACACACACTAAAAATATTACTTGATTTTCAAAAAAAGCACTTTTTGGATTTTGACTATTTCGAAAAATGCCATTTTCTAACCAAGTTAAAAGTCACTCGGTATATCTGATAGGGGCTAAATAGGTTTTCAGACGAGCACAAATTATTGTCGTAAAAAGAACTTTTGAAAAATCAAAAATGAAAATTTTTCCCATTAGATACTGACTTTTTGGCGAACGTTGTATATTGAGATTTACACAAAACTATCTCTCTCTCGGTTTAATATAAGTATGAGAGAGTTATGATTAAATTTAAACAGGCAAGAATATGAACTAATGTTTGGGCTAGCAAATAAAAAATTTTAAAAAAGAGATCTATTACTACAACAGTATATGATTACTAAAGTTAGGGTTTTAACCCTTTTGCCTATCGTTTTCCTGTATATAAAATGTTGGGTTTTTGTAAAAAATTAGCTTCCTACATAGGGGCTGCAGATAAGTTAATTCAATTTTTTTTATTAATGCCTTTTTTCAAAACAAAACTCTGTATTTCTTCTTCGATAATTTAGCAGATCTTGTATGAAATTCTGTTTTCAGCAAATTTTACATACTTTTTTGAACAATTTTCTAAGAAAATCAATGGTTGCATCAGAATTACGTTAAAGTCGGACTATTTGTATTAACTAAGCGAACTTAGCTCTATAAAATGACCTATACCTCGATTTATACTACTACAAAATTACAAATTCGTAATGAGGTAATTAAATATATAAAAACACTTTAGAACAACAAAATTAAGCAATAGATTCGCACTATATTCCAACAATATATTAATTCAGTACACACGTATATACTGTTAAATCAATGGCCACTAACAATACTTGTTAAAACTTTTTAATGAAAGCGTATCACACAAACTTTTAAACCGAATGTGCAAAGCAAATAGGAATATAAAACAGGGGGTCACTGATTTTTTAAATAGCATGTATAAAAGATCCACTGTTTGCTAGTACACGTGTCATGTTGCGACAACAGAATATTAATTACAAATGTAAATAAGAACCTGTCCTTGCTAAACACATTCATCTTTATCATTATAATAGATACTTATATCATGACATGTACAGTTCTAACAGAAATAGTTTTATAAGAATGGCCTGCATTAAACAAAGTACAGCCAGCACTTTATTTAATTAGATAAATACCTAACAATAAGCTTCATCAGAGATGCAAAATTGGAGCTGTACCATTTGTTGAATTAAAGTCTTATGGAACTATTTATTAATGCATAGATTATTTTGCTAAATTGTTGTGAGACTGGGGTTCTTTGATACACAGGGTAAAATTATCTCTGCAATGTGTAGGTTTTTTTTGCCAGTAAGATAAGAGTAAATGTTTGTTTTACTATGCTTGCAAATATCAAAGTATTTATGTTCGTGTTATCAGTGTTTTAATATGAAACGGTATGCTCATTGAATTATAAAATATCTTATCACTTACTTCAGCATGACACCTGTGATATCGTTTTGAAAATTAGTAATAGAAGATAGATGTTTATTTATTTCAAAATTGAGGAGGAAAAGTGTTGATGTTTTATTTCGAGAGCGAATATGCAATACTATTTTATTACGAATCAAGTAGATGTTTAATATCTTCCAAGACTGCAAAATACAATGTGTTGCACATGATACTGTTTCTACCACCCAACTGATTTTACTAAAAATTCAAAAGTAGCTATAAGCATGTTGCTTGTGTTTTGTTGCCATGGAGTGTTGCTGCAGTTTTGTTTACACAAATTCAAAAATAAAACACCTATAGGATACGGTAAGTTTTTTTCGTTTTGAAAGCAAAAAATCGACAATCAGAATTATAACAAGCATCTAATAAAGTCTGTTTATCCTTATTGCCAGAAAAATAAAAACAGTGATACAGAAAAACATGTTTTTGTGGAAAAATTAAAAATACATAAGTCTTGTGCAAGCTTATGGTGTCAGTATTACATGTTTACAACTCCAATTTTTATAAACAATAATGATATATGCAAAGTTAAGAGAAGAAAAAAAATAAACACTCTTCCAGGAAAGAAATAATTTTTATTGAAGGACTTACTTGGTGTAATGCTATGGGGACTATATCAGGCATGCTCGTATTAACATTGATGACCAAAATGTGATGGTAATTTAGATCCTGTATACATCCAAGTAAATTATTACCATCGTTCTTGTGATAACAGATAATATTGCTTGCTTGAAAATATAAATGAAGCTAAAGCAATATAAAAAGCATGAAATAGTACGAATGTTATAAACATTTTCAAAATTATTGAAATAATTGCACGTAAAATTGGCAGCTATTCAAAACTTGTTACCAAGTGAAATAATGAACAAATAATTAAACTTATTCCTCTATTCTGAAGGCTGGACACATGTCCATAGGAGCTTTTTTTAACAACTTTATGAATCATTATGTAATGAATGACTTCAGAGATTGGACCGTGTCATTGTTAAGATTGAAGAACTCACCACTTTCATAAGGGGCTTCATCACAAGGTAATTCAACATGTAAGCCATGCCAGAGGCAATAAATTTTTGCGAGGGAAGGAACAAAAAATCAAAATAGGAGAGGACCAGCAAAGTGAATTCACAGCTGGATCAAGTTGTATAGATAATATAGACAGACCTTGCCTTTCGTGGATTTACGTTTCGCTGTTTTGATTTTACGCGGGGCACTTATGTGCTCCCTTTTCTTTGCCATTCGTGGATAGAATTGCCAACGTTAACCGTTTCAATTTTCACACACTAAGTAAATAAAGCTGACGTATGCGGTTTATGTAGTGAACACCTAAATAACATTATTTGTCACGAACTTGTAAAAACACATTTAACGAGCCTATTCCTTTGAATCTCTTATTACCAAATTGGACCTGAAATAAATTGTAAAATTGTAACTTGAATAAACAAATTGACTGGCATGTTCATATCTTTTGGCATATTTTAAGACAAAACGTTCTGATCAACATGGGTCCGCAAGTTCATTTTTGAAATAAGGGTGTATAACCCTTGCGCTATGGGAGCTGGAATATTCCGTAAATTGCTGATTACCAAATACGCAGGAGATGTATTATGATGAGAGGCTTTTTAATGCGTTTGCTACAGGAACCGGGTGCCGTTGTGCCTGCGTTCATTTAAATTTGCTTTGACCATAACCTGATGAATCCGCATCCCATTTGTACACATTCACTACGGGAAACGTACAATTCCACAAAGCAGCCAAAATTCCCCCGTCTGGACAGCATGCAGAGCAGGGTAGTAATTAATTACTTTGTAGTTGATTTGCCTTGGAATTGAATTACTTTTTAAAATACGGTAATTGTAAGTGCCATTTTTGTGAAAAAGTACTTGACAATTACTTTCTGAAAGTGATTAATTACTATATTCAATTACTCTTGAGCAACTACATTAATTAATTACATACTTTGCAAGTACTGGAATTACTTGTGGCAATTGAAATTACTCGCGGTAATTGAATTACTAAATTAGTGGCCTCGATAGAGTACTAAATGTCCGAAAAGCAACAAATAAGATAAGGCTTCATTAAGTTTCATGTTAAGCAAATGGCAATAGGGCATTCCTGGATCATATAGGTATAACTTATGATTTCCTATGACTAGTCCAATAATAGCTAGTTTTGTGCACCAGCAAAAGATATTTGCTGCAGGCACGTATGTTTGTAGATGGTTTATCACAATAATTTATTATTTTAAATTTGCTTGTTTAAAATGATGTACTAGCACATGGCTACCTAAATAATACTAAATACAAATATACGACAATAGTTTTTAGTGAAAGTAAGTTATCAAAAAAGTAATTGATGTTGTGTAATTATAATTACAAAGTAATTGATAATTGAATTACTTCATTAAGCGGTAATTGGTAATTAATTACCTTTTTAAAGTAATTTGTACAGCTCTGACAACATGGTAGTCAAAATTTTCCCTGTAGCGAAACGGTTAAGTTGAGAAAAGGATTTGTAAATTTTGTTAATTTTTGCAAGGGTGTTGAGATATTAGTTACAAATTTAGCATGTGTACATGCAATGCCAAGGACAATTTTTGTATTGGTAAACCATCTTTTAATTCACCACTGGCGTGCCTGTGAGTCGCTTTTGCACGATTGAATAAGAAAAAGGATACTCCACTGAATTTGTTTCAGTTTTGATAAGTATTTTGGATTTCTTATTAAAACTCTAAATAAGATGAGGAGCTGAGACACGTTCATCGTGTCTGAAGGTAGTAACTTCTAGCAGTTGTTTGATTTTTTTATTCATTTGTCTCCTGAAAACTTGGTTTTCTCTTAATTTGAAGGTATTGATGTTTCAATAAACAAGAAAGTTTTCAGCATCTAGTTTCATTTTTCTAATTTTTACCCAACAATCCAAGAGGCATTTATTGTAGTTTTAATTAAGCAATTCAAAAAGCTTATTAAAACTCAAACAAATTCAGTGGAGTATCATTTTTCTTATTCAATCATGCAAAGGAGTCACATACAGTCCACGACACAATTACTCTACAACTGTGACAAATCGCCGTGTTTGGCCAAACTAGCAGCTTAAAAGTTCGATTAGATTATTTTAAAAATGTTTGATGAGAAATTATTAAAAAAAAAGTTTAATTTAGTGTTAATATTAATTTTGTGGAAATACAAATTTAAGCACAACACTTGATTTACTTTTAAAATACACGAAAATAAGGGACAAACAAAAATTGTACTGCCATAGGTGCAATGGATTGTGGAAAAACGTTGTCTTTTCAAGAAATGGAAAAAATAGTAGCTTTAAGGCTTGAGAACTTTTCAAATCCTCAGATAGCATGAAAAACCTGAAGAAGTTTTTGGTTTGTTAACAATTACCTGAAAAATACAGATAATTATGGCAAAAATTAAAGAGGTCAAAGTGCAATGGTTACAACAGCAAGGGAACGTAGTGCTATTGAAGGAAAGCAATTCTAGCTAGACAGAAAATTTGTTCAAAGAGTTGGAACAAATGTGAATATTTGAACTGTACAAAAGATAATCAAGAAGTGTCCACATCTACAACGTAACAAACTGAAGTTGTTACATGAATACCGGAAAACCAGGTTATAGGTTGCCCATCACCACAGGAATTGGGTCAACGGATGGGAAAATATATTCAGTGAATCAAAGAAGTTTAATTGGGATTGACTAGATGGGTTTCAATATTATTTTCCAGATTTACGGAACGAAGAAAAATGTTAGGCACGTCGCTACATCAAAGGTGATGGTGTTATGGATCTGGGATGCAATTTCCAACTGTGGGCAACTAGATCTTGTCTTAGAAGGCAAACAAACTGCCCAAAAGTGTTTAACGTTTCTCCAGCAGCAAAAAGTTAACAATGAGGTGTTATTGAGAAGGCCAATGGATTTTTCAGCATGAATACTTCAATCCACACCTCCAGGATTGTTACCACCTGGCTTGGGGACAACGAGTTTTACCATGGCCTGCCCTCTCACCTGACTTCGACATAATAGAGAACCTCTGTTGATCGATGGTTAAGAAAATTTATGTAGGAAAGCAGTTCGATACAAAGGAACAACTTATTGTTGCTATTAGAGCAGCTTGTAATGCAATTCTAAGAAATTTAGTGGAAAATCGTACGACACTCATTTATAACCAATAGAAAAATTAGTTCACGAGCCGTAACCAAGACAACAACAAAAATTTCTTGGAAATTTTTTGTAGGTAGACCATTCTAACTGTGAGGATTTGTGTCGTTACGAGTTTCTTACCGAATCTGCAGTCGAGCATTAATTCATATCCGGAAATTATTTTTCGTGCATTCCAACGTCCACATTCAAAAAAATTTCCGGAAAGAATTAATGCTCTTTTGAGATTATATGTGAAAATCGTACGACACTCATTAATGACCAATAGAAAAATTATTTCACGAGCCGTAACCAAGACAACAAAATTTTTTGGAAATTTTTTGTAGGTAGGCCAACCTAACTGTAAGGGTTTGTGTCATTACCATTTTCTTACCGAATCTGCATTCAAGCGTTAATTCATATCCGGAAATTATTTTTCGTGCATTTCAACAACGTCCTAATTTAATACGACGTTGTTAGACAGCACTCAAAAATTTCCGAAAAGAATTAATGCTTTTATGAGATTATATGTGAAAATTTGTACCACTCCTTTCCTCACAGATCATTGGCTGTGAGAACGAACAATGAAGGTTATACTTGTTACTGAGTTACCAAAGTTTGTTAATAAATTCAGCAGTATATGATTTTTTTTTACAAAACGAGTGTAATCAGGTGTCGTACTCAAATTTTGAATCTAAACCATGAAATTATTCTAGATTTATTCATGTTTGGTATTTTGAACATTATTTGGAATTGAAAGCTATAAAATAATGTACTGTAAATTATTAGATAAGTCTTCTTCCTTAAGCATAAATATTTTCAAGGATTTATTACATTTTTAGGGTGAGAGTAATCAAGTGTCGTGGAGTGCATGTATGCCAATGGTGAATTTAAAGATAATAAATTTAACACAAAAAATTGTCGTTGTCGATGCATGTACACACATACTCCAAATTTGTAATTAACATAAATCGTTTTCAAAAAATAATAAAATTTATGATTTTCTTCTCTCAACTTCAACCCCTTGTATTTTGAAAACTTATTGATATAAACTTTTTGTCTTAAAATAAGCCAGGGAACATACCAGTAAATCTTTTATATGTACTTAGAAACACCCTGTACTTCCAAGCTTGCTACATTTACGGACTTTGCTTTATACTGAAGCCCAAGTTTTTATGGATACACTCAATATACATACACAAAAATTAAGCAAGAAGGTTCATGAGATTAAGCCAGCCAGACAATTCAAAAAGAGACGCAGCCAATATTGGGAGTAGTGATGTGAGCTTGAAAAGTTTCAGTGAAAAGTTTCAAATTTTATAAAACTTTTCAAATTTATAAGTTTCACATGTT
Organism: Agriotes lineatus; assembly: GCA_940337035.1. Classification (NCBI taxonomy): domain Eukaryota; kingdom Metazoa; phylum Arthropoda; class Insecta; order Coleoptera; family Elateridae; genus Agriotes; species Agriotes lineatus. The sequence goes on from OW679194.1 coordinate 209,900,363, forward strand.
TCAAAAATTTCCAAAAGTTTCATAAGTTTCAAAAGTTTCTTATAAGTTTCAAGTCGGTATTACAGATTGCTAATGAAGTCAAAACAAAGCAACCTAAAATACATGAAATTGAAGATGATGAAGAAGAAGAACTTAGATTTACAGACTCATAAGAATCGATTGCTTCTCTATCTCAAGATGAGGAATGAATGAAAGACTGTACAATAAATATGGCAGAAGTTAGTAGTGACGAGGTAACAACTGATGACTATGGTGACATTGAATTAGAAAATAATGAATAAAAATAGGTTTAAATAGTAAATACTAATTTTACTTATACAGTGAGGTCGTAAAATTTGGAATAAATTTAGTATTTCCTAACATGTACGTTTCTGGCTAAAACGCTCGGACCTGTCGATTTTTATTTTTATTTGAGCATTTTTTGAAATAAAATGCATACATACAGGGTGTCCCGTGTATGAGGTATGGTGTTTCGATGTTTTTTTTAATGGAAACCCCCTTTTTTACTTCCTTTTACAATAAAGGAAGTATTGGATTCACCCCAAAAATTCTAAATTGAGTTTTCAACAGATCTTCACGTTTTAGAGTCCCCTGAACCCAAAAAACATATTTTTTTCATTGGTCTGTCTGTCTGTGAACAGAATATCTCAAAAACGAAAAGAGGTATGGCGTTGAAACTTCATATATAAGTTTTTTGTACAATGTAGATGAGACAGCAAGCTTTTGAAGAAAATCGCTTAACCGGAAGTAGGTGTTTCCTCTTGCAATTTTTCAGTTTTTTTCGATTTTTTCAAAAACGGCTGTAACGATTTTTTTCAAACTTCACATTTTATTACTTTTTGAATGTGTATTGATGTGAGGTAGGTTATTTTCCAGTTGAATACTTCTAAAATGGGTTTCTTTTGTTTTTTTTCGATTTTTTTATTAACTCCTATGTTAAATACAACACCCGGTATATTATTATATTTTTGAATTCAGCTTAAAATTCTAGAGAAAATTTGTCTCTTCAACTAACGCTCTATTTTGTACCGTTTTTGCAGAATTTATAATTTAGAAATTAAAAATAAAATTTTTGACTAATTATAAGATCACCGTAAAAGGAAGTTGTGTGCGTGTATCACACCAGATTTTTTATTACGGAATCTGAAAGAACGCATCTTTTTACTTACGGTAAGGTAATTTTTGGGTATAGGTCACATTACCAAAAATTAAGAAAAAAAATAATTTATTTTAAGAAGTGTGATTTTACGCTTTTATCAATGACAGCAATCAACAGAAAACATATCGGTCGTCTTAGTTACTGTCAGGCAGACAACGGTGCACAATTTGTATATTTAATTTAGTTGTTTTAGAAATTACAAAATTAGTATTTTGGAATTTTTAAATTTTTTCTTAATTTTTTATCATCTGATCTATACTCAAAAATCAGCTTACCGTAAGTAAAAAGATGCGTTCTTTCAGATTCCATAATAAAAAAAGAGGGTTTCCATCTAAAAAAAACATTGATAACGCCATACCTCATACGCGGTACACCCTGTATGTATGCATTTTATTTCAAATAATGCTCAAATAAAAATAAAATCGACGGGTCCGAGCGTTTTAGCCGGAAACGTACATGTTAGAAAATACTGAATTTATTCCAAACTTTACGACCTCACTGTATATATTATTTTTAAAAACTGTGTCTTGTAATTTCATAATTTGTAACCCCTTTTAAGTAAAATTAATGTTCTGTTTAAATATTATATATTGGTATTACTGTATTAGATACTTTAAAATGCTGAAAGCTACTTAAATGTACAGGAATCCTAAAAGTTTCACAAGTTTCATAAGTTTCAATGTTTTCATGAAACTTTTCAAAATTATAAGTTTCATGAAACTTAACATCACTAATTGGGAGTAAGCCCAAAGACTGAGACAATCATATCGGCCATCCAAAAAAATAAAAAGTTTCGAGGCTGTAGAGAATGCAACTGCAAAAAATTAAATACCTAAATATTATATAACTGACGTGCAGAGCCACTGTGGACGCAAGGTAGGATTTCAGTTAAAATACCTTATGGAACAACACACAACAGTAAACAAAGTGGCTGATGCACAGTTGACAACTTTGTTTAATATAATGTTAGGAAGTTGAATTTAAAAATAAAAATTGTACGAAGCAAGGAAATATTGACATTTTAGTGTGCAAATTATTTTTTATAACACACTGGTTAGAGAAAATGCTAATATGAGTTTTCATCATCGTTAGCCTTGTAGAAAACATCCCCACCCCCTGCATTGCCTCTCCTCTTTGAGGAGGTTTACACATGAAGACCACACATCTCCAAAAGTTGTAATGGCAAATCGTGGTCAAGTCAGCACAAGACTTTTGTGAGGCAATATCACCTACCCACCTTCACTGTGTTTTTTTTGTATAATCCATCATCTGTGGAAGATTTGTCATTATTATCAAACTAGATTGTAGATCAAAAAGTTCATTTTGATAAAAAAAACTACAAGACATATGCTCCAAGTTTTTAAAATATTTAAAAAAAATATGCACTTATTTTTAACAGCTATTCAGCGGTAAGACATCAAACTGAGCATCAAAAAAATATCACTAACGAATGTAATAAATTCGAGTATTTTTAAATACAAAACAGAAGCACCACACAAACTCGAGCATCGCTGAGTTTTCAAAAAGTCAATAGCACAATAAATTACAGAAATAATGAATGACTATACTATGCAACAATACAAAACTACAATTTGTCACCACTGAGGTGGAGATTAAGTTGACAATTTACTTAAGCTGTAAGTTCTATTTTCAAGCAAATTAATGCTCTCCTATATATCTGTTGTGGAGAAGTGATTGGAGTAGAAATCCATGTTTCAAATTAAATACATTTATTTTGTGAGAGTAGTTTTGAAAACTTACTTGATATGAATCAAGACTTTTGTATTTCAAAAATGAAAACATTTATATATCTGAACAACAACCTTATAATAGTTTATGAAAATGCAGTAAGGCTTACTATTAGTTAAATAAACAAGCAAACTATAATTGTGACTCACAACTTTAAAATGTAAACACAACTAATTTGTTGCTTTAGGAATGAAATACAGGAAAATCAATTCCATTTTAAGATCTACAACAATGCAGTCCCCTCTCTATTATGCATCAATACTAATGTAGTTCTTGCATGAGTTTCAAGACACCATTTCTATTTAGATATTGGAGAATTATGCAGTTGTAACAACTACAGCTAGCTTTCTAGAAACTGCATTACTCTCACTGTATACATTATATTAATTTAATCTGTTTTTGTAGCCATTAAACTTTGTTTACACATTTCTATATCAACATAACTTAACCATCTACTTGATACGCATAAATTAAAATAAACACATTTTTTAACTGATGGATATGTAATGAAGTAATTTAAGTTGAATGTGCGAATAAAACCCAGCAAGCATTAACCAAAAACAACACCCAATCTAGTTCTTTGTAACTTAGGTACACTTAAAATAGGAGGAAATCGACTGCAAATTCAAGATTTTTCAACAAAAAATTGATATATATTCACGTTACTTGTATGAATTAACAGACGCAGAAAAAAGAAAGCGATTGTTATTTACTATACACCATATGTAATGTACATAATGTAAATTACATATTTTATACTGCTCAACAAAAATATTCACAAGTTGTAGAGGTGAACATGCCAAAAATGAAATCAAGTAATGTTTTTTTTACTGAAAGCCAACTTCTCAAATGGTGCATTACGAGTTGCAGCATAAATGTACCTAACGGAACTGTACGATTGCTGGTTAAATCAAAGAATGTGCTGGCAAGCAGCCGACTGATTGACCTGAACTGCAATAGCATGCAGTTAGATTTAATATTAGCATGTACGCATATAGAGAAAGAAACTTGTTGGCATTTTCACCTATCAATTGCAATATCTGTATCAACAGCGCTAATCAGAGTGAACGGGCACAACTTGTTAAAAACAAAAGACAAGCATGTGTTAAAATCAGGTTATCCATGCCGGAGTCAGGTTTTTGTTATGTTATTACAGCATTTTTTACCTTTCCTTGCATAATGAGTCGAATTGTGAGTGTAACGTTCGGATCATCGTTTAACATTGCTTTATCCAAATCCATGTTGTGTAGAAAGGGTCAGGGCTAGGAAAGGTCTGTGGGTTCAGTTCTGAAACAAAAAGTCATAATTAGTAACCGCATTTTTCGCTCTAGATACGGGGAGTGTATTATATAAAATAAGTAGACGCGGGGACACAAGAGTTAAATTTAACCACAATTAACAGTAACAACAAGCTGTGGTACATAGTGATATGCATAATACATAACCACAGCGCGTTATGCTTTGAACGTTAATAGAAGCATTTCGGTGCCATCGCACTTTCACACAATACTGTAACCACTTACACGTGAAATAATTATGAGAAAAGGCTTACTATAAAATTTGTGGGAGTACAAAATTAAAAATAATGCAGATAACGATTTGGTGTTGCGTCTCACTCGTTGTCCACGTGTTTACTTCACGCCACAATGCTACCAACTCAGCGCCCACGGTGCGCTAAACGATCGATAGTAAAAACCCTATCTCAATATGCGCGCTTAAATTTGAATCTTTAGCTATGCGGTTTTAGATTCGGTATCTAGCACCACTTCATAACAGTTGAGAAATAATATATTTGTTATGAAATTTCAACGTACGCTTAAACTTAAACACTTCCTGTTTATCTAAATAATGATTATTCAACGTCAAGTTCAAACAAACAGTAAAAACTATTTTTAAACAATTTCCGTGCTTAAAAAATTTCTATCAAAAATAAAAAGCTGCTAAATTTAATTATGCTTTGAAAACGGGACTGAGATACGTATTTTTAAGTGCAAATGATATTTAGACATATTATGTGTCAGAGCAGAAATAATAATAGAGTGAATGGTGCTTTACTTCAAATTGAGGACAAATATTTAAAAATGGAATGGACCATTGTATAGCAATTAATAACACTGGGGATCTGCGTTAGTAAATATAGTGTAATTTTATACTAAAAACAATAATAATGAGCCGTATTCTTATTCCATGTTTAAAGCTGTGGTAACTTTAGTTAACCACAGCTTAAACTATAAAAATACGGCCGAATGCTTTTATTTTAAATCAGCTAAAACCATAACTACCAATAAAAAAAATGGAGACCTGTTATCTGTAGTCTCTAGTCTATCGTAAAAAATGGTTGCCAAGTGTTTATAAATCAAGACGCACACACACAAATTCATCATTTACCTATGTAGTTTTCTAAGTATTGAAGATAACTTATAATCACAATTTTATTAATTTTAATTGTACCTTTATCATTCATACCATTACTCAACATTAATTAATATTTATATAGTATACAAGCTCTTAAAAAATGCTAGAGAGTAAATATTTGTAAAATATGAAAGCATTAGGTATATTGACTCAATTATTTCATTAAAAAATAAAATATTATGCGAGTCATAATTCAGTAGGTACCTATACGAAAGAATGCATATTTATGTGTTTTATATTATTGTAAAAGACATTTTGGAATGAAGTAGACTTGCTTAGTGTTTTTACAAAGCATACCTATGTATAAGTTTAGTGTATGCAACTGTGATATGAAACACGTTGCGGTGATAATATACAATACGGGTAACAAATTGGATTTGTGCTTCTGTCCTGCTATTTTCTTCTGTTTATGGCTATTGATGTAGGTACTACTAAGAGCTAAAATGGTAGCCCTATTTTTCTTCGATCTCTTTACATCTTTTGAATTTTTTCTATGAAACGGTAATGTAAAAAGGTTATAAAAATAGTGTTTTTCTACTCCTGTAACTAAAATGCAATTTAACTTACTAACATACACGTCGCTAAGTGACCTTTTAATCATACCTTCATAACCTGTGACTTAAGAGCCTCTTAGTCACGGGCTGAAGTTGGCAACGACGTTTTAGTCACGGAGCGAAGTTATGTTCAAACAGTATTTGCTTTATTAGCCACAGCCAAAACTAAATTCAAGTTAGTTTTCAACAGTCAACTTTGACGTTTGTCAAGCATAATTTAACTTAACATAATATTCAAAATTTTAATTAAATAATATGATGTTATATTGTCTAAATTTGTGGTAGTTTATTAAACACTCGTGACTAAAGCAACGTTTATAAAACTTGTTACATAATATACTGCTACAAGTGAATATATAACATTTTAGTTTGTTTGGATTTCTTGTGCCCAGTATAGAATTACAGCTACTAGAAGTGTGTGAGAAGTGACCGGGACCTTTGTAAAGAGAACTAACAACGCCAGTGATTTAAAATAAAGTACTTTGAACCATTTTCTAATTAAACGGTTAGATGATACCAAAAGGCTGATTGACAGAAAATGTTACCTATTTAGCTCATTAAGTCATACCAGTATTACCTATAAATACCATGGGAAATAGTTAAATTAACTAAGTAGGATAAACAGCCGACAAAATAGTATATTACAGCCCTAGATGGGAAGTGTTTCATTACTGTCGAGAGATTAGTTAGCTGATTGAGACGCGAAGCGTCGAAATCAGCTATTATCTCGAGACTAAGGAATCTAAGGATACTTCCTGTCGAGGTTTGTATACTATTTTATTCGCAACCACTTTATTCTAAACAATAATTGAAAAAATTATTATATTATGATACGACAGGTTGTGACGCGCATGAATGGATCAACGAGATTCCCAGTGTCTCTACCTACTCAGCGGTCGGGAATGTACTTCCCGCACTCACTTCCCGCACTTGAGCAGGAAGTGAGTGCGGGAAGTAGCGGGCGGAAATGTACGACTTCCCCCTCTCAAATTAGGTCAGGAATGTTAACATTACATATATGGTTACGAATAAAAGTTTTTTATAGTGGGTTATTATTATTTATTATTAGTCCTGTCCATTCCATAAAGCAGGGGTCGGCAACCTGCGGCCCGCGGGCCGCATGCGGCCCTTTGCAACTTTTTGCGCGGCCCGCGAAAGCACCAATATAACTTTAGGAAAAATCAACAAACTTAGAGCGTTTGCGTGCCGAAATGTGGCCGGTGACAAAAATGCGTGATAAACAGGAGCATAGTGGGAAACCTATTTTACTGCGCAAGTTTAATCCCCACTCCCCAGCGAATACGACGTCTCGCTTAGCAAGTGTGCATTCTTTCTAGTGATGGGCATAATCGGATGATTTCAATAATCGGAATGTTCCATTTCGGAATGTTTATAAAATCGGAATATCATCCGAATATTTTACATTCCGTAAATGCAAGCAAGGGAAAACGAGCGAAATAACAACAAGCGGAAGGAAGATGAAGTGCGTGCAAATTTACGATGAGAGCACTCGCCGTCGCCCCGTAAGCCCTTATCTGCGTTGGCATCTATTGTTTGGGTTTGTAGGACGGTCAGTAATAGCTATTTACGTTATTAGACCGGTAGTAACATTTTTATGGCCGCGCCAATACTTTACAGGTCGAACCGTAGGGCGAGACCTGTATGTTTGACAAGGCCATAAGAATTCTACCGGTCGTGTATCGTATAAGATTTTTTAGGATACTGCATTGGTAACTAGCGTTTACATAGTTACAAACGAGTCCGGTAGATAAAATTTACCGGCCTAGACCAGTAGTAGAACTACCGGCCGGTAAATTTTATCTACCGGACTCGTATCCTAAAAAATCTGATACGATACACGACCGGTAGCATTTTTATGACCTTGCCAAACATACAGGTCTCGCCCTACGGGCTCAACCTGTAAAGTATTGGCGCGGCCATAAAAATGTTGCTACCGGTCTAATAACGTAAATAGCTATTTTAGGATACTGCATTGGTAACTAGCGTTTACATTGTTACAAACGAGTCCGGTAGATAAAATTTACCGGCCTAGACCAGTAGTAGTTCTATTACTACTGGTCTAGGCCGGTAAATTTTATCTACCGGACTCGTTTGTAACTATGTAGACGCTAGTTAGCAATGCAGTATCCTAAAAAACAATTTATGAGTTTGAGTGGCACAGTGGGATATGAGGAAATAAAATATTTTTTCAAATTATTACAGTAGTTACGTTAATAGACTTTCGGAAAATGGTAGTGATGTTTTAAAGTTTAATAGCACATAAAGTACATAATAGATAGTATAAAACAATACTTGAATTTGAAGTCTGTAGGTGTACTATCTAATAATTAATCTACGAAATACCACTGCCATTAGTGCCATTCACGTATCATACACGTGCGCACACGGCGCGACCCGTCGACATTCGCCAACCAGCATATAGCAGTCAAGTGAGTCAATACAACATTCCGTATTCCGTTCAGTGGCATTTCGTTTTCTCATTTTGTGTACCGAATAGTAAAATAATCGAATTCCGAAAGTTCCGAATTTTGTGCACCGAACAGTAAAATAATCGAATTCCGAAAAGTAATAGGAACCTTCCGATTTTTTGAACAATCGGAAACTTTCCGATTATTCATTCCGGATAGGCCCATCACTAATTCTTTCATTTCGCCAGTTTGCTACTGTATGTTCATATGTGCGTTCATGTTGACAGCCGGATGACGTTTCACTACAATATATGATATAAAAGCACTATTTAAGTTACATTTGAATGTGCGGCCCGCATAAAAAAATTTATTTTGAAAATGGCCCGCCGTCCGAAAAAGGTTGCCGACCCCTGCCATAAAGGAATATAGGGCGCATTCGCATTTCACTAGCATTGTTTAAATTCAGGGGTGCTAGCCCTGAATTTCTTATATCTCTTCTTGTATCCTCTGTGTAGTTTGGTTGGTTTTCCTTTTCTGTACTATTTTATACATTTGTATCATTCGTCACTGTATCACACATATCTTGCACTAAAGTCTTCCATTTAATAATAATTTTACTTCTCTCCCATAGTTGTTTATTTGAAATTGTAGATGGCCCGTATATGTTTAGAATTTTTCTTAGGCATTTATTTACAAATATTTGTAAACCTTTGGTTTGTTTTTTGTTTATTGCCCATGATTCGCAACCGTATAGTAATGTACTTTTAATATTTCAGTTAAAAATGCGGATCTTATTTGTCGTTGATAGATCTTTGGAATTACAGATTGTTCTAAGTTGGTTGAAGGCAATCTGGGTTCTCACTATGCTACGGTTAATGTCTTTTTGGCAGTTTGTATTTTGTTTCAGAACACTACCTATAGTCTTTTCACTAAACATAAAAACACAAAGTGGCCTTTGATTTCTAAAATTTCATGAGTGTACTCCCAAAATGCATCTTTTGTCTAGGAATGTACTTACAAAAAGTTACTAAAACAAATAGGTTAAGAGTGACATTTAATTAGCATCTGTCATAACTACTTTTAAGGATGTTAAACAAATACTATGTTGGATACTATTGATGTAGCATTTATTAAAAAGTATTTTTATTACATTTTATAAAGGTTCAGGCAAGAATTTCCAGAATAGTATGTACTTTCACACTGAATTAATGATATTTATTAATTGTCATTTTTAAATTCAAAGTCACCTTTATGCAGGTATGGAAACCTGTGCAAAACAAAATACAGAATCCCTAGCAGACAAATTTTACGTATATGCCAACTTCAAAAAAATTTATATGTTTTTGTGTTTACTGAATGGCCTATAAGTACAATACTTCGTTCAGCTTCTTTATCTTTTTCCCATCAATTTCCACTTCCACCGTTTCTGTCGTGTTTATTTCATAATATTAGTTTTGTTAACATTCATTTTTAAACCCACTTCTCCTGCATTTATTTTTACAGAGTTTATTTATGATTGTATATGTGCCAATTTCTCTGCTATAAGACATGTATCGTCTGCAAATTCCAGATCTTCTAAGTGTTGTCCAAAATTCCATATTAATCCTTTTTTATTCCTGAAGGATCGTTCCATAATCCAATCTGTGGCTATCAAGAAAAGGAGGAGAGAAAGGACACAGCCTTGCCTAACTCCACTATCAATTCTAATTTAGTCTGTGATAGTGCCATTGTTTTCTATTTACGCTCCATAGTTATTGTATAAAAATTTAATTATTTTAATTATCTTTAGAGGAATGCCATATGCTTCTACTATTTCCTATAAACTTTCGCGATTTATTTTGTCGAAAGTCTTTTCAAAGTCTATAAATCCCAAAAATATGTCTCTCTTCCATTCTAAGGCCTCATCTATCATTATTCGTAATGTACAAATTTGATCTATACATCCACGTCGTGGTCTAAATCCTGCTTGATTGTTTCTCAGATTTTTATCTACTGGTTCTTTTATTCTTTCTATTATTATGTGAGTTAGTATTTTACTTGTTGTATTTAACAAGGTAATGGGTCGCCAGTTTCCGAAACGTGTAGTATCGCCTTTTTTGGGGATTTTTATAATTAGTCCTTCTGTCCATTCTTGAGGTATTTTTTTCTGTGTTCCATATTTTATTTAATAGGCAGTGGATCAACTCAATGACTGTTTCTCCTCTTGCTTTTATTAAGTCTGCTGATATATTGTCCATACCTGCTGCTTTCCCTCTCTTTAGTTTAGAAATGGCTCTTGTTACTTGTTCCTTCCTCTTGCTTTTTATATATATCGCTGAAATACTCCATCCATCTATTTGAAATTCTTTGATCTTTTAGAATGTTTCCTTTGTCTCTTATTTGCATTGATTTATTTTGTTTTTGTCTAGAAAGTTTTTTGGTAATTTCGTAGACCCTTTTCATGTCATTTGACCCTGCTGCCAGTTCCGCCTCTATTAATTTCTTCTCTTGGTTTCTCTTATCTCTCCTAGCGCGCTTTTTGACTTCTTTGTCCAATTCTCTATATAATTTGTGAAAACTCTCTTTTCGATTGTAGTGTGTTTAACTTAGTATCCTCAAATTTATTTTTCTTCATTCCTCAATTAGCCTCCATGTTTCACTTGACATCCATTCTTTGATTTCGCCCTTTCTTATGCCTATTGTTTCTGCCGCTGTCTCATTTATCGCGGTCTTGTAACTCTCCCAGATATTTTTCAATACTTCTTCTTCTTGCGGTGCCTATCCGTTTCGGATGTTGCGGCTATTAACATGGCTATCCTAGCTTTATTGGCTGCTGTTTGGAAGAGTTGTGTTGTAGTTAGAGAGAACCATTTTCTTAGATTATGCAGCCACGATATTCTCCTTCGTCCTGGGCCTCGCCTTCCGTACACTTTTTCCTACAGAATGAGTTGTAGTAGGCCATATCGGTGTTCATTACGCATTATGTGGCCCAGGTATTCCATTTTGCGTTGTTTCACAGTGGTAAGTATTTCATAGTCTTTCTGCATTCTACGCAATACTTCCCTATTTGTAACCCGGTCGACCCATGAGATTTTCAGAATGCGTCTATAGCACCACATTTCAAACGCCTCCAGCTTCTTGGTAGATGCTTCGGTCAACGTCCAAGATTCCACTCCATAGAGAAGAATCGTGAATACGTAGCAGCGCAGTAAACGAATTTTTATTTGTAACGGGAGGTCGTGGCTCTTAAATATTGTGCTTATTCTCATGAACGCTGCCCTGGCTTTCTCAATTCTCTGCTTTATTTCAGCTGAGTGGTCCCAATGTTCGTTTAAACTTGTCCGTGTATTTCTCGACTCTTGTTATCTGTTGTTGGTTAACTATTAGACGTCCCGGTGGTATTACGTTCTTGCTGATGACCATATATTTAGTTTTTTGTATGTTAAGTTCAGACCATAGTTTTGGCTTGATTCTGCGATACGTGATATTAGGATTTGTAGACCTTCTAGGCTATCTGAAAACATAAATGTGTCGTCTGCGTACCTGATGATATTGAGACGTTCTCCGTTTATCAGTATTCCCTCATCGATATCATCTAAGGCTAATTTCATAATGTATTCGGAGTAGATGTTAAAAAGTAGCGGGGACAGCACACAGCCTTGTCTCACACCTCTTTCTATTTTGATCTCCTCAGTCAGTTGATTACCTATCTTGATAGCTGCTGATTGGTTATAATAGATGTTGTTAATGATAAGCAGATCTTTTTCATCAAAACCAACTGTTTTTAAGATTGATATTAAATCGTCATGTTTGACCTTATCGAAATCCTTCTGATAGTCAACAAAACACACATATATGTCGCAGTTCACGTCCCTGCAGTGTTGGAAGAGGACTTGAATAGCGAAAAGAGCGTCTCTTGTACCTAGTCAGTCGCGAAAGCCAAATTGTGTGCTAGTTAGTTGTGCTTCGCATTTTTTGTATATCCTCCTATGTATTAGCTTTAGAAAAGTCTTGATAAGATGACTCATTAGACTGATAATTCTATAGCCGTCACATTTTTTTTTTGCATTTGGTTTTTTTGGTAGAGTTATAAATGTGGACTTACTTATTCAAGTGGGATTATTCCTGTTTCATATATGTTATTAAACATTGCAGTGAGCCATTTGATTTCGTCACTCTCCATGATTTTTAAAAATTCTGCATGAAAGTTGTCTGCTCCCGTCATCTTCCCATCCTTTAATCCTCTTATTGCGGCTATCACTTCTTCTTGAGTGATTTCAGGTCCGGTGTTGCATATTGTGTTCAATGTATTGTATGTATCATTGTTTCTATTATCATCGAAGGTCTTTTCAGCATAGTTTTTCCATATTGTTTGTATTTCACTTACATCCAATATTATATTGCCCTCATTGTCTTGTAAACATTCGGTTTTCTTTGGTCGATGTAATCCTGCCGCTTCTTTCACTTTTTTGTGAAGATTAAAAGAATCGTGTTTGCCATCCAGTGATTCTATCTCTTTGCATTTTCCACCAACCAAGCGTTTTTGGCCTCTCTAATCTTTTTCTTTATCTCTTTATCAATTTGTTTGTATCTGATATTGTCTTTGTTCTTAGTTTTTCGTCTTTCTTTTATCATATCCAGTATGTCGTCTGCTATCCATATCCTCTTTTTTACCCTTGCTGGACATAAATAGATGTCAAGAATTTCTTGGTTTGTCTCTTGTAACTTTCAATACTTAAGTTATTAATATCTCCTAAATCTCCAAGTTTTAATTGTAGCTTTTTTTTTGGAAATCCTCTCGTTCCTTTTCATTACTAATCCGTTGGGTATTGTATTTTATTCTGAAATGTGTTGTTTTTTTGATTATTTTTAGTTTTATTTTAAAATTACTTCTCAAAAGTGCATGGTCGGAGCCTATATCAGCTTCCCACATCGCTCTTACATCTAGGAGGCTTCTTCTAAATCTTCTGTCTATTGCTATGTGATCTATTTGATTTCTGATGTTGTCTCCCGATGATTTCCAGGCAACTTTATGTATTAACTTATGTTGGAAAATACTACCTCCAATCATCAAATAGTTTAATGCACAGAAGTTAGCAAATAAAGTTCCATTTTCATTTATGTCTCCGAGGCCTTCCTTTCCCATAATTTCTTTTTTTCCTTTGTTATCGTTCCCTATCTTTGCGTTTAAATCGCCCAGAACAATTTTTATATCCTTTTTGTGTTTGCGCTGAATATCATGATATACTTTTTGTAATTGTTTACAAATTTCTTCTTTGTTCTCTAGTTCACTTGTATTTGTCGGAGCGTATACATTAATAATACATATATTTATAAACCTTGCTTTAAATCTGGCTGTTATTATCTTTTCCGATACTGGGTCCCATTCAAGTTACGCTTTTTTTGCTCGTGGCTTTAACATAAATGCAACCCCATGTTCGTGTTTAGCATTTTCTTCCTTATGTCCAGAATATAATATCGTATTCTGAATGTTAAATTTCGTTTCTCCACTGCCTATCCACCTAGTTTTACTCAATCCCAAAATATAAATTTTGTATCTTTCCATTTCTTGGTCTATTTGGTTCGTTTTGCTTATTTCGTGCATCGTTCTCACGTTCCAATTTCCAATAAATATTTTCTTGCGTATATCTAATTCTGCTATCTTTGTATTATTATTATCGGTAATCCATATTTCGTCGCGATTGTCTTCATTTTCTTCCTTGCTAAACGGCGCCTTTACCGGTTTTTTGAAAAGCTGCCTGTATTTGTGATCTTCCTTGACTGCCTTATAATAGCTTCGTTATCGTTTTCATTTGAGTTGGATTGGCTGCCCTCGATATTTTCTGGTGATCGTTGACTAATAGTTCTTCCCATCTTCTTATTCTCCCCGGACTCATGATGCCCATTTCTTTGAGATCCTCTACAGAATGGCTTTGCCATTTACGCATAATTTTTTATATTTCAAAAATGCTCTGTATCCTTTCTCTCGTGCTATTTTCAGGTGTCCAATTAATTCTTTTCTTTGAGTCTGAATGTTCTTTGGAAATCTTCACAAATCCAAATGTTCGTATTCCTCAGATTTTTAGTTGACTTTAGGATGTACATTTTTTTGTTTTGGCGTGTAACCTCAATTAGTATTGGCCTAGTTTTATTTGTTTGAAATTTTCCCAGTCTATGTGGCTCTCGAATTTCTTCTACTGCAATGTTTTGAACCTTTATTTTTTGCAGTAATTGTAAAACTTTTTCTCTCGTTTTTGCACCTGTTTCATTTTCATTATCCGTTAAACCTTGTATTATTAAGTTTCTCTTCCTTATATCTCTTTCCAGTTGCTCTATAGGGTTGATCTTGCTCATTTATTTTCTTTTTTAGCGTATTATTTTCCGTTTTTAAAAGTCTCATTTCGCGTATATTTATTTCAAGTTTTTGGTGTATCCCGTTTATTTGTTGTTATAGTTTTTTAAACATTTTCTTTACTTCCTCCATTTTGGTTTAGAATATTTATAAATAATGATTTTTATCCGATTTATTTACTGCTTCTTTCGATATTTATTTTGTCCTTGTTTTATTTATTACTGCGTTAAAACTTAACGCCTATATGTACATTACCCGTTACACTATTTACAAAACCACATCTGTTTACTCCACAATTACACCGAAAATCTTTCCTAGTGCGTTATAAGCAGTTTTAATTAAATCATTAATTGTTTTGTTCAAAATGTACTTAAGTAATACTTTTTATTTCATTTTGGAACCAGAATATTGTTTATTGACCTTCGATAGCAGACGTAAAATGACTTTTTTCTATGACAATTACTAAAAGTAGGCCTTTTAGCACTAGCTTGTTTCACTAATAAAAATGACGTTTATTTGAAATCGCAATTAAAGTACCAAAAGTAACAAAATAATAATAGACCTAGGACAAACAAGAGAAATAATATTAGCTGGCGACTTTAATGCGAGAACAGGTAAAAAGAGTAATCATTCCGTAGTGGGAGCACATGGAGAAGAAACTGTAAACAACAATGGAAGAAGATTGATAGATCTATGTGAACAAAATTCACTTCGTATTACCAATGGATACTTCAGACACAAAGAAATACATAAATTTATTAATTTATTACTTTATAATCAAACAACAAACATCTACCAAAATAATAGACGTACAAGTATATCGAGGCGCGTCGTGTGGAAGCGACCATTATTTAGTGAGAGCAAAAATTATGATACCTTGGAAAAATAACAAGAAAGGAAAAGGAACAAATAACCAGTCATATGACAAAATAGAATATCCCTGATACAATCTAACAAGTTTTGACTACCCTAGCGTGATCTATCTGTATCAAAAACGACTTGATGAAAAATTAAACGAAACTACATATAATACAGTAGAAGAACTCTATTAACATATAACTGTCAATATACATCAGACTGCTAAAAAAACGCTAGGTGAAAGTGAAAACAGACCAACGAATAAGAACTGTATGTGGTCCGAAAAAATAGAAGAACAGACGAAAAAGAAAAAAACAGCTTACTTACGATGGTTAAATACAAAGAATGACAAACATAGAAAAGAATCTAGAGAGATTCAAAAAGAAACACGAAGGATAATAGGGGAAGAAAGAGAAAACATGTGGGAAAATAAATGCTGAGATAGACACATACAGGGTGTCTCAAAAATAATGGGACACCGATTAGCCATAGATTCCTTACGTCATAATAAATCGATTAAACCTAATATACCTTAGTACAAAGTCCCTTCAGTAAGAAGTTATAGGGCCTTGTAGTTCAATTTTTAATTTTTTATTTTTTTGTTAATTTCCACAAATGTAGAGATATCGATTTGAATTTTGGTATACATACTTACTATTATATACTACACTAATAGAAAAAACTCCATAAACTAGACTTGACTGTAAAGGGCACTTTACCTAACTTTTAAAAAAAATTTTAGCTCTAATTTCGTTATATATAAGTTTTATTAAAATTTGAGGTTATTCTCTGAAAGAGAACTAAGAAGCACAAAAATAATGTACTCTTAGTTCTTAAGCCTAAAAGCAACCGTTTACCGTAAAATGCCGATCAAAGGTTTTTGGTTATCATTAAAATGGGCAATTATCAAGTAGCCATGATCACAAAAACAATGGGTAATGATTGTAATCTAGTAAAAAACAACAAGAAATCAATTAATGACGTTGGTTACATCAGGTTTTTGTCTTGTGTGCTTACGAAAATGCTGCGACATAACGAACCTTTCAGCATTGGAGAAAACGTTATGTAGCGGCATTTTCTTAAACATAAGAGAACAAATTCTTATGTCACTAATATCATTAATTGATCTATCATTGTTTTTTACTAGATGACCATTGTTTTTGTGATCATGTCTACTTAATAATTACATGTGTTAGTGACAACCAAAAACCTTTGATAGGTAATTTAAGGTAAACGGTTGCTCCTACGCCTATGAAGTAAGAGTACATTATTTTTGTGTATTTTAATTTTCTTTCAGATAATAACCTAAAATTTAAAAATATATTACAGATAACAAAGTTAGAGCTAAAAAAAGTTTTGAAAGTTAGGTAAAGTGCCCTTTACAGTCAAGTCTAGTTTATGATTTTTTTTATATTAGTGCAGTATATGATAGTAAGTATGTATACCAAAATTAAAATTAATATCTCTACATTTATGGATATTAACAAAAAAATAAAAAATAAAAAATTGAACTTCAAGGCCCTATAACTTCTTACTGAAGAGACTTTGTACTAAGGTATAGTAGGTTTAATCGATTTATTATGACGTAATGAATCTATGGATAATTGGTGTCCCATTTTTTTTGAGACACCCTGTATATAGGAGACAAACGTTGTACAGAGATATGGAAGTTTATTAAGAATATAAAAGCACCAGTACGAGAAAAAGTTAAAATAAGCACAATTACCTTAGAATCGTGGACCCAATACTTTACAAATCTTTTTAAAGAAGATCGTCAAGCTTTTATACCAAATACGAAAATTCATACCACACCAATCAAATTCGAAGGTAAACATATAACAGTAACACCAGAACAAATCCAAACTAAGGTAAAACAATTAAGAAATGGAAAGTCACCAGGTCCTGGAATAATCCCAGCAGAATTAATAAAACATGGATCAGACAAACTATATCGCATGATAGCCAAACTATTTACAATGTGCATTAATGGTCAGAAGGTTCCGCATAAATGGAGATTAGTCTATATAACATCACTGTTTAGAAAGTGTGACCGAACCAAGAGTAATAACTATCGAGGTTTATCGGTTACCAGTACGTTCAGTCGATTTTACGGAAGAACTGTAAGAGACCTAATCGAGAAAGAATATAGCGATAAAGAATCGGAACGTCAAAGCGGATTCAGAGCCGCCAGATTATGCACTGATAATACTTTCTGCATAAAACAATAATAGAGAAAGAACTAACCTATGGAAGAGAAGTGCATTTATTATTCGTCGATTTATCAAAGGCATACGACACAGCACCGATTACAAAATTATGGGAAGCATTAACAGACATACAAATCAACCACACTCTTATAAGGGCAGTTCAAGATTTATACAACACCTGCATATCAAAAGTGAAAATAGACAACAAATTCTCACAAGGATTTGCAATAGAAAAGGGACTACGACAAAGTTGTTGTAGTATATCACCTACCCTCTTTAAAATATACGTAGAACACGCATTAAAAGCCTGGAAGAAGAAATGTGGAATGTTGGGGTATGAAATTAAAAACAATACATTGTTCACTCTACAAGTTGTGAATGACCAGGTAGTAATTGGACAATCTAACAATGACATAAAATACATGACCAGGAAACTACTAGAAGAGTACCGACAAGAGTACCAAAATATATGGGCGTTGGAATAAAATTAGGAGATCTAACTGTCCAGAACGGTACAACGGTCGAAGAAGTGGATCAATACAAATATCTAGGGGTAACATTTACGAATGAAGGCAAAGATACAACCGAAATTCAAAACCGAATTACACAAAGTCGGAAAGTCACAGGTGCTCTGAATGGTATATTGTGTTCAAAAAATACAAACAAGAAGAACAAGCTAAGAATATATAATTCTACTATAAAAAGTGTACTAACATACGGCAGTGAAATATGGAAATGACGGAGAACGATAAAAATCAAATTTTAGCCACTGTAATGGATGCCATAAGGAAATCAGCGAGAATTTCAAAACTAGAACACAAAGCAAACGAATACATCAGACAATTAATGGAAATAGAAAAAAACGTCGTAAAAGAAATAGAAGAAAAACAGTTAAAATGGTACGGACATGTCCAGAGGATGGAAGAAATAAGACTGCCGAGACAATGGACACCACACGGAAGAAGAAAAAGAGGAGACCGAGGAAGAATTGGAGTCAAGGGATCCAAAAATCCATGAGTGAGAGACATCTAAATGAAGGAGAATTGAATGAGAGAAGACAGAGGAGACTGGGAATCGCAAGGCATAAAACGCTATAACGCGAATTTACATATATTAAAGTACCTCAAAATCGTCATTAAAATACGAGAAATCGGCAGTAAAGTAATTCGACAGATAAACGTCAACCGACGTTAACATAACCTATAAATGTTGGTTAAAATGTTGTAATTTCACGATTTCTCGATTTCAATAGAAACAAAAATATACAGAACACTTTACAAACACAGAGAACAATTTACAGATTTTGTAAGACGTACGCTAACACCACACTACAGTAAACCACCACATTTTTATGGATTACCAAAGATACACAAACCAAATGTACCACTTAGGCCAATAGTTAGTTCTATAGGTTCTCCTTGTCACAGTTTAGCTAAATATTTACTTAAGATACTGACTCCTATATCAGGAAATACAGACACGTATATAAAGAACACGCCCCATTTCCTTGAAAAACTTAAAGAAGCAAACATAAACACACAACACTTAATGGTTAGTTTCGATGTAGTTAGTCACTTCACTGGAAGACTTTGACCAACAACATGTCTACACGTACACCAACAAACCAGTAGTTTGGTGGAGATATGTCGATGATGTTTTTGCAATTTGGCCTCATGATATGGATGAGGTGGACAAATTTATTGAACATATTAACAGTAAAGAAACCTCCATCAAATTCACATTAGAAACAGAGCAAAACAATCAGTCACCCTTTCTTGATACACTAATCACACGCACAATAAATACTTTTGAAACATCAGTATACCGTAAGAAAACCAATACTAATAGGTACTTACATTTTAATTCTAACCATCACAAAAACATAAATACAGGCGTTGTAAAAAGTCTCTACGACAGAGCCAAAGTTGTTTGCTCTAATGATAAAATTTTCAAAAAAGAGAAAGAATTTATTATTAATGTTTTACAAGATAATGGCTATCCAGAGACTCTTGTTCGGAACATTTTCAATACACGAAGCAATGCCACACACATACAAAGGAATGACACTCAAAAATATAATACTCTAACTATACCATATATTCCAGGCATATCTGACAAAATTAGACGAATTGGAAATAGATTCAATGTTAGGACGGTATTCAAAACGTTGAATACTTTGCGGTCAGTTCTTACAAAAACTAAACCGTTCAACGAAGAACAACATTCAAGGAATTGTATATATAGTATTCCCTGTGAATGCGGGAAATATTATATCGGTGAAACATCCAGGTCTTTAGCAGTTAGAGTTAAAGAACATAAAAATATGTTGAAAACGTATCAATTCAATAAGTCTAAGCTGGCAGAACATGCTTGGGATGAAAACCATAAAATACAATGGGACAACACAAAGATCTTGTCTAAAGAATCGATGTCAACAAGGCGAAAAATTAAGGAAACGGCATATATTTTACTTAAG
Source organism: Agriotes lineatus (assembly GCA_940337035.1). NCBI lineage: Eukaryota > Metazoa > Arthropoda > Insecta > Coleoptera > Elateridae > Agriotes > Agriotes lineatus. The sequence continues at coordinate 209,920,541 of OW679194.1, forward strand.
GTTTTAGATCAGAAGGAGTAAGAAACTATTCGCGTGCGCGGCGCCAGCATCGCTACAAAATTAATTTTAGTCAAGTAGCAAACCATATTAATGCCAACTGTAATTACAGTTTTTATTGCTTTCACGCAGAACTCTAGTTTCCATAATCTTCGGGACGCAAGGCCCGAGCAAAAACCCGTTTGAATTCTCTCGCTATTGTACCACCTGCTTTTCTGAGAAAATCTACGATTTTATGCGGACCATAAAAGTTAAAAGTTTTGTCGGCATTAGTTCTTCATTAATCGATTGCATTTCTGTGCTCACACACGTGTAACAGTGATAAATCAAGTGAAATTTAACATTAACAGTAAAAATTACAACTTTTTTAGTTTTTCGATGCTCAAAAAATAAAGAGCTATCAATATAAAAAATATTTAGTATAATAAGTAGGTAATTTTCAGTAAATATAATGTATGATACATACAATAAATGGCCAACATAATAACATTTAAAGAAGTAGTATATATACACAGTGTCTGCCAAAAAGTCGGCATAATATGGGAAAAAAATAATTTTTGATTTTTCAAAAAAACTTGTTACGTCAATAGTTTGTGCTTGTCTAAAAACCTATTTAGCCCCTATCATATATACTGAGTGATTTTCACTTGTTTAGAAAATGGAGTGTTTCGAAATTGTTAAAATCCGAAGTGCTATTTTTCGAAAATTAAGTAAGATTTCAATGAAATTTTTTTAGAGTGTGTTATTTTTAGCTAACTAAACCATCTCAAGGCGAGAAAACCCCTAATTTTCTTTAAATTTAACTAAAAATGAATTTTTGGGTTTTTAAATTATTTTTCAAAATTTCACATAAGTATCAAGGCTTAAAATAAAAAATAATTTTTTTTTATGTGAACACTAAAAATTTATAATTGGGAAAAATAATATAAAATGTTAATTACATTTTTAGATTTTTTATTATTTACCGAAAAGTAGTATGTTTGCATAATTTTGACGTCTTCTATGCAAGGCACTTTTTAGGAGAAACATTTTTCAATTCTAATCAATATCTATTTAAATAGCTTCTAGAAACTCTAATCCAGCCCTCTTAATGAATTACTGTTACAAAAATCCTGTAAATGTTCTTTTACAGTTGTCTAAATGAGGAGATTTTTCTTTATCCAATTACAAGTTCTAAAAAAAACCTCATTTAGATAACTGTAAAAGAATATTTACAGAATTTTTGTAACAATAAATCATTAACAGGGCTAGATTAGGGTTTCTTGAAGCCATTTAAATAGATATTAAGTAGAAGTGAAAAATAATTCTCCTAAAAAGCGCCTTGCATAAAAAACGTAAAAATTATGCAAACATACTACTTTTCGGCAAATAATAAAAAATATGAAGAAGTAATTAACATTTTATATTATTTTTTCCAATTATAAATCTTTCAAGTTTTCACATAAACAAAATTGAATTTTAATATTAAGTCATGATATGTGAAATTTTGAAAAATATTTAACAATTTAAAAATTAATTTTTAGCTAAAGTTAAACAAATTGGAGGTTTTCTGGCCTTGAGATTGTTCAGTTAGCTAGAAATAACATACTCTAAAAAATCTCATTGAAATCTTACTTAATTTCCAAAAAATAGCACTTTTTGGATTTTGAAAATTTCGAAAAACTCCATTTTCTAAATAAGTAAAAATCACTCGGTATATATGATAGGGGCTAAATAGGTTTTCATGAAAGCACAAATTACTGACCTAAAAAGTTTTTTTTTTTTAAATCAAAAATAAAATGTTTTCTCATATTATGCCGAATTTTTGGCGGACAAGGTATACCGGGTGACAATGAGACTAGGGCCATGCTTATATCTTCTTTATTTATGAATAGATTTGATAAAATTTTATACCAAGATACTAGACATAATTTCTGATTGGCCGATAGATATAGTCAAAATGGCTGACTTCCGGTTTTAACGGAAATGATAATAACTTTGATTTTTTAAATGGAACACTCTGTATATTTTAAGTTTTTCTGAATCTACGAGTCAAATTGCATATAATACTCTTGTCAAATTTCAATTTTTTTAAACAAAAAAATGATTTTTTTAATTTTCATTTTGTACCATAGAAGGCCTTAACTTGGAAAAATCTATTCTAATTGACTCTAGCAACTCTTAATAATAGCTATTTTATCAATAAGTTCAATAACAAACCTTTAATAAATGAATATAGTTTGCTAAACTCGTTTTTTAAGAAAAAGTCACTTTTTTTAAATGGCACCTTTAGTAGGTGGGGCCATCTTGCCATTAGATAGAAAATGCAATTACCAATCTAACGATATGCATAATGCACTTCTTTATCTTTATCAGAAACTGAAAATTAATTAATCAATTATTTTTAAAATATTTTTATGTAATAACTAATAATACCTAAGCAAATTTGGCAACACTGTTGCATGTAATTTCAGTCGTAAATTTAGAAAAACACAAAATATACAGGGTATTCCATATAAAAAATCAAAGTTGGTATAATTTCCGGTAAAACCGGAAGTCAGCCATTTTGACTATATCTATCGGCCAATCAGAAAATAAGTATAGTATCTTGGTATAAAATTTTATCCAAATCCGTTCATAAATAAAAAAGATATAAGCATGGCCCGAGTCTCATTGTCACCCGGTTATGTATTATTGTTAAAGTTTTCTTATTTTACTAAACATTTTTTATATTACTCGCCAGCTTCCTGTGTTTTGTCGGTTCGGCATTCTTGTTTACTCTTTAGGTTCTGAAGATTCCGAATCGCTAGCTTAATTTAGGAATACATTATTTTTGGGCTCCATTTGCTCAACCATTTTCTATTATATTCGAACTACTCCAAACCCAACTTATCAAATAGGTATACTTTGAAATTTCTTCATAATTATTACACATTTACTGCATCACTTACCTTCCTTTGTTGTATTATTTGAATTAATTGTAGTTATACCTAGTCTAGGACAGTAGGATAGGTCGATTTTTTTATGTTCAATTGCATCGTAAATGCCTTGTTTATAAAACTGTTTAAAGTCCATAAACTTGCACTTTATTGTACTAGTACCATAATGATAATGCAATTTGGAGAGTGAACTGTCACTGTCAAGTAAATGTTAGTATAAAACCATAAAATTACTTTAATAAAAACAATAAATTCGAACATTAACAAGAAACAGTTATTATAAATGAAAAATCAACGATTACCTAATTATTATTATGGTAATGAATATTTACAACACATTTGTTGTCTTAGATGTTCATCATGAAAAATCTGTCAATAGATATTTATTTATTATTTAAGTTAAAAAGCAGGGGAGCATAAAGCTTTGCATGCAATTTATGCATAATCCAACTTTATTGACTCATCCTATTTATTAGCCTAGCTCGGCCATACGATCGACTTGTTCAATAAAGTATTATTTACTTCTTTCGTAAATAGCTATTTTCGATTTCCATTAGGACACAGTAAAAAACTTGCTTTGTCGGGCTTGTAAAAAAACAATTCTGTTATGTAGTATTTACCAGCGCCCCTCTTCTGCGAAGCGGATGTTTTTTTCAAAAAAGAAAATCCGGTATGATACACGCACACAATTTCCTTTTACAGTGATCTTATAATTAGTAAAAAAATTAAATTTTTAAGCATTTGTCAAAAATTACAAATTCTACAAAAACCGTACAAAATAGGCGTTAGTTGAAGCGACAAATTTTCTCTAAAATTTTAAGCTGAATTCAAAAAAGTAATAATATACCTATTTAAAATAGGAGTTAATAAAAACAAAGAAAAAGAAACAAAATAAACCCATTTTAGAGGTATTCAACTCGAAAATCACCTATCTCACATCAATACACATTAAAAATGTAACCTTTGAAAAAAATCGTTAGAACCGTTTTTGTAGGAAATTGAAAAAACTGAAAAATCACAAGAGTAAACACCAAACTTCCGGTTATTCGATGTTCTTCAAAAGCTTGCGGTCGCGCATCTAGATAGTACACATATGAAGTTTCAACGCCATACCTCTTTTCGATTTTGAGATATTCTGTTCACAGACAGACAGACAGACCAATGAACAAAAATATGTTTTTGAGTTCAGGGGACTCTAAAACGTGAAGATCTGTTGGAAACTCAATTTCAAATTTTTGGGGTGAATCCAATACTTCCTTTATCGTAAAAGGAAGTAAAAATACTAAAAACAGAGTAATTTTTGTTTAAAATAGTGCAAAGTAGTCAAAGTAGATAAAATACTGTATGTTACCTCGTTTATAAGGCACTTTGTCGCACTTACTCCTTTAGGGCACTCTTCGCTCCGCTCGTGCGTGCTACAAAATGCTTCTTATAAAACTTGTATCATAATTCATAATATATGTACTATTGCGCAACCGTGCTGAAAAGTTTACCCCTGTTGTTAAGTTCCGCTTGTAGCCCGCGGACTCGCGTCGCAATTTACGTGTGCGCTCACAAAAGTACTCATATTTCTTTCCGCTCGTAATACATAACATCGTTTTACACGTTGCACTACCCCTAATAAAGTAATAAATATCGATCGTCTACCTACGTCCGTCTGCTACTCATTTCTAGAATTTTCTGTCTGGTTTGTTTATTGGATTATGCAACTTTAGTGGCGACATCTACAAGAGAAGCGTTCAACTACAAAATACATCTGTATTACCGGCTTTTTAAATTAACCCATAAAATAAATGGCGGCAAATTTGAAATCCTGCAATATCTTTGGTCAAGCTGCAATTGTAGAGGAAATTTAAATAATAATAAACATGCACGGTTATGTATTGATTTTTACTTGTATTTTATTATGACATAGTTTACTTTTTTCGATAAATTTTTTTTAATAATTTTTTTTTTAAATTTTTGTTTAAATTTTATTTTAGCGATTTTTTTTAATATCTCGTTTTAAATGTATTACAGATTTATGTCTGTACGCCAAATTTCGCTCGCATATCTTCTTTCGTCTCCGAGTATAGCTTGACCAAACTTTGAAGACTACTGATCTACCACCTTAACGAAGAAAAATGCGTGTCGTCTTTCTCAATATTTTTAGACAATAGTTGGCTATCGATTCTTAAAGATGAGATCAAGTAGGTACAGATATCAACAAATGTCAATATCAAAAAATTCATTGGAGGTTGGTCGTTTTTCCTTCCAGTGAAAAAAGATAAGTTTCTTTTTTAATTGTTATTCGTTGATAACGAGGGCAGATTGTCCCTCGAAACGTTCGTTGTTAATATTTTCGTTATTTAATATTTTAATTTGCAGAGTGGCGAAATACTCATATAAGAATATGAATTATGAATTCACACCACAAAGAAGTTTCAGAGACGGAAACTATATAAGGCCAAATCCCTCTACATCAATAATCAATAATACCATACTTTGCCAAAATTTGTTATTAAAATCTTGAATGCTGTATTTCCATTCATAACGTTGTGATTCAATTTAAAAAAAAACTTGTACTCTCGTGGGAATTTTTTTTTAACATACACGTTGGTTTAATAAGTGTAAAATTGACAATTGATTCAGTTTAGGTACGTGAACAAATCGACAAGACTGGTTTTCGTTTCTATAGCTACCCTTGTCCATATATTTAGTCTAACTCCCCAGCAATGCCATAAATCGTCGCGTCGGTTTCATTCCATCAGCAGGTAACATAATACAGTAAATACTCGCGAATAGATACTTAGCTGTAAGCTCGACTATTTCAACTATTTATGGAACAACTAGGTCACGAGAGGATTAGTTCGAGCGAAGGTTTATTTATCAGTAACTTTAGACTCATTTAATTAATATCTGTACTGTGACTGTAACATACTAACGATGAAAGTTTATAAATACGTATACTCATAGCGTTAACTTTTTTTATTGCGATGGTGGATAAACTACGCAAAAAGTAAAATTTTATTTTTAATTTCGTTTTTAGACTATATCGCACGGTAACTTTTATTAGCAACTAGGTTGTAATTATAACGTAATATTATATAGCATACAATATTAACAAAATAAAATTTATTCATCCGATATACATGAACTAAAATTAATATTTTTCGCCACTTAACAAATTACAGTAATTAAAACAAGTAATATTTTAGATTTGTGAAAAATTAGAACAGATATTAAATTGAGATTTTGTACTTTAATGTCTAATCAAATACAAATACAAAATCCAAAGAAAAAGAGCATACATGTGGATATCCAAGATGGGCCATTTTTTGCCCGCCCTCATTTTGCTTGATTTTTTTTCTAAAAATATTTAGTGCGTTAAAGAAATACTAGCACAGAATAAGTACAACATACTGTTTGTAGTAATAATTTTATTCATGTCTATTTAAACGTTTTCTTTAATATGTAAACATATTTTAATTAAAACTAATGAAACATTATAACCATATTTATTACTGGAATTTTATAAATTGCAATTTGTAGAAATAATCGTGTTTTTTATACGTATTTTACAAATGTTTTAACAGCAGTGAACCGCTTATCTTAGTTTTTGTAATAAATGTGAAAAATTGAAAAGTGGTCGCCTGAAATTTATTTTTTTAAGATGAAAAGCCAAAATATTTGAGAATTAACCAAAATATTCAGAAATCAGGAACCACAAATTCTATCATAGAGTACGCACTCGCAGATGTAGTTAAAAAACACCATCTGGAATTACCTTGCGGATCTAAATGTAGAGGGCTCCGTTCTTCTTGCGATTGCAAACAAACAGAAGAAAATATTTTCCGTATTTTTTTATTACTGCAGATGAATTTTATGCGAACATCGCATTTACAACCTTAGTTTTGCATATTCCTTAACGATTTCTAATAGTGGAAAGTTTATTCCTTATAGATTCAGATGATATCAAATTATTCTCAAAATTATTTTTGACAAATGCTACAGAAAACTACAGACATTTTTAGTGGAAGAATTACTTGTATTGCTTTATTGTTGTCAAAAATACGATACCTGTTTCGGTTGATACGCGTATCTCTCAGGTCACCACGTAGACCAGGAAATATGGGGATGACAGGGAATACTTAGGCAAAGCTAAATTTTGGCCAGTTGTTAGAACACTATAAGAGATAAATTTTTCCAATACTTCCAGCTCCTCTCCGATGTGGTACCCTCTCAATACCCCTTCGAACTTTATATTCGCAGACTTTAGAAAGCTGCTTTATATCTTGGTAACCAATGGTCGCAACGGTGTAATCACAAAAAAATCACCTTCCGAGATTTCTTTAGATCTTCACGTTTCAAGGTCCCTAGATGACGAAAAAGAGGTTTTCTTAATTTCGTCTGTCTGTCTGTCTGCCTGTTGGCAGTATAGCTCCAAAACTATTTGTCGAAGGAAGACGATATTTTGCATACATATTATATATCTACCTCGCATGAAACCGGTACAATTTCATACAAATATATACAAGGTGAGCATCTTAAAAAAATAAAATTTTGTTTATTTTTGGGTTAATTTTGAAATAGAAGGAAGTAATAACTTTCACATTCACCAAAAATAAGACTCGACCGATACAGGATAATGTCGCAAAAGAGTAAACACGTTTCAGCAATAAGACCACTGTATTCAAGACACCGACGCGCGCCGGACTTATTTCGAAGAGGCTCGGTAGCGTAGGTGGATTTATCGATGCAGATACCATCTTTACGCAGGGGTGCGGTTACGATGGCTCTGCAGATGCGGCGTGTTACATTTTTTTATTTAAAAATGTATTTAATTTATTAGAAACGTGAGGCTATTTTTACTCCTAACTTAATTTGACTTTTAAAATTATTTAGTGTCACAATGTCGATGAGAGAAGTTCTGGGTAAAACCTTTTACAGATTTTTTTTGGTTTTATTCTAAAAGAATGTGCTAATAGTATATTTGTTTTGTACTGTTTGAGGCTTTCGCGGTTACTCGAAATTCTATGCTACGGAGAATAGTATATTTGTTCCTCTCTTCCTAGGTTGTCAGTATCTGGACTGGTTTGTTGCAGTCTTCCATGTTTCTCGATTAAGGGCTTTCCTTCCATTCCATTATAATTTTCACTGCCCGAGTCTGCTATTATTTGCTTAATGTATTGTAAGCGTGGTCTTCCTCTTGGGGTTTTTCCGGTTATGTTTCCTTCAATTATTATTTTTAGTATAGCTTCTCTTCTCAGTATGTGGCCTATCATTTCCATTCTTCTTTTCTTTATGTGGTTTCAAATATTCCTTGTTTGTTTATGTTATTAGGAGCAAACGTTATACTTTATGTGGAGTGACTAGACGGTTTATATGCCGAGCTTTCGAGGCATATAAGTACAGCCGAGACACATTTGCTCCGAATAACATATAGTATTTTTTCTTCAAACGTTTATAATAAATTATTTACAACGTTGTGAACAAAATTCGAAAAAATTACTTTATCTCGTCAGCGGAGGTAATAACTTTATATGCCGCTGACGAGCGGTAGATAAAGTGTTTAGATGCTATGGCAATGAAGTGACGATACTTATCTGCCTCACAAGCGCGGCATATAAACCGTCTAGCCACTCCACATAAAGTATAACTTTTGCTCCCAATAATATAATATACTATTGTTTGCGCTAATATTCACAGGTTTTTGTTAATTTTAATGGAATCGGAACAAGGTATTTTAATTTTAAAATTTCAAGTTTTATTTATCCTTGTAGGTTGATTAAAAATGAAAAAATAAGCTACAATACCATACAGTTTTAATTACTTACAGTGCATGCAGTCAAAATCTACAATACATACAGAGTCATTCGCCAAAAGAAGTGTCATATTCTTCTAGAAGGACAGGTGAGTGGTGACATGGCAATCAATTGCAGTGCTCGCAAATTACGGAGCAATTCAAGACCCCTTTTTGCATCGACAGTTACTTCCACATCGTCACTTACATCTACAGGATACTAGATGTATTCTTTTGTACATCTTCATTTACGTATTCTATCTTTCATAATTATTTAGTTGCTAGAAGTTTATATCATGGCTATAGCGACGTTTGTACTTGCAAATAAATTATCACATGATGTTAATTAAAGGCGTTTAATGTGTGATGAAATTTCACGAAGATAAAATTTGACCTTAATGCTGACTTTTAGTTAGGGTTATCAAACGGAAGTAGCGGGCTTCGTTTAAATTTGAGTATTTACTCATCCCATACAAAAAGGAATAAAAACTGGTAAACAATTGTTTGGGGAATTCATGCTTGAATAAAAATGTTCGCTTTGCTCTTAGCTCTAAGTGACAATTTTATCAATTCGATGGCTTTGGGTAGGAAAAACTGAAAGCCATTGAACAAAACTTGCTCCTTTCGTTTCAAAACCTTAACTTAAACTAGCATAAAAATATTTTTTATCTCCAAAATCAAACACATATTATATACATCATACGCGTCTTATCAACATCGTCATGTTTAAATGTCGCTAGGAAATGCATTTTTAGCAAATAAATGACTATGAAAGATAGAATATGTAAAAAGGAATGGACAAAAGAAGAAAGCATTGAGACATACTGCTAGTTCACTATCTTTTGTCTTGCATCAACTTCTACGCCTCGTATACTGCAACTGTGAGTCAGGGCGTGGAAAATATTTTCGATGATAAAAGCGGGTTTAATTTGCTACGCAATGTGTGAGTACTGCAATTGATTGTCATGTCACCATTTAGATGTCCTTCTAGAAGAATAGCACACTCCCTTTGGCGAGGGACTCTGTATATATTGTAGATATTGACTGCAGATAGTGTAAATAATTAAAACTGTATAGTATTCTAACTTATTTTGACATTTTTAAACAAGTTGCAAGGATAAAGCAAAACCTTGAATTTAAAAATTAAAATCCCTTTTTTCGATTGCATTAAAGTTAAGAAAAATCTCTGAACATTAGCGCAAACTTAAACAAAAATATTCTTTTGGCACATTCTTTTAGAATAAAACCAAAAAATTACACCGTTGCGATCATTGGTTACAGAGATACGAAGTAGCTCTTTAAAATCTGCGAATGTGTTCGAAGGGGCGCTGACGGGGAACCACAGGGGAGAGGGGCTAGGAGTTTTGAAAAATGTATCTCTTCTATACTGCGTCTCAGGGTGACTAGACAGTACAGGGCCTTATGGCAAACAGCGATGCCATATGTCTCCACAAAAGTGTTCTGTAGAAAATATGCCCCCATCACAGACAAACAAATCCGGCTATTGTAATAGAGATAGCTTAACTATAATCCCTCATTACCTGGTACGTTTTGTCAGTGGCATTCAAACAAGTTTAAGAACGAAACAATTACGTACAGTAGGATCTCCGTTATCACAAACACATAATTCTTTTAATCGGAACTTGTCATAGTTTTTTAATGAGTAAAATTAGGTTTTAACAAGCATAAAATTCGCCAAATTTAGTGGATTTGATAGCCGGTAAAAATAAATAAAACGAATATGTGTTTCACGGTAATCGAGTTTATATATTTAAAATAGAAATTGGAAAAAACAGTAACTGATTATAATTTTTAATTGTAAAGTTTAAAAATTGTACAATTCGTGTATCACTACTCGCTGTCACTATTGTTCGCTTCACTATTAATGTCACTATCACTATCTGCATCATTTATATTTATAATAATTGGTTCTATATCTTCTAACAAATTATCGACTTCCCACATTGTCCTTTCTGTTGCTATTACGTGATTTACATAGTTATTCCATTTTTCTGGCGTAACTCGCAAATATGCTTCACTGATTAAATTTCGGACTTCATTCTCCTTAAAATTCGTGTTATATCCGGCTACGTACCTTTAAAAAAATCCGCTTAATTGTGCATTAAATTTACTTTTTAAAGATTAATAATAAATAATTAAAAAATATGGTGATAAATCGTGGATGTTATAATTTTAAATAAGAAAATTATGGACAATAAACTAATTAAGCAAAGGATGTTTAATTTAATTATGTATTTATAATATCTTGGGTGTCGATCTTTGATAACATTAAAAATTTATTTAAATGACATTTTAGAAGCTTTTGCTGCATTACAATTCAATAAATGCCAAAATTAAACAGTGTTTACGACAATATTTAAATTAAATACCTTTTTACTTCACTCCACACCAATTCTATAGGATTCAGTTCGCAATGGTAGGGCGGGAGTCTCAAGATCTTCACATTGTGCCTTTTTGCAATTTCTTCTATTTTATACCCATCATAGTTTCGTTTGAAGGTATTAACTACTTCCAACAATTCGTTTTTTAAATAGTCCTCTTCAAAAAATAAATCTTTAGACCGAAGCCATGCCTGAATTTCGGCTTTATTTGAAGTACTGTTCGGAATTTGCTCTAACTTTCTACTGTGGTAAGACGCATTGTCCATAACAACAACAGTTTTTTCTGGTAGATTTGGAATCAACTGATGTTCGAACCACTTTTCGAAGTTGGGTCCATCCATTTCATCATGGTAATCTTGGGTATTTTTCTTAGCCAAAAAAGTCAGCTCTGCTCCATCAATAAACCCGTTTTTGCATCCTGCATGTAACAGGACAAATCGTGGACCACGAGTTGTAAGAGCTTTCAAACCTGTGGTCAATCCACGAATAAATGCATCCCGATGCGATTTAATCGATTTATCGACCCATTCTTTCGATACACTATGTCCGATATTTACCCACGATTCATCCAAATACACGATATTGTATCCAACTTCACGATTATTACGAATTTCGCGTAAATAACGATGACGCCAAGAGATTATTTCTTGCTTTTCAATTAAAATAGATTTTCTGCCACGCTTTTCATACACAAAGTCCATGTCACTCAGTATGCGATGCATTGTTGCGCGCGAAAAATTAGGCAAATTTGCATTGCCATTTACTGCAGCTAACACAGAATTTATTGTAGGCGGTATATTGTCCCGATAAAACTGGTGCACTATTCTGCGAATGTTACTCTTCATTTCTCCGTCGTATTTGTTTTCACGAGATGTAACAATTTTGCGCTTTTTGGGCCTTTCTTTTGGAGGAAGTAGTCCAGCTGGTGAAGTGTACTCTTGTCTCACGTTGTAAAGCTTCTTTTCACCCACGCCACTCATTTCGGACACTTTTTTTATTATAGTGGATATCGAATCGTTAGTTTGATTTAAATGGTAACTGACGAGATTCATTACTATTTGCTTTTCTGAAACTTGCAAAGATTGTCCACGTTTCCATTTAACAATTTCCTCCATTGAGCGGTCAAAACAACAATAAACAACAATAAAAGCACTAACAATAGATAAATGTATAGAACACTATGCAAAAATAATTGCAAATGGAATATGTCAACAGGCTCTGAGAACAGATGAAGACTAAACATATTTTGTACAAAAATTACCCTAATGGCTTATTAATTTATTTTGCATTAGAAAGTAGTTATGAATCACTCAAACTTTTGGAAGTACAAATTTGTCACCCTCATTATGGTTGTAATTAAGAACCAATTTGATGCATACAGCAGACGTTAAACCTGATGTGCAGTAAATTACTTCAGTTTTAAAAATGATAAGATATAGGTATTAATTATTTATAATCTTCTATACAGGGTGATTTATAATAGGTGTAAAACACTTTACTATCTTGTTCCGGAAGTAATTTTAAGATAAAAATGTCATATGGACATAGGTCATATTCCAATTTGTTTTTACTTATGTTTTGAAATTGTTCTTTAATAATCATTACTAATTCACTAAAACTTAAATCTGTTGTAGTTCTGTAACTAATTGGAATATGACCTATGTCCATATGACATTTTTATCTTAAAATTACTTCCGGAACAAGATAGTAAAGTGTTTTACACCTATTATAAATCACCCTGTATAAATAATGGTTTCTGAATTACAAATTATACTTTCTCAAACTGATTAATCTGAACTACAAATGATGCTTTCTGAATTAAAATTTTTCGTGAGAACTTATTGGGAACTTCTGGTTTTCGTCTATTTCGGTCAACTTATACCATCACCCGTTGCATAGAACTGGCAACGTCGGAGCGAAATTCCCATAAGGAAAGCATTCCCTATCCTCTCCACGCTGTCTTGTCACCCTGAGACGCTCTATAGTGGTCTAACGACTGCCAAAATTCAGCTTTCCCCGAACTATTTCCTATGTCATCCGTTTATTTCCTGAGCTAAGCGGTATAAATCAATGGCCGCCGAGGCGTACCACTGGTATGAACCGAAAACAAGCAGGAGAAGATAAATCGTATTTTACAACCATAAAGCAACAAGGTAATTCTTCCACTGTCTTCGTTCTTTTCTACACATTTCATACGCTGGAAGTATGTATTTTTGTGCAATAGTTTCCAAAAAACCTTGATGCCATAATTTCGTGATTAATCATCTGCATCTAGAAAGAATAAGCTTTCCACTAATTTAAAAATCATTGAAAAATATTCAAAAATAAGCCTGTAAATGAGATGTACGCATAAAATTAATCAATTTTCAGTAATAAAAAATCCGAAAATATTTTTCTTTTGTTTTTTTTCAATTACAAAACGAAAAGAACGCTCTACATTTAGATTCGCTAGGTAATTGCAGATAGTGAACATTTTTATCTTCGAGGGCATACCCCATCATTTTGGAAGCGTCTTTTGAAAGACCAGATTCCCGAATAAAAGGTGTTGAAGTACAACTAATGACAGACAGTTAAAGAAAATATTATCCGTTCCAAAACATAACTAAAGAAACAGTAACCAAAACCAAAATCAGCGGGCAAAAGAATTTGAGTAAATACTTAAGCAAAGGAAAACGTACATCCCTGCATTTTTTCAAAAGATTTTGTTTAGTTTCGCTATTAAATTTTGCTGAAATTTTAATTCGTTTTTGAGATAGCTTTACTGACGTATAATTTATTGTTTAAAACTTTTTGATTACAGAAAAAGCACGACATTCGACTATTAGAAACTAGATAATAACAGTATTGTAAAAAACCGGAAAAGCAAATGAATCACTTTACAAAATCTTAATTTTATATCGTTTTCATTTGATAAATCTTAGAGTCGAAAGAAAGTTAGCCGTTACAATTTATAAAAAAATCATGTAAATCACACCTCGCTTTTATAAATTTGATTTATTGCCAAGCCATTTTAACCGAAGAATTATCTAATTCGAAAGATGAGGAATAGCACTTTATGAAGCGTTCTCTGTACTATTATCATGTTATATATTAGATCGGTATGTAGATTTTAAAAAAATGTGGAGTCAAGATTGAAACGCTTATTACTGTAAAAGGTTCGCTTACGGATAAAAGCACCATACTTTTATAAAACGTAACATTCTAGCGTAATTGCATTGCGATCTGGAACAAACCCTGCATTCCATTTATTTTAAATTGCCGCTCTCAAATTCCCATGATTGCAACGTTAAACCAATAACTTGTATACAATCCAATAAGGCGAGCGATGGCCATAATGCCCGTTTTTCACATTTTCAAAACCACTGCACAAATACTCACCCTTTTGGAAATAGGTGTAGTAACAAAGAGCGGAAAAGCTAGACTGCATTTTCAGCTTAGTTTAATATACTGTTGCGTCACAAATCTAATTTCCGAGCACGCGATAAAAAATGAGAACGGCACCCTATGCGTATTTCACACTTCTAACCCCGCTTTGGCGGGTTGTGTTGATGGCCCCTTTGCACATTAATCCCCCGATCTGGAATATAGGTAACAGTGTTAAAGGTGTGGCATCGTTTAATTGGTTTACGTCTAATTGGACTAAGAAGTGGCAATGCTCTAGTCTATAACATACTAAAATTATTCTGCAATTTATTTCGACGTGAGTATTATATTTCTATGCAGATATAATTTACTCTTGCTATTTGTGATTGTAACATTCAAAAAATGTTTAAAATTCCTTTCAAGTTAAGTTTCCAATTTTTGATTAAATGTGGATATATGAGATATAGTTCTGATTGGAAATCTATAAACAAATCGAATTACTCTTAGTGGTTGCAAAGAAAACAAATTGTAGCTAGTGTCAAAGGTATAAGTTTATAACCATATTTTAAAGGAATTAAACAAAAACCTTGTGGAAAGGTTTTGTAAACTATTCTAGAAGTCTCAAATAATCGCGCAAGAATCAATTTCGACACTATTTTTCTTACAGCCGTTGAGGGCAATTTCGATTGGTTTGTAGAATTCCAAGCAAAATTATATTTTTCGTAGGACAAACAACTTAAAAAGGTAAAACTAGCTTTATAAGAATTTTACACTTTTTTAAATGTTGCAGATTTTGGTTTTGAAATTTTGAAAAAACAGCCTCTGGATTTTTCTCAAATCAGGTAAGCTGATAAAGTCATTGACTTTTTCTTGTAATGCTCCATGAAAATTACTAAACGCCCGTGATTTGGTAACAAAGGGTTGTTATGCATTTGTACATTTTTAAACAAATGCAAATGCAAGTGTAAAACTGTTAGATATGTAGAATACTTTATTAAGTACATAAAACCCCTATTCCATCTATATTCAAGATTGCTATAGGTTTCGGTTTTGTAAAACTCTAAGTCCACCATTTCAAAGCGTACTTCAGGGTAATAGTAGTCGCAAACTCTATTTTTCAAAATTATATATATTTACAAAAATAAGCGGGTTTACAGTTGTTGTGAAATGGCAAGCATTGAAATTTTTGCTAACATATGGATAGAGCTGTTTAATTTTTTGACGACGTGTAATAGGTTAACTAATAACACAATTTCAATATCTTTAAAAAATATTGTTCTCAAAAAATGACCGCATAATTAGGTATTGTTTAATTTTTCAAAGATATCTGAAGTACTTTCGTTTTATATTATATTTACCTCTGTTGAATCTTACTACACGACTGCTAGAAATTGTTCATTCTCCAAATGCCTTTATTTTCCTTCACAGGTATTGAACAAAACTGCCAATTGTTACTGTTACAGTTCAATCGATAATTGAAAATGCTAAAATTATAGGAATTTTAAACATGTTCTCAAAACTTTGTAGTGCTTATTTTAAAATGTTGAAAAAGGCAACCTGCCGTTTCTGTCGAACAGAAATTTTACAGAAAGGTTTAAGTAATATTTTTCAGTAAGTATAATATTGTCACCGAAATTTGCTTGCAACGTTCTTTGTTTATGTTATAAAACTTTGAACATTCTAAACAAAAAACTATTGTTACGAAGTTCCTATATATTAAAATAACTATTGCATGTAAGTTCAAAAATAGTAGATACGTAATATTATAGCGGTTAGGGTTCCTTAGAGTGCCTTGATATCATTTTGACATATCTGTCCTTTAACCGGATACTGGCACAAGTAGCTTTCTCCCTTTTTCAATTGCAATTACTGTCACGTTGGCATTACTTTTCAATAGACATATTCATAAACGTTCCAAATAAAAATTATTAGAAGCTATTTTGGATGTATGTATGTATTGTCGATAACCCCATTTTACCTTGCGGTGTAGATGTTAGTGCTTTATACGCTTGCGTCTGGAGGTACAATGCTCAACTTGTCCCGGATTCGGGTTACAAAGTTAGAGCGCGCATTTTGTGGTTGTGCGGCAACCATTGTGTGAGGTGTGTGTCTTGGTGATGTGTTATTCTATCTCTTAGGTCTGTGGTTTTGAGTAGAGCACAGTTAATTTGGTGCCCCGCTGTAAATTGTCTCACCGAGCCCGATTCCAATCGACAAGGCTGCAGAAAATGTCCGGCCCCTGCGGGATTCGAACCGAGGACTTGCTTAATGCAAGGTTAGCGCTTTCTTCAACTGCGCTACGCAGGTTCTCTAAAAACTATTTTCTATGCCCTGCATTTTAGAATCTGCATAATAGAAAGGTGCTGGGTACTAGCTTGTACAAATAAATTCCTGGGAATTGGCATAATATTCATTTAATCTATGATGAAGTTAAATTGTCGATGTTACCTACATAATCTATAATTTAGCAATGTCAAGTAGTTAGTTATTGTTACTAAAATTGAACAAAGAGAAAAGTATATGTCTCAGTCTAAAGTACTTTAGAGTGTGAGGAGACAACGATCTGTTCGTATTCTGGTAAAAGAGAAACACGTCAAATTGACATCAAGGCACCCTAATAGGGTTACCGACTCATCTTGTGTTTTAACATGAACTTCAGACTATTTAAAATGTATTTCATTGCCGAATGAACTCTAGTACTATTAATAATTTTAAACATAGTTCGAGTTATGAATAAAAGATCTGTCTAATGTTATGCTAGATATATGACTATTAGTGGAAGAACCTAGTATTTTGACCACGTAAAATATTTAATGCTATAATAGAATAGACGAGAATTGTAGCAATTCTCAGGTGGTTTATTTTAAGAATATAGATATACAGGGACTTTACGTGTTTCTACAGTGACTTTATAAGGACAGTGTGGCCATTTCGAAGTGGTTAGCATTTTGAGTCGTTGGCCCTACAGAGGGAAATTTTACGATATTTCAGTTGAGTTTAATAATGCAGGCCGTGGTTGAGAATAAACAGACATAGTAAATGTAGAGTATAGTATTTTAAACAATTATTCTCTTTTCAAATGGTAACAGATTCCCTATGGATGGTTAAAAACAATTAAAACTTTCGTGGGTGTTTATCAGTGGCGTAACTTGGTACACGCAGACCCCGCGGCCGCTGGGGTGCCCTGAGCCCGAGGGGCCCCTAATTTTCTTTTTCTTTTATTCAATAAACGCAAGCAGGAGAAAGTCTTTCTATTTTTGTTTTTATCATAATGGAATGTCCACGGAAAAAACAAAAGTAGTTTTGAATTGCCGGCCTTTAAAATCAAGCTGACATAGATTGTTTTGTAATATGGGGCATAGGACTGTTTATCTACAAATAACTTCGATTTTATCAATAAACTGTTTTGAAATGATGATACTGAATCTAAAAGTATTGCTTTTCATTTGAAGATATCTGAAATATTACTGAAATATCACTATAAATACCTGTCTAAACGGCAGCCTTTGCATATGCATTTGTTAAAGGTGTAAGTGATATTTAGTAACAAAATATTACTAAAGTCAAAATTTATGCTTGGTTAAAATTTAGTATGTATTCTTACTTACGTACTTATGTCGTGTTGAGTAACTGAACTACTTTATATAAGTTATAAAATGGCAATGTCTTATTTTGACATTAGTAACTTTTTGTAACTAAATATGCGTACACTGCTAAAAATATTCAATGAGGTACTAAAGCGACTCAAAATGGCGGATATCAAAACAACCAATCAGAAACAGGACCACATTTGACCACACTATTATTAATATAGCCTCTGTAAGTGTTTCTTGATATCCTATATAGATTGGTGGCGGTAAATGTGAACATCGGTAATCAAATGTGCTGGAGTATAGTTTATGGGCTTTGTATGCGTTGGACATAAATACAAATATATGACGTCAAAGCTAGTATCCTATACTAAATTTCAACTAAGAATGCAGTAGGTGGTACTAGACACTCAAACTCAGTTTTACACTAGGAAAGTGTAAGTTTGTTTAACTGTTCAAGGCTTACGATAATTTTGTCCTATATAATTCAAATAAAGGTAGGCCAGTCTTTTTGTCCACTATTTATCGGTTTTCCCTTTATATGTTTAAAATTCATATTTAATGTCAAATTGACATATTTGAAAAAATATTTGATTTTCAGATGGTTGTAATGATGACTTTGTTTCGACCAATCATGGCCACAGTTATGATTACTACTTAGTTCCAGCTACTACATGCTTATTTGAAATTTAGTATAGGACTCAGTGTTTTCTAAAAACAAAATACCTTGATTTTGCGGATACTAGATGTTAAACGTATATTAGCCTATTTCTGTCTAACGCAGACATACATAACACATGCTCTAGCACATTTGATTATCTATGTTCATATTTTTTGTCACCAATCTGTATAGTATACAAAGAAATGAGCCATTGGATCCCCAAATTAAGAAAACTCACAGAATTCATTCATTCAGAAATCTGAAGCTGCTTGCAAAAAAATTAATTTAGGTAGAATTATTAAAATTTTAATTTTTCCGGCTAAATTTAACGGGTGTTCATAAACAGTCGTCATCCCAGTTGCTTTGAAAAACAAAATGTTATGTCTTTGATTACTTCGTGCAACACAATGAAACGTCATTGAGTACTGTCATAGCGCATCTTTTCTCAATTTCAATAGACATACGTTTCTGAAGTCAAAACCTACTGGGATGACGACTGTTTATGAACACCCGTTAGTTACTCTTCAAGTCTTAAGAGTATTTTTAGGTTATGGTAAAATTATTGCAGAGGACTTATAGGGTTTTCCGATTGTTTCACTTTAACTCAAATGTTTTTCGCTCTTGTCAACACTAGTCTATATTGACGAATGGGAATTACATCTGACAAATAGTGGAAGACAATTGATACAAGGTAAAAAGTAATCGTAAAACCCTGTATGTCTTGTGTTATGAGAAATATCTGCTTATTATCTTAGGTGTGGGGTGGGACGCTTAGCTGCATCTGTAAATTTGGTATGAATACGAAGTTAATGCTCGACAACTAATGTTAGTGACTTTGAGGTGACGTAATCCAACCTCAGCAGAAAATTGTGTTTTTGTGCTGATTAACACTGACCTGGATAGTCTGTAGTTGGAAACTTTCACTATCGATTGGATCATTTTCCTCTATTTCAGAATTTTCATATTTATTTAACTCTGGTTGCCAAAAATTAAATACTGTTGAAATAGCATTGCGTTTCAGTATAGTTTTCTTTTGTTTAATCAACCACTGATTACATAAACGGCTTGTTGCCTTGCGATTCTTAATTTTGCTGTTATTTACACAGAGACGCTTTATTTGTTCATTCCTTGTAAAACTATACAAAGAACATCCCTGATTTGTTTGATTTTTACAATTAGTCGCTTTACAACCAGTCATTGTACAATATTTTTTGTTTTAACAAATTAAATATATTTGGTAAGTAGGCTATTTGCCACAACTGTCACAAAATGTGATTCTATTTTGTATTGGTTACCAAACTGTTGTCCCTAGGTATGCAAGATCTGCATAAAGTTTAAATTCAACAAGAATCAAGTACTCCATGGTTTGCGGAGTCGTCTACATATCCTAACTCTTAAATGTTGCTGCGAATTTTTATGACCATCAGTACCTATAGTAATGTGAAGACATTGCTAATATTTTTATACACACAGTGCAGCTCTGGTTTTAAATATAGGGGGTAGTGTTCTACTCACTTTTGAAGATATTCTAAGTGTTTATTATGTATCTTTTCAACTTTTGTTCTGATGCTTGTCCATTTTGATCATCTATTGGATTAGGTATATTTACTTCCTATTTTTCTATTGCGGAAACAAGAGCCAAACCAGACATTGATATTGGAATTTTTCTAATAGAAACGATTCATGGTTGTAAACGTGAGTACCTATTTTATTATTAATTGCAATGCAGATGTCTGTACCAACACATTTATAATAAAAAAAATAGCTTTGAAATACTGCCTGCCAATTTCCGTTTTGTTGTTGCCAAATCTACTACATTGCGAGTGTTTGTTGTTTTCGTATTTCTAATGAAGGTCGTCTGGAAGTTTCGAGTCATAAGACACTAACTTAAAATGTAGTACTTTCTTTCTGGAAGAACTTATTTAAGCATATTTTACTATTTTTTTTATTTCAAGGAGAAAATATATGAAAATTTGTTATATATGTGGACCGTGGATGATTAACATTTCTAAAAAACTAAAGAAAAGTAAATACTATGGAAAACAATAAACATAAGCAAAGCATTATTTGGTAAAAATTTAAATAACATATAAGTTTGCTTAGGATCTCTGAAAATATTATTACTTATGCTATATTTTTGGTAATTCATATAATAAAATGTGAAAAATGTTAATATAAGAACGTTTCGAAGAAAAATTATATTCATTTTTAACGCATCTAACTAAAAGTAATACTTATCAAAAATTACTAGGTTTTAATTGTTAGCTATGTATATTACTTTTAGTTACGTTAAAAACAGGAGTAGATTTTTTTCCTGCAACGTTGATATATTAATATTTTCAAATATTTAATGTGGCGAAATAACCAGAAATAGCAAGGATTGTTTAAACGAATTAATTCGCAGTAAAAGTTAAGTAAAATAAATCAAGTAAATCTTATACCACAATAATTACGAATATCCGTGATACAATGCAGAAATGATGAGTGTCTGTAAAGCATATGTTATTATTTCCACACGATGCTTTTGAATTTATGATATTAATTGAAAACGAACTATACACGAGTTTTGTATTTTATTGATCACTTTATTGAAATAAAATAGAGATAGAATCTTTCTGTATGACTTTGGAGACCCTGCATAATAGATATTATAGATATTATATAGAATCGCTATCTAACTTAACCCATTTATACCTTATGTCGGCGGGTAACTTCATAACTTCTCTAAAATAAAGATCATTTGAGTCTAACATCAGTTTTATACAAAATTCTTGACTTGGCCATTGTCTTCAAGTCTTATTTCTGCTAGTGCTTTTTCCAATGGTTCAAAGAAGTGATATTTGCGTGCAGTATCGGCTGATGGAGAATTTTGATGGTAGAGCCAACCATCGAATCTACAATGCATTTTCTACCCGCTCACAGGCAAACACAGATTCTTATATTCCGGGATTTACATATTTCGCATATGGACTGGCAATAGCTAGCATAGTGAAAAAATTTACTAATCTTTACAGGCTAATAATAAATGTTATTTCAAGATGTGCCACAATTTGCCAGTAAATTAGAGTATAATAAAATAGATTCTCCGTAATTATTTTGCGAAAATCCCAACGTGCAAATTCTTTGTTCACGAGCCACCAAAGAGCATGGCCATCGCGTGGATTCTTGCTCAAGTTGACAAGGTGCAAGCCACATTAAGTCAGAGAATTCTGGGTGTTTATCCACAAATACTAGGCGATCTAAGCCGAAATTCTACGTTCATATGCTCATATGCTCCGTTGCCAAAATTGTCATCAGAAACTCGATACGCGGGCGTTATCGCAAGATCAGGTTAGGCTGAGGCTGCTTGAGGTTTCGATTTGATGGCTCCAACTGAATCTTAAAATATTCTTATCTTTTAACCTATTTGTTGCTGCTCTGCACCCGCTGCAGTCTACAAACTGTCGAAGAGCTAAGAAGCCGCTTCGATCTGGCACCGTTCAGTCCGTAAAAGTAAGTTTCGCTTATCGCTTATGATAACGAGCAAAAGAGATACATTGGACTGTATGGAGACTGTGGAAGTGTTTCGTAATTAAATTTTGAGGTCAAAATAACGCTATGAGGCATTGCCATGAATAAGTTGAACATTTCTTATTGACCGAATGCGCCGTTTAGTTAGTTGTTTATAAAAAAATCAATTTATATAAGACCTTTCATGTCTTAAAATCAACATTACTTTTCCAGCAGACGAGCTTTTACTTTTGATGGTGTAGCAGATTTGTGGTGCTTCCATTGCATAAATACTTTGTCGTTTTGTCTTGAGAATAAAATGGTAATATCGGCTTAACAAAACTTAGTTTTTCTGTTTTTCTTCAAACCGAACCTCGCTTTAAACTTCAGTGCGATGCTATGTCTGTTCTCCAGTAAAAAGATGTGAAACACAGCGAGCTCAAACTATTTTATATCGAAGTTTTTCGGAAATAATATACTTAATAACGTCATTTTTTGAATATTGATGTCATACACAGAACTTCGTGGTCATGTTGGATGCGTCTTCTCCGATACGCTTACTTACACCCTACTAGATTTAAGGACATATATCATTTGGGAAGAAGTGCACGACCTTATATTACTTAATTGTAGAACAAAGAAATTAATGGAAATAGCCAACATTACAAAACATCTGGAACTGCAGACTGCTGAATAATAAAGTATTTTCACCCAGTCGACATACATTTGTCCACGTGATAGTAAATATAATCTCAATGCAAACATTTTTGTCTCTGCGAAACATAGTCAGATTTTCTGTTTTGAAGGTGAATCAAGTTGTTAGCTTGAAAAAATAATATTAAATATTCGATAAAAACGACGGCAACTGCCGTTTAGTTCATCCGCTGATAATTTTGTTGGTTCATCCATTAATTAATTTCTTTCTTAACTCAATAAACAAGTTCGACAATATCATGCTTGTGTTTACAAAAGTTTGAAACGGATAAGCGAGAAACGCGAAACTGAACTCAAAGTCTAATTCTAGGAAAACCCTCGACGAATTTTATTTCATTCCCACGTGGATTCGCAGCTTTCAAACAAGAAAACAGGAGAGGAGCAGCGTCCGCCGCTGTAATAAGGCGTCCACATTAATTTTCCTCGAACAATCGCTTTTAATTGTGGATAAATTAAAACTCCTGGCCGCTGATTGGAAAGATTTTCGATTTTAGAAATCACAATCGGTCTTGTTGACTGGGTAAATTGCTTAATCCATTATCGCACCGCCGCAAATAAGGACAAAGGGGGCCGACACGCAGCTCCTCAACGTCTCCATCGTTTACCAGGATATCCATTTCCGTATTGTTGCGGTGCTTCGTACATTTCCTCTGGGTGACCGTTCATTAAGACGACGACCTATGATGATTTCGTATCATGTTACTGTTCGCCATACTGCTTGTAGGCTGTGAATGCGTGTATGTGTCTATATTGATTAAGGACTAAGGAGCTAATTCAATTAAGTGGGTGATACTCCACACACAATACACAATTGTTTGGCTTTGCATGAATGCGATTTAATCAAACGAGCAATTATCTCAAATCCGACACTCTGTAAACTCTGGAGAAATTTCATATCCCAGCTCGAGACAGTTTGGCTTTGGAGGCGAATTGAAGCAACCACTGCGAGAATACCACAATAAGGAATGCCAAGATTTTTGGAAGCTCCTTGTCTTTTACGCCGATTTAGTTGGGTTTAATTGGAAGCTGAAGACGATGGCTATACAAAAATAGTATGTTAAAAAATACTCACATTATTTTATCGTTTAGTCTTGAAAAACGTGTTTTTTAAAACTTGAGATTTTATTTAACATCCGTTCCAAAACATCGATATTTATAACATATTTCTAATTTACCAGATATGTGATAAAATAAATATTAAATACGACTGAAGGTATTTTATTAAGAAAAAAATGTAGACAACTAAATTTGTAAATGACATTGAAAACAATCAGGACCATAAGAATATTTCGGAAAAACAAGAATAATAAAAAAGAAAAATTGCAAGAGCTTTAAAAATAGCGGAGTCTAGTAGCCAGAAGCCGCAAGAATTTAACAAAATATAAAAAAAGTGCATGGGAGAATCCCTAACAATAAAAGATAAATAACCTCAGCTCAATGTATACAGCTGTAGAAATTAAGGTATGAAGAAAGGTAAGTTATGTAAATGATTAAGAGATAAAAATGACTCAGTTTTTAAATCATACCACCTCAAATCTGACTGAATGTTTTAAATGCGGTACGTATTTCGTAACTATCAAGCTGTTTAGTGGCTTTAAGTTATTTTCACATTGATATACAAACACGACGTGAACCTTGACTGCTTTCTAGTTCAACGCTCGTGTTGTTGTTTTTCTTGGCTAGTTTCCCGAAATAGTTTTGACAGATTAAACACGATTTGGCATTAAGATTTAGAAAACGTTACAATAAAATAGTTATTTTCATGACAAGCGTCGAAAGTAGCAAATATCGTGCGAGTGCTGATTAGACAAACGAGGGCGTAGCGAAGCGAAGCCTGAGTGGATCTAAAACACGAGCACAGGTATTTGCACTTTCGGGCGAGTTATGAATACTATTTTTTAGACGACCACTCAAAGTAAATTCTATTTTTAAGAATTGTTTTTATTTCGTTTGCAAAATTGATCGTTATATTATTATTGGTACAATTATAAAAAATTAGAGCTTATTGGAAGCAGAGCAACGAATAAAGCAAAAGCGTCTATATTATTTGAATCACGGTCTGCTTAATTGTGTGACAGTGTGACAAACGTCAAAATGACGTTTGTCACACAATTAAGCAGGCCGTGATGTGAATAACTTTGTGCCGTTACGATATGACTAGCACGATATAATATCGTGCTCACGGCCTGCTGAATTGTGTGACAAATGTCACTGTATACGGCCTGGGCATTTTTTTGAAATCCATTGTTGTTTTCATTTCTGAGAAAACGCCAATTTTGGCCGTTTGGCGCCACATACCCACGATGACATTTAAATGACAACGGCTGTCAAGACTAATTCGTGTTTAGAAATTATTTTTTAAATGCAGTATCAGTAGGATAAGGACCTATTGTTTTGAATGTAATATAAATATGAATGGTGTAATCTATTTAGTGTCGTGTAAGTACCTTAGAGATCTATAGTTTTAATATTTTTCTTGAGAGAGGTGTGGAACTTCAAGAATTCGTAGTTGAAGACGGATTCATATTTTCAGGCAGGTATTTTTTGGATAGCTCACACATTTCCTCTAAAATAGCAGATAATCGTATTTCTTACAAATTTGGAAGATGTTCTAGGTGGTATAATAGTAATGAAGTATTTTATTCTGTGTGTTATTGCAAGGTTGTAAGCTTATGTGTAATTTATTGTAAAATCATTAAAATTAAACATTTAAAAGTTATTCGTTTTATTAGATATCTATCTGTAAATGTAGTAATTAAAAATGTACTAAAGGAATTGCAATGTGATTTTATAGTCTTCGCCCAAAAGAAGTTACTCGGAAACATCTTTCTTGCAAGCTACAACTAACAATTCTTTCCCGTTGTTTATGGATATCTATTTAAATAAAAATAGAAAATAGAAGCCGCTAAAAAGGTACGTTGTTTAAAGCACCAGTACGATAATTTAAATTTAGCTTTCAGACCATTTTCTTCGTAAAACTTAGTTGGAGGTAAATTCATGATAAGATCTTCCCCAATTGGTATATTTGCACGTTGTAGAACCGCTTTTTATTTTAACAATACCAAACGAAATCATAAGCAATAATAACGAATAAATTAATCAACAAATTATACTGTGAACGTAAATAATGTAAATGAGAAAATACACGAAAAAGCTAGCAGGAAACTGATCAAAAAACACAATAGAAAATCAAAGTAAGAAATACACGGGAGGGTTATATTATTGTTGTAGAATTTTAAGAAACATCGTAAAATTTAATCATTTATTTGCATTGTAATCAACGTAGTAACTGATGTTACATTGCAAATTTGAAATTCCCGCTCGTGGGTATACAGCGCTCTGCGGAGAATCGCGAAACTTCGCATATGCCCAGGCCGTATACAGTGACGTTTGTCAAACAATTCAGCAGGTCGTGATCGTGCTAATGTATGAAATTGTCAACTTTCTTTAGTAGGCTGCTATCGCGATAATGTTACTTTCATACGTGGTCGTCTAAAAATTAAATTTCTGTACATTTTAGTGTAATACAAAGTTTTTCCTCTGAATACAATTGAAAAAAACCAGGTACAAACGATTAAATATAATTTTAGCGAGATTATTTTAGAAGGATCTATTGCCTCTATACAATTTATCGTTTAGACATAATGCAGTTGTTATTGATATTTCCAAAACTGCGTCCATTTTATCTGCAGCTTAAATAACACAGCAATATATTTACTGGAAACGGTAATGTATGACTGTTTGAAACAGTAATAATAGCAGCAGTATAGTGTTATAGCATTTATATACATAGGATCATAAGTTTGTTATGTATACTGTTTAACGAAATAAAGTCAATATTTGAAAAAAATCTATTAAAAAAGTGTATGTAATAGATTCACATTTTTTTGCATGAAGACTGTCCTTTTATTTTATTGTACAACCTGTATAACCTTCAATAAATTTACTGTAATTTGACAGAATAGAATGTTGTTACTAAAGTTCTATTTTCTGTTCTGCTTAAATATGGCAACTTTGCATTTGAAGATGTGTTGTCATATTTTGTAAACTAATCGATAAGTACGCAATAAAACTGGCAAAATCCAATTGAACACGACGATATTATTTCGTTAATCATCGCCTTATACAAGTTTTTGCTTTTTGAAACTATAATTTGATTGTATGTTACAGTAAACCTCAAACCTTTGGGAAATAGCAATCTCACTGGAATACTTCATTACTGTTATGTCATGTGGTGATGTAGCCCATTTACCGCAACTAATAGCTTTAAGTATCTGATATCGACCAGTAGCTCAATTAACCCTCTGCTTATCTCGATGTTGTTCTTTCAACCTATTCTCGGATGCGTCAGCGGTAAATTAACAGATTGAGAAAATGGTAATACGGTAGTTAGTATGAACTTAATTGTTAAACTTGGATATATTACTGAGATTAAAATAAAATTAATAAATAATTACCTTAGTAAATATTTAATTTATATTTATATTTGTTTTCGAGTTTGTTATTTGTGACTAAAAGGTCAGCTTACCGCATCCTTGTTGGTTGGTATGACAATAACAAAATAACAAGCACGTTATAAATATACAGGTCCTAGGACTGTTATAGAAACTTATTTTGTATTTGGCTGCTATAGGAACAATCGCGCACTTTATTTAGGCCTCGTTTTTCTAAAATTTTCTCGGCCTGTTAAAATGCAGTTACCGATCTTGTAAGGTAATATACTATAGTGTGTAAGATATTTTATATATTTTGTTATAAAGATGTAAGCATTGGATGAGATAAAGTTTCACGGAAGAAGAAATACCTTTACTTCGAAGTCGATTT
This sequence comes from Agriotes lineatus, assembly GCA_940337035.1. Classification (NCBI taxonomy): domain Eukaryota; kingdom Metazoa; phylum Arthropoda; class Insecta; order Coleoptera; family Elateridae; genus Agriotes; species Agriotes lineatus. The sequence continues at coordinate 209,948,281 of OW679194.1, forward strand.
TTTGTATATACATTATTAAAATTCTAAAATTAAAATTAGTTAATTTCTTGCAAAAGATGCAGTTGTTGAGGCGTTTCCCTTTCTCATGATTCTTAGCAAAAGTATTTTCAGTAGGTCATGTTAAGTTATATGAAACTGATCTGACAAATTGTCACGTATGCTTTTAAAATTAGATTTTTGACGTTTGACAAATACCTACACTTATAGCTAAAGATATTTGTCAAACGTAAAAACTATAACCTAATTCAAAAACTATATACATAGGTACATGACATTTTGTCGGATTAATTTCACCATAACCAGCTTTATCTGTTGCACGCTAACGTGTCTACGCGTCAGCGAGTAAAAATGAAGCTGGCCATGATTTTATATAACTAAACATGACCTAAGTGACAAACGATTTCCGGAATTGGACCGTGTCATTATTGAGGTCGAAGAACTCAACATTTCGGCCACTTTCGATCGTTAGAAGAGTTTCGCTTCTGGCGTGGTTTACACGTTGAGTTACCGTGCTCTTTTGCTTTTCCTTCTTATGAAGCCCCTTATCCTTATCCTGGATATCGTTTGTTACTTAATGGCAATGGCCGTGAAAGCCTCCGAAATTCTCTAAACATGACCTAATTAGAATACTTTCCCAAGGATCATGAGAAATGGGAACACCTCTACTGATATTTCATTGACCAGAAAGTCAGTTATGAAGAACATTTATATCTCTGTACTTCAGAATTATGGTTCTATTTTGTTCTATGCATATAAGAATCCTCTTCTTCCTCTTATATTGGGCCAGTGGCCAAAACATTGTATCTGTAAAAAGTAGTATCCGAATCTGTGCCATTGTTTCTATAACAATGTTGTGCTATATTTGTTTGGATTTTTAATTTCTATGGGTTATTATTAATATTATTAACTAAATACAAGGGCAGAGATAGAACCTATTTTGCCAATATACAAAAAAGTTCTATATGAAAAAAAGAATAAGTAAAACTAAACTTAAATATTATGCACAAGTCATATCTATTCTTGAAAGCACTAAATTTAACACTTGGAGCGGTCATAATAGAGTCGGAAATTGGTGAATATACGGTTTGCGAAAAAATCTTTGCACTTTCCAGCGAAAAGAAAAACTCATTTGCTAGCTTCAACGAATGTCCCCTTAAGTGGTCGTTCATTTACATGTAAAAATAGTTGTGAGATCTGTGGAACGTTTGTTGTGGAATATTCGGCATGTTAATATGGCATTAACAGTTTACAGTAGATCATTAACCGTTTCAGAACTAATGGATACACTAAGTACTACCACAAGAATATATTTGTGGATTAGTTGGGGCTATCAGCGTTTAATTTGTGTTACAGTTTACTCTAAAACTAATGTGCACAATATTTTACAGCATGTAATAAAGTGGAATAAATGCACTTTTATTGCAAACGCTCGAATATGCGCAGTATGATTTCTTGTGAAGGTTTTTGTTGTTGCTGGTGTTTTTTGTTAAGTGTCATTTGTGTCGGTACATAGTAAAGTTTATAAAATCTGGAAAGACTTATCACAGTTTCGAGTTACGACAGTATTCATAAACCCGTCTATGACATGCGTGTAAAGAGAGCTGTTGATAGCGCGCTTTGCTTACTTTACATTTAGTTTCGACCTACGTTTTGAAAAATTCCAATACAATGGAAGGACATGAAGCTTGCAATCTCGAGGGCGATAAACACGCAACACTTAGTGCGAGCCAAAAACCTGTTACTGGAGTCCAGAGGTTCTAAAACGGGTTTACCTGTACAATTACAATATAATAAGCAAATTATAGGAATTACATTTTACTTATTAATAAACACTGGTAACTATCAATTTAGTTAAGTGAGCGTAATCAGTTGAATTTTGGACCAGGTTTATAATTGTAATAAATTTATATAAGTATGCCTTTATATAATGTTTTATATCAATTCTATTTCAACAATTTTGAATAATTAGTATTAATAGTTTATGTTACTTTGAATTATTGCTTTGTCCAGTAATTTACCATAATTGTTTTTAAAGTAAATTATTTTGGTTGCTTTAAATACTTTGCTAATTACAGTGAAATCTCCCATAAGCGGACACGCACGGTGCCAACGTTTTTGTCCGGTTATTATAGGCGTCCGCTTAAGAGAACAATCCATTTTTATGTAAAAGTTGTATTATGCAAAGGTATACGCATTAACAATACAGACAAGAATATAAAATAATTGAAACAAAGTTATGTAATAGTTGTTACAAAATCTAAAATATTCATTTGACGTAGGGATTTTTCTGACTGTTTATTATACTGTCCGCATGTATTTCTAATTATTTTGACAGTTTGAATACTTTAAAGTCATTACTTTCTTTAGCAAAGCATTTACAAATTTTCACTGTTATGCTTCCGTGTGGGTCTTGATTATATTCTCACAGATTTCTAAGTCGCCATCGTTTTCCAATTCTGCCAACTGCACATCAACGGCAGCTGATTCACCTGAAATTTCGGTTACATCATCTTCCTCACTTATTTCCTTGTCAATGTTTATAAATTCGTCAGGGTCGACGTCTTAGATTTCTGGGATACTCCTATATAGTTCAGCCATTACTGATACTGGTAAATCGTCCTCTGGTTCGAATTGATTACACTGGCGTAACTTGATACCCACGCAAAAAGCAAAGTAGTTTTGAATTGCAGCCCTCTAAAATCAAGCGACATGGATTGTTTTGTAATAATATCGCACATAGGGTAATGAAAGTGTCGAATTTCCTGCAGTCGTAACGCTGATTTGAGTTGACTTAATACCGCCCGTATTGCAAAAGAATTCTATATTTTAACAACATGATCATTAAATGTTGGATTTATGGATTGTTTTGACGCCTCACGACATTAGCTGGCCTGCATTTTGAAGTGTCCGTACAAGAGAGATTCACAGTCTAAAAATTGTCGAAAAATGGTGTCCGTGTCCGTTTAAGAGAGTGTCCGTTTAATAGAGAAAATTTTATTAGTAAAGTTAATGCAAGCAAGTTGGTTCCCAACAAAATGTCCGTGTAAGAGAGGTGTCCGCTTATTAGAGGTGTCCGGTAAGGGAGATTTCACTGTATATTATTAAAGCAATAGCCTCTCTCTAAAGGCGAAAGAGAATAAATACAAAAATATAAAACAAAGGTTTTCAACAATCACAGTATTCGAATTTACCATAATTTCTAGTTAGGGTATATTACCTCCTGTTCTTTGACAATTGATATTGAAAGACCACCGTAAGTTTCTTTAGTTTTATAATATTCTTTTTATTTTATTTTTAACAACAGTCGTTAGGTCAATTATAGGCGTCGCTAGAGATGGGCGCGTGAGTGAGTTTTCGTTCACGTCACGCACGTTTCACGCTTGCTTGAAACACTCACGTTCACGCACGTTCACGCTCACGTTCACTCACGTTCACGGCGTGACAGGCCACTCACGACGTGACACGCAGATTTTATTTGAAAATTTAAATTCAGATCGAACAAAATGTTCAAATTTAAAACCAATGAAAAAAACCGTAAAGAAAACTAAAAATATGTTTCTGCGCGTGACATAATTTACGTGATATGTTGCAATCAGAATAGTTGACATAAAAAGAAAAAAAAATGAAAATTGACTACAATAACTTACGACAAAGGATAAATACTGATTTCTCGCAAATACATTTCTTGCAGCTGTTTTCAAAGACATTAATTTTAATAACAAAAGCTGTCATTGAAATTGACGTTTCCCTTATTGGTATAAGTACAAAATGTATATGTTGCTAGGCAACACTTTTAATTCGTAGGTTTAAAAGTAGGTACTTTTACGTACAAGGATCAACATTTTCAGCGTTAAGGCGAGTATACAAAACAAAACATTACTTTTATTAGAATAATAATTTCAATTACACATGTACACAATAAATTGGTTTAAAAATAAAACGTAATCAACATTTTCAGTGTTGAATCGAGTATACAAAACAAAACATTAGTTTTCCAAAAACAGGTTCATCTACACAATACATTTTTGGTTTAATAATAGAACGTAATTAACATTTTCAGCGTTAAGCCGAGTATACAATACAAAACATTAAAATGTTTATTTAAAAATAATATGTAATCAACATTTTCAGCGTTAGGTCGAGTTCTGCGCTCTTCTAAAATTCGCCCAGCTGTAGAAAATACTCTTTCGCTTGTCGCGGAACTTGCCGGTATGTTTAAAATTTCTCGAGCAATTTTTTTTTAAATTTGCATATTTATACACTGTTTTTCCAAAATCCTGAAATGTCATCTACATTTCCGCATTTGAATTTAACATAATAATTTAGTTCTGTTTCGAGATCATCATCATTAGATGTGTCATAGTCAGAGCTATCTCTAAGTGTAGAAAAATAAGAATTTGATGCTGATGTACCAGTTTTGAGTCGTTTGCTATGCATTTCATCATTATTATCTATAGTTTTATTTGCATTTTTGTATATTTGGATTTGCTCTAGGATTTCCTTTACAGTCGAACGAATATCTTCTCTTTTATGTGAATGTGTGAACTTTAAGGATTTATGATTAGGGTCCAGAAATACAGCCACATAATGTAAAAATTCGTGATTTAATTACGTTTAAAAGTTGCTGCACCCTGCAGTTTTTTATTCGTTACTAAATATTTAACGTGAAATTAACGTGAAACGTGAATCACGCCATGGAAATTTTCACTCACGTTCACTCACGTTCACGTCACGATTTTCAAATATTAGTCACGTTCACGACGTGACACGCCGTGACACGACGTGACACGACCGTTTTCACGTCACGCGCCCATCCCTAGGCGTCGCTATACATTTTTTATGGGGACTTCCAACCCCACTAACGACTGTCATGATGTTATTATGGCATCCGGGACTAACTATTTCCGTGACAGCCGTATCACGAGGCGTCGAGAAAGCAGCCATAGAACTCCCATCCAAGTTCTGACCAGAAAAAAACGTTGCTTAACTCTGCTGATCGAACGTGGACGCTTGTTCAAGCTAAACCACCCAGGACCTTTTATATTCTAACAAACTGCGAACAAGCTGGCGAGCTTGAGGAAGACCATTTGGCAAATAAATTACAAAGAAAAAATCAAAACGATTGCAACAGTTGGTGCACAACTAATTTAAAATATTAAAATGTCTGAATATTTATGTAAAATTTTGGAATTTAAAACTTACTTTGTTATTAGACGGTCATTAAAGTCATCCCCTGTTGCAACTAAAATATCTTTGCTGTTGTCCTAGTAATTACTGAAGTACATAGTCCCTACCATAATACACAATAATAGTTTTCTCTGAAAAACAATAGCAGAAATGCTGTAGGTAGTTAAAATCAATAAATCATTCTATAATCACATAAACTGCAAATTATTTCAAAAATACAATCTAATAAGTAAGTGCTGCAGTATGTCGCTCGAGGGTCAATCGTCTTCTTAAATCTTATGGACTTTATATCAAGTGGCTTTAGTTCATACTGCAGAAACATCGTGGACAGACAAATTTTGTAATTGGGGTATTTAAATTGAAAGTTGAAACGGGCATCTAAACACCCTTGCCTGAATTGCTTACTTTAATATTTACGTAAATAGCAAGTTTGGATTTGCATTCTTTTTATTCTTAATTAGATTTAATCATTGCAACTTAGCATAACAAAAAATACACGTTGGACCCTGTCTCAGTGCGTAAAGCGCCTGATTTTGTATGTGCAACGACAAAGCCATTGGTGGCTGCGAGAAACTTAAAGCTGTTACGGGAGCTTCAAGCGGATGTAACCGCGTGTGAAACAAAATTTACGGCCAATAGTGTTAGTGTGCTACAAACCAATGTTTACACTTCAAGTAAGAGTTATTTTTATTGTGTATAGAGTAAGTACATAATTGCGAATCCGGTAAGGAGTTTTAAGAAGTCCAGAGTGTTCCGTAACGTCAGTCGCCACAAATACGACAGCCAGTAGCGAGGTGGTTTTGCACCACATTCGTGGGAAAGTTCCATGCATCTTGTCGTCCAAGGTAAATGACATATTCCAGTTCCAGTTCTAAGCAGCAGTTCTCAGCCACAAGTTTAAGGAAATCTGATACAGGAAATGATTGCAGTTTGAGCTATAAACGTTAACTCCAGGTTGTGTTCTGAAGATTTCGAGACCGTAAAAGAATACGTTTTATAGACAAATAACGTACCCGAATCGCAAAGCCGGGTTTTTATGCACGAAATCCTGACTGTGAATTTCGATGCAATTTAAAGTTTTCGTATTAAATATAGCTATTTTGGCATCTCTGTAATGTTATTTAAATGTAAATGTAATGTAAATACAGTTATTCCTCTCTTTCTTGCTTTGTAAACGCCTGTAACCACGAGATATTTTGCGTTAATGATTTACTTGTATCCTAAACTAATGTGTTTATTAATGACTACTTATTTTAGGATTTGATCATAATTTTCTTTATGGTTTTATGTATGTATTTAAGGGATTACTATCTCTTTGTTTATTTTATATAATTATTAAATTAGCTTTTTGTGCATGTTGCCTGAAGTCAGTTTTAGTCCAAGCATACTACAAGTGCAAGTCAGCTTCCTGTTTTTAGTAGATATCCTAGCCATGAGTTGAGGTAAAGTAATAGTTCTTGTATTGCACTAGCTAAGTAAACAACAAGGTCAACTAGTTTACACTAACGCATGCCAAACATTTCATCATAGTTTAATGTGCCAATGGAGAGAAGACCAAGCTACCCATTCCAAAATAATTAAAATAGTTAGTTTAAGCTCTTTGTTCATTAGCTGTGTACATGTAAGTAAGCAAGTTTCTAATTAATGACAATTCGTTTGTAGGTGCAATTTTACTAAGGCTTAAAACACAGTAAGGGGTACACTTTTTAAATGGGAAATGCACGAATGTTGTAACACTGGGAACAAAAATCGCATTGTAGTTAGTCTACGTCCCTTTCCGAAAACATTTGTTATATAGAGAAACATGGAAAGAGTTCATCAGATGATTCAATATAATCGCAAGATCTATGACTGAGTAACATAAAAAATTATTGGAAGAAGTAGGAGAAGTATTGAAACAATCATTAATCAAGAATGCTTTCCACAAAACAAAAAACTTAAAGGGTTAACGTTTTTACTGAACTTCTCAGTTCTCCCGAAAGTGAATTTCCGAAATTTATATTCATGTGCGATGAGTGCTGGTTACATTATTTTATTTATACGAAAACCCACGGCCGCATCTTATTTATCCCAGAAATATTCTTCAGAAACTACATCGAGATGCACTACCCTCCATGCAGCCCCGATTTATAACCATGTTACTACCTTTTATTTGGGTAATTGAAAAAGTTTCAGGGGGAAGACGATTTCAATAAAATAATAAACTTAAATGGTTTGTAACTTTGTTTGCAACTAGAAAATTTTAATGCTGTCAAATAAAATAAGGCGATATATAGAAATAAAGGTAATACATATATATAATTCTACGTAAATGTATTTTTGCAGTACTATTGCAATTTAAATTTAAATTATTGTACAATATTGTAAATATTTGCCCTGTTTGATAATTGTTCATCAAACGAGTGCGCGTATTTTCTTAAATTATGCAAATTTCAGAGTTTTTCAATATTATATTGAGATATCATTTTTTATTATAAAAAGGTGAAAGCTCATAAACCGCGATTTTTCAAGCGTATCCGGCGACATACCTGTTACAAAGTAACAAACGTTTTTATAGGTGAGTGTCAGGAATGTCGATGTTTACTCGAGACAGAAACTAATCTTGACAAAGCGAGAGGGGTTCTCAGAACTGGGGATGACCGTAAAACGTGGGACGATAAAAATTGAATATAAACTGTAAAAAATATTTTAGTACGGTGCCTCTTTTGTCCCGAGCGGCCTTATTCGATAAACTAAGGCGTTACGAGCTACGCTCGTGAAAACCACATTACACACCCTTCAGGTTTACGTCCTAACGATAAGGGTCAGCCGAAGATGCTGGATTCTGAAATTGTTGAATAAGTTTTTGAACTAGATGCCGAAGAGGTCATATAAGGTGCGATGCTGTATTCCCAAGATTAAATTGTTACGTTTGTGTCAGGCTATATAGGTACTGGACTATTTTACTGGAATAGATAATTAATTGTCTCCCTATGTTAGTTCACATTTGATTTAGTTGGAAAGGTTGGACTCGTTGGAACGAATCCATCATTCTTTAAAGTTCCAATTTCCGAGATTGTCACTTTTAAACCTTTCCAGGTCCGCCAACTTTGAAATTTAAAATGGTACAATGGTACAATACTGTGGGTAAAAAATTATCATCATCTTGTAAATAAAAAGGCCTTTTAATATGAATCATTAAAAAGAGAAACTCATTAAAAGTTAATTTTAGTATTATTTTATTGTCATCACTTTTATAGCTTTTTGTACAACTTTCCAAATTTATATTTTATTGCAGATTCAGAAACCAATATTATAAACTAGGAAAATTAACGTTTCAAAATACAATATAGGCAGCAGCTACTCACCTTTTTTAGTAATCATATTAGCTCCTGCATACAACTAGTTTTTTTCGACTACCATTTTCTAAAGAAAGCTATTATTTGACATTTTGCATGTTGTTATTGCATACTATGCAATACAAATTTTATTACACACATCTGTCACTTTATTGCACATTTATGTCAAAACTGTTTATTAAATGTGGTGGGTTTTCTCTGCTGGAGAAGCTTAGGGTGAGCCACCCCCATAGAATATTCGTCATATTTTTCACTGATATGTTCATTTGATATTTGAGAGCCGTTGGAGGTACCTAAGGTATTCATTGTAGCTTTAGGAGAGGTATATTTATTTAATTTAGATAAACTAAATCATTTCAGAAAAACAACCTTATTTATGTACAAACATCATCATAAAGTGTTCCTTGTTGGAAGACTAATACTAAATAAAGCAATTATTAATACGAGGTGCTATAATGTGGATGCCATATCGATATCCACCCTTTATGGCACCACTTATTTTTCATCGTCTTTTCATTTTCGTTATAATTTTTCTGCCAAAAATAAATTTTACTGTAAACCAGGGTGGTTTCACAAAATAAAACACGTATATCTTCTTTAAAGGTAAGATATTGCCATATCTAAGATAACAATTTACGTATGTAAAATAAGGCATATTTTGTTAAGGAAGTGATTCACCATTCCAACAATAAATTAAAAATAAATTTCACATTACATGAGAACACTGATTTACTTCAAGCTTTTTAACAAAAATATGTGCTAGCTACAACTAAAATTAGAAACTCATATTTCGATAGTGAGAACAACAATTTGTTTCTCACTTGTAAATAACTAGAAATTTACCATTTATTCAAAATGTCAAACTGACAAGCAACTAAATTCATCAATATGACACATACTAAGGAAGACAACTCTGGCTTTGCACGCTATCATTTATCTATGAGCACGCTTGTAAAATAGAAGCTTTTTGACTTGTTTGAAGGTCTCCATTGCGTCCTTAAATTGATTATATTAAGTTACTCTGTCTGTGTATATAGAATCCCGGAAAAAGTTCCGCCGGAAAAAGTTTCACCGAAAAATGTTCCGCCGGAAAAAGTGCCGTCGGGAAATAATTCCGCAGGAAAAAGTTTCGCAGGAAAAAGTTACGCGTGAACACCCACGGCCGTGGAAAAGTTAAATAAGAAATAATAACATAATCTCGATTTCATACATAATGTTTTATTCATAAAAAAGGCAACTTACACTACAGATTATACCATGAGATAAAAAAAATGATTCTGAGCAGGCCTTGATATGTGTTATACGTTTGGCAGTATTGAAGTGTATTGTCAGTCTCTGTCAAATTCAAGATTAAAAGGTTAGGGTTTGTTTGTTGTTTGACACAGACTGACGTAAAACTTAACCTGCAATATAATCACAGTTACAAAAAGTGGTAAAGATTCGGTGCACGGTCCGGTCTAGTGCGCATGCGCAAAAATAACAGTGAACATAAAAATGTAACTTTGAACAAACTCTCTCGTATTTTTTCTCTAAAAAAAATTATCAAGACCTAACAACTAACATAAACCATTAACCTGGACCACCGCCGAGAGCGCAACGCATTGCGTTGAACAAACTCTCTCTCGTATTTTTTCTCTAAAAAAAATTATCAAAACCTAACAACTAACATAAACCATTAACCTGGACCACCGCCGAGAGCGCAACGCATTGCGTTGAACAAACTCTCTCTCGTATTTTTTCTCTAAAAAAATTATCAAGACCTAACAACTAACATAAACCATTAACCTGGACCACCGCCGAGAGCGCAACGCATTGCGTTGAACAAACTCTCTCGTATTTTTTCTCTAAAAAAAATTATCAAGACCTAACAACTAACATAAACCATTAACCTGGACCACCGCCGAGAGCGCAACGCATTGCGTTGAACAAACTCTCTCTCGTATTTTTTTCTAAAAAAAAATTATCAAGACCTAACAACTAACATAAACCATTAACCTGGACCACCGCCGAGAGCGCAACGCATTGCGTTGAACAAACTCTCTCTCGTATTTTTTCTCTAAAAAAAAATTATCAAGACCTAACAACTAACATAAACCATCAACCTGAACCACCGCCGAGAGCGCAACGCATTGCGTTGAACAAACTCTCTCTCGTATTTTTTCTCTAAAAAAAAATTATCAAGACCTAACAACTAACATAAACCATTAACCTGGACCACCGCCGAGAGCGCAACGCATTGCGTTGAACAAACTCTCTCTCGTATTTTTTCTCTAAAAAAAAATTATCAAGACCTAACAACTAACATAAACCATCAACCTGGACCACCGCCGAGAGCGCAACGCATTGCGTTGAACAAACTCTCTCTCGTATTTTTTCTCTAAAAAAAAATTATCAAGACCTAACAACCAACATAAACCATTAACCTGGACCACCGCCGAGAGCGCAACGCATTGCGTTGAACAAACTCTCTCTCGTATTTTTTTCTCTAAAAAAAAATTATCAAGACCTAACAACTAACATAAACCATTAACCTGGACCACCGCCGAGAGCGCAACGCATTGCGTTGAACAAACTCTCTCTCGTATTTTTTCTCTAAAAAAAAATTATCAAGACCTAACAACTAACATAAACCATCAACCTGAACCACCGCCGAGAGCGCAACGCATTGCTTTAAACATTGATAGCGGCAAGCGGCACCCACAACATTTTGACATGCACGCTGATCGATAAACTTACTTCGCTCGCAGCGGATGCGAAATAGACCGGACCGTGCACCGAATTTCACCCCAAAAGGTTACTAATGTCAAAATAAGACATTGGCATTTTATAACTTGTCAAAAGTTTGAGTGGACGTATCACGTGATGAAATCCGCCATTAGTATTCCCGCGGCCATGAGTTTTCCAAATTATAGTTTGTTTATACGGAAAAGAACCATATTTTGACGTTTTTCACAAATTAGTTATTTACGATAATCAGAACAGTAATAACAACAAACAATCCAGAACATTTAACAGAGAAATAAATATTTTCTTGTAAGTTTTATATTGCCTAAATATTCGTAAGTAACTGTTCAATAGATTATTGCGGTGTACATTTGCAATTCCAGGTTGAACATGTATGGCAGGTAGTTAATGTCGGGAAAACTCCAGTATAGCCCACTGGTACATTTTGACATTTCCGGAATATGAAATTAGAGGAACTGTTATGCCAGTGGCGAAACTGGATTTTAAGCTATAAATAAGAGAAATACTCATTGGGAAATTCAAATTCAATATTATTGTCGACGATTGGACTAACTGCTTGTTTTATGGTGATACACAGGCATTTTTGTACTAAGTATACACAAATCTTAAACTGCAGCTAACCTAAATTAGCACCTTGACGGCAGTCAAAATTGGGTCTGGCATGAAACTCTCGTATTTTGCCTCCATTGTCTGAACATTTGTAGAACCTCCGACAAACTGAGAATCACATTATCAAGCGCATGCGCCTAAGCACCAGTGGGCTAGATTGGAGTTTAGTCCATGTATCTATTTAATATAATTTAGATGTTAATAAAGCAAATTAAATTACCGAGAAGATTTCTATACAAATGATGTTATATCATTTGCGTTTTGGATTTGAACTTTCCAATTTCCATTAATTGTAATAAATTGATGAAAACACCTTATGACTCATATTTCTTCAACATTTAAACCTCTTTGTGGTATTTTATTGTATTTGAGAGATTAGTCATTTTGAATAACTTTCTTTCACTTCAGCAAATGAATTGTAAAATTTTATTTTGACTTTAGTAATTTTTTGTTATCAAATGTCGCTTACACCGTTAAAAAATTATATTTTTTTATTACATCATCATGGTTTTCCGCAAAATCGTATTTTGATATTGGATAAAAAAGTACCAGTCAAAAATTGTATGGCCACACTGTGACTATATAGTCACTGTAGTAATTTAAAATACTATAAATGTAATTATAATATACATAAGAGCCCAGCAAATTTTTCCATTTTTATCATATGCATTTGTACCCTATGGTATGGTACTTATTAATCATGTAACATGGACAAAACACCAAAGCATCGCTTTCTTGCGGAACTTTTTCTTGCCGAACTTTTTCCTGCGGATTTATTTCCCCACGGCACTTTTTCCGGCGGAACATTTTCCGCGGAACTTTTTCCTGCGGACCTTTTTCCGGCATCGGTGTATATATCGGCTATAAGAAAATGCCTTCTGTAAAGGTCCGAACACACATTCCCGGACCGTGCCAGGGCCGGAACACGGCCGTCACCCGGTTATGTCTCGGCCCGTTCATCTAGAAACCACACATGTCCGTGTGCCGGCCGTGTCCCGGACAGTGGGACTCGGAAGTTTTGTCAGTCTGCTTCAAAATCTTTGACGTGATCGGTTAAAGATATACGGGAATATTGTCTCAATTTTCTTCCAAACTCTGTCCTTGTACTCTGCATTTCTGAACTTTTCATTAGCTTGGTTATATTCTTATAGAGTACCGTAAACTTTCGAACCTCCTCTATCAGTCGTTCTATGTCTATATTCACCCTATATAAACAATGAATTATAAAGTTTTCAAATGCTGCGATCAAAATACACCCACTAAGTATTTTCCAAACGCTAACACTTGTGTGAAAGCAGATCTAATGTACCACCGAGACCGGACCGTCACCGTCAAAAAGTAAGCAAAACTATTATCACCCGGCCCGGGCCCGGTCCGGTGACGGCCCCCGGATATGACACGGTGATGTGTGAACAGATGCATTTAATTTCACTGTGGAATTCATTCACCTGGTGACGGCCGTCACACGGCCGTCCTCCGGCCCTGGCACGGTCCGGGAATGTGTGTTCGGACCTTAATGCTGTTACCGACATTGAACACATTTTTGTTACATGCACCAATTACTTTGACCTTTTTGCATAATGTTTCATATACTGACCAGAAATCTAACTTATTCCAACACACACAAATAATTAATTAAAATGAGAAAATTAAATTTTAGGATATATGTATTGTGATGACGTAAATGTTTAAAGAGCATGTAAATTGAAACATATCTGTGCCTTTACATTTTAACCTTTTTATGATACTCTGCTATTTACTTATTTTAATTGGGTTCGATGGTTGGTCGGTGATTATACATTGAAAAGGTATTGCAAATTATTCAGTTTATGTCGAGACTTATATTCATTTCCAAATTACCTTATAATAATCTCTTATGTTATGATTTTCGCACCTACATGATGCTACTTTACGAAAGCACTCACAGTTGATTTCCAGCTACTTAAGCTATATCAGCTTTCAATACACAAATTCGAAACGGTTCAGACATGGGGATAAAATTGTTAGTGCATCTGATACATGCCTGGCTTATCCCATTCAAATATTTTCAGCAAAGTGATTAGGCTCGAGTTTTCCTTCACAGCGTCTGCAGGTTCGTGGCAGACAGTCTGTAGAAATTGCAATTTAGATTTAAAACCTACGTCTTTAGTTGAATGAAGTATTATTGTTCAGGTTTCCATTTACTACCTAAAATTAAAGCTCCCGTTTCTGCACCTCGCAGCAACACACGAGGGGATTACAGAAAAGAGGTGAATTTTGATGGCGTTGCTTTGGTTCCAGAAACAGAAGCATTTGAAAGATGGTTTATCTACAACTGTCAAATAATAAGTGCATTATATATCCAACTCGAAATACAAAATAAGGTTCATATTACAATAGTGGAATATGAAATTTTATATTCCACGGGGTATTTTTTAAATTAGTGGGCTACATTGTCAGTAAATGGCATTAACGTCGAGGTTAGCAGGCTAGGTTTTGCGTCAGTTTTGACACAAACTGACGCAAAACCTAACCTGCTATCCTCAAATTTGACATAAACTTACAGTGTCACCAACTTAATAATAAAGAAAGCAGTTAGGTACCTGTCATTATCAAAACTATATACTGGGTGACCATAAATGGTTGACACCGTTAATGTTGGTTACCCTGCGGTCAATTTTAAGTCTATGTCAAATTCGAGGTTAAAATAGAATTAAAATTGACCGCAGGGTAACCAACATTAACGGTGTCAACCTAAAAAAAATCACCACCATTTATGGTCACCCGGTACATAGTTGTAGATAAAATATTGTATTTGTAACGCATATAATGGCTGCATTACACTTGTATGATTAAAACATTCGCCTTCGGCTCGTGTGTAAACTTCATCCTCGTGTAATATAGCCTACATTATATGCTTGTTAAATAAAATACTATTCTTTTTTGTTTATTAATTTTATTACTAACCTATGAAAGTTAGACTACTGCTTATCTTTGCACTAGCGGAAGATTATTCTCCGCTTCCAATTTTTAATAAAATGTTAGCGACTCATAACTGTTCAATTTTTGTACTCATGTTTTTAGACTATTTAAATATCTTAAATGTTTAATACAGAGGTGGAAATTTGATGCAATGCTGGACGACTGTGATTGTGTCAGCAGGTAAAATACTCCTAAAAGGTGCACCTAAGACAATTCCTTTGCATCCAAAAAGGCTAACAGGTATATTACTTTGCATTTATAACAAATTAGACGATAAAATGAAGAAAAGACGTGCAATAACAAATCTACATGTCAATACCTTTGATCTAAAAAAGAAAGATAAAAATGAGTACAGGCGAAGTGTCAAACGAACTCTGCCGAGAAAAAAACTTTTGTTTTAAATATGTATACCGGATATTCTCGAAATATGTGGACAAAGCCTAACCACAGATTGCTGGACTCAAAATAAGACAATTTAACTCAACTTACCAATGACCATATGTGTTTCTTAAGTCAGTAATCTACTTAAAATTTTGTTTAAAAAAATCAACAGTAGACCGCTTTGGTCGATTTGAATAATAGTGGGGTATGGGTAATTTTAAAGATCGGTTATTACCGATGAACTAGTAGTGGCTGAAGCACTGGTGTCACAAGAGAGTAATCGTTGTCAAGGCCGATAAATCTTTACGTTTTGTTTCAGAAAGAAATGCACTCAGTTCTCTGAAATTTTTTATATCTGTAACGATTTGAACAAAAAAACATCTGTGACTGTCACAACTTTAGTTGCTCGTATGTTAAGAAACAAATGAAGCAAATGCAGATTCATATGAAGTACTATTTTAGTCACATTAATAAATCTACAGTGAATGGTAAATTTCACTGCAATTTTTGTGTATATACGTCAATTTTACGCAAAATGTGCACTCTGCAATATTTCTGCTTCATTACCAATTGAGAATTTCGACAATTGAGAAAAAATTTATACTGCAGTTAGAAATTACTTTTTAGTCATTTGTTAGTTATCAGCATAATTTCCCATTTTTAGGTTTTTGAAGCAAAATACTGGCTTAACGAAATGAATCTGATTATAGATAAGTTAAATGAAATCATTTTATTTTGAGCTCGGGGATTTGTACTTAAATTATATCGACATATTTCCGGGACATCTTGTATAGAACACAAATCGTTTTTAAAATGTTATATATTTTATGTGAAGGTACCTACCTAAAATTATTTCGGAACGACATTTAATCCATTTTATATTGTATTGCATGTTCAGCATAATTAGTTATACACAATTGAAAAATACAATGACTACGTTTTATTTTCAGTAATATTAAAATATATTCCTGTAAGAGCGAGGTGCACCCTGCTAATAAATTGGCAATTTTCTGGCATGCTAACCATCGTGGTTTGCTTTCAAGCTCAGAACGAAGTTCGTAAACAACGCGATTACAAAAGTTCTTAATTTGAGTTTAACCACAAAAGAATCATTAAGTACCTATCAGAGGCGATAATAACGCGATAATTTAGAATTAGGTTTTCTTAATAAAAGACGACCTAATTACGTTCCGCAGTCTAAGCGGAAGAAAATGTGTGCGTTATGCATAGAAAGCAAAACTTAACAAAGTATTTTAATATTCCAGCGAAGCCTTAATATAGGGGGGATTTTATAATTTTATAAAAATATTATGACGAGGTAATGCCCCTAGATAAATTAAATTGGGGGAAGCCAGGATTTTCTCGACGTAAAATGTACGTTATAATTCCGGAAAAGGTAAGGCCTACATTAGGAAGCAAATTTATTAGTCGCGCAGTAAACATAAAAGAAAGATTAAAACTCTGGTTTTATTAAAAATTCTAATGTACGGCGGGAAGTCCTCGCAAAATATTTATCTTGGCACGCTGGCTAATAAAGCAAATTCGTCCTGCTGTAATTAAGTGTTCCGGCACACCGTATTTGCGTTCCACGTAACAAGCCATTCTCGCCGT
This sequence comes from Agriotes lineatus, assembly GCA_940337035.1. Classification (NCBI taxonomy): domain Eukaryota; kingdom Metazoa; phylum Arthropoda; class Insecta; order Coleoptera; family Elateridae; genus Agriotes; species Agriotes lineatus. The sequence continues at coordinate 209,965,113 of OW679194.1, forward strand.
CACGAAAAATTGGTTCATGCCTCGCTATTCTTCCACAAGGATAAACTAATCAAACTTTACTTAAAGAAAATCTTTTCCAGGGGCAGACAATTTGTGGAAGAACTGTCGCGGTAAATATTGTATCAAGGCTCAGTCAGTCACGGGGAAAGGAACTGAAATAAAAGTTTTCTATCCCGGCGTACCTGCTAAGACATTTATGGAACAGTAAAAGTGACCCAATTTTGAAATAATGTTTCTGATTTATCGTGTGGGCACAGAAAAACCTATAGTCGTTGCCACTTCTAAATTAGGCAAGGATCGTTAAATTACATTAACGTGTTTTAAATAATTTAGCAATATTTAATTGTAAAAATGCTATAAGAACCATACTACAATTTCATTAACAAAAAGTAAGTTAAGAAAGGTAATCGAAGAACAGAAAAGCACCCTTAGATAGGTAACTGGAATAGAACTAATCTAACAATAGGTGTAAAAAGTGTAAAGAAATTAAATAATGAATAGATTCGGGATCTCTTCTTACTTCAACTGTTTTGAGCAACCAATCGGTCTCTGAATCAAACGACAAATGTAACGATTTTAACTGTAAAAGTGTAAAGGTTCATTGTTTGGACATATAGATATTAAAAGAGGGTAAGATTATTATTTTTGTGTCTTAATTATATGCGAATAAAGTATATTCAAACTTCTTATAATAATCGAGGATATCATACTTATCTGCTTAATATATTATTCACGTATTGATTTCTATATTATGACAAATAATACAAATTTCCCATTATGTATATCTGTAATTCCCATTTTTTAAAGGATTTACTTAATGTAAATGTAAAATATGTAGTAATTGGGCTAGATATTTTTAAATAGTCGTTTAAATTCTGTTGCCAATGATATTTAACACTGACTGTAATAGAAAGAAAGTACGAAAATTAAAGTTTTAAATCATTAATAATTGGCATAATACATGGTTCTGCTATATTTTTTATGCTTACATAAGTCATTTAAAATAAGTTGTTGAAGTAAAAACTACACGATAATTGGATTTTACTTTTACTGTATCTTAGTCGATTTGTATAATTCATTACAGGACACTATGAATACATTTGTGTAAAGTATTCAAAATCCGATATAATATTAAATTTATGTGTAATTAATAAATGTTAGAATAATTGATATTATTAGCCGAAGAGTACTTTAAATTTGAAAATAAAACCCCACTCGATATAAATTTATTATGATTGATACAATTTAGTTAGTTTTAATGTGATTTTATATTTATAACAATTATTAAACTACTGCAATTCCCAACATAGACTTATGCAGGTGTATGTGATTGACACACAGACATTTTTTTAAATAATTTTTTAAGTTCAAGTTACTATATGCAATATTAAAAACCAAAATTGTTCTCTATTTTCTTATATAATCTTGTAATTAATTGTAGAACAACCAAACCAATTTTGTAAATGTAAAAGCAGAATATTTATTTTACTGAAAAATAGCGATAATTTTGGTTCTAAGCAAGTGGATGCTTTGTTCGTATATAATTTACAAGTAGTAAAGGCTGCAGTTAACTACATTAAAACAAAAAATGTTAAATTTAAACATTTGTAACAACAGTAGCCACATTATACAACACACTTAATTAGTAGAAAATCAAATCCTGTAAAATCGTCAGAAAATAAGAAAATCCATCAGTACCTCTATAAATATCACTGATTATTTTAAAGAACTTAAAAACTGGGCCACAATATACCGAAATAACTAATTGGCGAGAACTTTACTAAAGTTCAGTTTCAATTCCTGTAAATACTGATTTATGTCTGGTATGTAGTGGTATTGCTTTTAATAAATATTCTTTTCCAGAATTTATAGTTTAGTTTCATAATAACTTCTGTACTGCCGGCACTTTAAAATATTAATTTTGAAAAAGGACGTTATCCAATTTGGAATTTATGTGCTTAGATATTTATTTTAAAACTTCGAAACCTATTTTTGCTGCTTGTTTTCTGAAATAATTTTTACTAAAAGTAAGTAGATAGTAATAGGTTATCCAAAATTATTTAAAAATATATATACCAGACTTTTGGATATGCTCGTCGGCCTGTTTAGATCTATTTATTAATTTCTTTGCTGAAAGACATTACTCTAGAAATATTTGACAAAGAGGTATGGTCCTTAAATTTAAACAATACTTCTAATACTTTTCGTGTAATTTCTAAATTAACAAGCAACAGGAAGATTGGGTATAGCAAAATCAATATAATGTGTGTGCTATTTGCACACAAATATTTGTTTTCATAGCATAACATTGTTTTGCCAAATTAATCAATAAAGGGAACAAATATGCAATGTTTTCTTTGTGAATTATTAACACCAGTTGCACACTAGATCGGAATCAAATTAACTTGTTGTTTATTATACAATACTGTAAATGCCTCCATTTTAGCATACAATAGAAAACTTGAATTTATAAAACGATATATTTTGCGAATAATTCAGTCCATTAAAAGTTATCGCTGATAAAGAATTCTGTTGCTTATGTATAGAGTATTTTATTTAGTCTTCACAGGAAAAAGCAATTCGCAGGAACGTTTTAGGTGACCTAAAAGCAAATTAATTATTTCCGCGAAATACGCATTTTTAAGATAAAAAATCTCCATCAAATGCAGTGAAGTGACTTCAAAGGCAAGATGTGTATTGCTTTTGGCGTCTTTAAAATTAAAACAGTATGGCAGTAACGGAGATTTCGGATTTTCATTGATATTGTTTAAATAAACACGGTTGGAAGGCAAAAATATTGCAACATAGTAGTTGTTATTAAGGGCTTTATGTTCTACGCCCCTGAAAAATGGTCAAGTTATTTCGCCCCACTGAGATTTTATTTTTTAATAACTTTTCTCAATTATTCTGTGTATTTTTTTATATTTCAGTAGCTATTGCCATAAGGTTCTGTACAGGAAAATATTTTTTAAAAGCGAGATGACAACTTAGTTCAAATGTGTGCGATTTGACTGTTCCCGTTTGTAATTCGATCGGTACTATTACGTGCCAGCCATTACAAACGTTGATGTTGGTAGAATTTTGCTTTATTCTAAATAAAAAATAATTGGAGCTGTTTACACCATTCCCTTGCTACGGAAAACTACAACCTTACTCAGAAAATGTAAAAAAGGAAGTTTGGTCACTTAGAATTTATTGAATTTTCATTATAACGTTTCGAGTCGAGATTTCAAAGACGAAAGGATTTTATAAATGTAGACTCTTTCATTATCTTAAGTTCTTTATAAAATGTAATTTTTAACACTGTTAATTTAAGGTTTAACCCCTTCTATTTAATAAGATGCTGTAGAGTTGGATTTTACCAATAGAAATGTAATGTATTGAATTAAAGCTACATATACTTGTTCATGTTCTTGTTCGGGTTATTCGCCACTCTGAAAAATTAAAAATATGAAATATCGAACGTTTGAGGCACAATCTGCACTCGTTTTCAAGGAATAACAATTAAAACTAAAAATGAACAAGTAGTCCAGTCACTATGTCATTTTTGCTTGAAAGTGAAGGGAAATTTGAAATTTCTTTTTTGGGGTATTGATGAGGTCCAGCAAAGCTTAACTTCAAGTTGTCGACCAAAATTTCCTATGTGCTATTTCCGCTATCTTGATAAATGAGTGCGTTTGATTTTTTGTGATAAATCGGTTCCCGTTAACACTACATAAAAATAATGTAGACATCTTTGCAAAAATTTTGAATGTTCTACAATTTATGTTCTATTACTTTTTCGCGTAGGAGCGATATTTGTCGAGATATCGAACGCGAAAGGAGGGGTGTTGACCATCAGCGCGCCGCGGTCAAAACAACCCCCGCAGAGAACCTTTATCGCCCAAACTTTCTATACCATTTGCGCGCAAGTAAGGGATTATGCTAAGGAGCTGATTTCTGGGTTGGGCGGGTTAGGCCAAAATGAAATCTTAATTCTTAGAATCACCCTACCTCATTTCCAGGTGTACACCAAACGTAAGTAATTATTTGGTGTCATTAGAAGCTATAAATGCGGAAACTAATATGAGACAACAATTTCTTGTATTAAATAACCGTGAACTTAATGTTGTTATATTTTCTTGTGGTCGAAATTTAGAAATTTTGAGTAAACATAAAAAAATATATGTAGATGGCACTTTTAATTACAGTCAAAAATATTTTGTACAAATGTTTACATTACATATTGTACAAAATGGTCATTACATACCATTAGTATTTGCATTACTACCAAATAAAAGGGTTGATACTTATTTTTATGTATTTAAATTCATCAGTGATTTTTTAAAAAACAAACATTTAGAATTTTTCCCTAATGAAATTGTGTTTAATTTTGAAGAAGCAATCCACAGCGGAGCGAAATTAACTTGGCCAGATATTAATGTGACACCATACACAAGCGTGGTTTCGAAAAATTCAAAATCTAGGACTGGTTGATCAGTACAAGGACAAAAATTCAGAAATAGGAAATTGGTTGCATTGGACTTTTGGTTTACTGTTTTTAAATCCAGAGGAAGTTGCAGACTGTTTTATTGAAGAATGTATATCTTGTGCCCCTACTGATCCTCCAGTTACTCAATACTGTGATTATTTAGTAGATTATTATTATATCTCAGAAAACTCAAGATTTCCACAATTTTTATGGGCAGCTTGTTATGCAAGTAGAGAAAGAAGCACGAATGCTTGCGAATCTTCCCATAGTGTCTTTAATAGTAATTTTAATACCACAAAACTAAAAATATATTTGTATTTTTGGACGTATTAAAGAATATGCAAATAGTTGTTACATAAAAATTAATATTGTGCATTTAGAATGTAAAGTAAAAAATGCTGCTTACAAAAAACGCATTATGTATATAACAAATTTAGTTAGGTTATATCAGACTAATTAAATTTAGCAAATCGAGTCTAATAGTAATTTTGTAAATACATAAGTCAGTATATCTAATAAGTTACAGAACCATCTCTTTTGTTTTTTCTTCCGCAATAAATCAAGTAGATATTCACCCTAGCGATACCTACCTATTAGAAGTAGGTCGTAAAATAATGTGCCTTCAAGCTTCAAGAGATGTAAGTATAGGTACCTACACCCTTTTTATTGCTTAAAATGATTCAGTTCTGGAAAAGGTTAAATTTGACCACAGCGCGCAAATGGTATTCAATTTTTCGTATTGGGGATTATAGAATTGTGACGCCCCGCTGGGTTTTGTGACCGCCGCGCGCTAATGGTATATGCCCGAAAGGAGAGCGTGAAAGGGTCGAGATTTTTTTTCGTGCTTCTGGGCTTGTGTCGCATTTCTCTTTCTATTTAGCGAAAAAGTAGCCATTATCAAACTTGTAGAGGTTGAAAATAGTTTCAATTTGACCTATTATAAATTGATATTCGACTAAAATTACGACTTGTAGAGCGGGCCAAAGTCAAGTTGGCGCGTAATTTTTATTTCATGTATCGTACTATTACGTAGATGACATAACAAACTTCATTGCATTATTGGAATCATTATATTTCATCAAGTAGATAGTATACAGCACTATATGATTGTATATTAATAATAATAATAATAATAATGAAGGTCTTTATTATATTACAAAATTACACAGAAAAAATATTGACTAAAACGTAATATTGTCTTGAGCGAAGTTCAACTTGATAGAAAAACAGATCTATCCGCTGTTCTTTCACTTAACCCGGTGAAAAACAGAAAGAAAAGAAAACAAAAAAAATCCAACGATCTACGCTTTGGCGCTAGGCGAAATATTACGCACAAATCAACTATGGCGGTGTTTAGTGATATAGCAATTTACTAAGTGTGTTATTTTGACCCTAATAATTAATTCATTGATGTTTACCCATAAAATTTTGAAAAATAGCTTTTTTAAATTTTGACGTACAATAGCCTTTTACTACATTTGGTAAAGAATTATAGCATTTAGTTATTCTGTAAGAAAACGATCGCTTGAAAATTTTTGACTTATGTTGAGGTGGAGTCAGCGTTCCTTTAAATCTTATATTTAAAGCATGTACGTCGGTTCTAAACTTTATTTTGTTATATAAGTAATTCGGTGATTTACTCAAAATGATCTTGTGGAAAAGACATTCAGAATGAAAGAAGCGCCTTACTTTCATATTAAGCCAGTTTGAATCTTTCAGCTTATAAGAAATTCTTTCATATATTCATATTCCAAATATGAGGCGTAAACATAATTTCTGAATTTTCTGAATTCTAGCAATATTAAAGCTACTTAAATGTGAATCATAAACAACGGCACAATAATCAAAACAAGACAAGATTAATGCATTACACAAAACCGTTTTCACATTTCCACTTAAAAATTGTGGATTTTGATAAATAAGTTTCAAGGAACTATATGATTTTTGCAGACATTTTGAAGTATGTTTAGTAAATTTAAAATCATTATCATTATTTTTAAAATCAAATAAAGGTTCACACTTCAGTTGTTTTTCGGGTTCTTCTGTTGCAGATTGACTTCGGTGAGAAGCGATCGAGGCTAGTCTTTCATTGCAATAGTTCTTGTAGCATGCTCTATGCACATTTACATTATCCACTCTTTCCAACATAGACCGATGTTCATCGTGTCCCCTCTTCACGCTCGCCGCTAAAAGAATTTTCACAGCTTTCACTTTGGCCATGTAAACGTCTCTGATCAAATGTGTTTTACATATGAAACAATCACCCATTGTAATCTCAAGAAATAACATGTTTACAAAATATTTATTTCTAAACCAATGTTCTATAGCAGAAACGTCAAAAATAACAATTTACGTACTGGCTACTTGAAATTTAACGATTCTCATAATGCAATGAAGTTTATTATGCCATTTATGTAGTAGTACGATACATGAAATAAAAATTAAGCGCCGACTTGACAACTTTGGCCTGCTCTACCAGTCATAATTTTAGTCGTATATCAATTTATAATAGGTCAAATTGAAGCTATTTGCAACTTCTACAAGTTTGATAATGGCTACTTTTTCGCTAAATAGAAAGAGAAATGAGACACAAGCCCAGAAGCTCGAAAAAAAATCTCGACCCTTTCACGCTCTCCTTTCGCGTTCGATATCTCAACAAATATCGCTCGTACGCGAAAAAGTAATAGAACATAAATTGTAGAGCATTTAAAATTCTAAAAAAGATGTCTACATTATTTTGACGTAGTGTTAACGGGAACCTATTTATCGCAAAAAAATCAAACGCACTCATTTATCAAGTTGGCGGAAATAGCACATAGGAAATCTTGGTCGACAACTTGAAGTTAAGCTTTACTGGACCCCCCTAACACCCAAACAAAGGAATTTCAAATTTCCGTTCACTTTCCAGCAAAGGCCTTATTTTTGGACATAGTGACTGGACTAAAGGAAACTTAACTTTTCCCTGGACTGAAAAACGACCAACCTCCAATGAATTGCTTGACACTGACATTTGGTTACATATACCTACTTGATTTGATCTTTAAGAATCAACAGCCAACTCTTGTCTAAAAAAATTGAGAAAGACGAAACACATTTTTTTTCGTTAAGTAAAATATCAGCCGTTTCTTTAATTTTATGTTTAGTTGACATCGATTCTTTAGACACGATCTTTGTGTTATGCCATTGTATTTTATGGTTGTCATTCCAAGCATGTTCTGCCAGCTTAGACTTATTGAATTGATATGTTTCTAACATATTTTTATTTTCTTTAACTCTAAATTTTAAAGGTCTGGATGTTTCACCGTTATATTATTTCCCGCATTCACAGGGAATACCATACATACAATTCTTTGAATGTTGTTCTTTGTTGAACGGTTTAGTTTTTGTAAGAACTGATCGTAAAGTATTTATCGTTTTGAATTCCGTCCTAACTTTGAATCTATTTCCAATTCGTCGAATTTTTTCAGATATGCCTGGAATATTAGGTAGGTATAGTTAGAAACTTAGGGCCGCTTCTACAAACCAAGGATAAAGTTATCCGAAGAATACATACCTTAGAAACGATTGCTGTAACAAAGGAAACTATGACAATTATACCTCGGATTGTTTATTCTAGGTATATACTTGCATTGTAGAACCGGACCTTAGAGTATTATATTTTTGAGTGTCATTTCTTTGTATGTGTGTGGCATTGTTTCGTGTATGTAAAAATGTTCCGAACAAGAGTCTCTCGATAGCCATTATCTTATAAAACATTTGTAATAAGTTCTTTCTCTTTTTTGAAAACATCGACATATCTCCGCCAAACTACTGGTTTTTTGGTGTATGTGTAAAAATGGTTGTTGTTCAAAGTTTTCCATAAAAATGTCACTAACAATGGGAGATAACATTGCCATCCCGAAATCTTGTTAGTAAAATTCATTGTTAAGTTGAAAGTACGCTGTTGTAATACAGTGTTAAAAGTTTTATAATGGTTTTAATGTTTAATGTAGTCTGTGTATGTAACGTGTTATCGTTTTGTAGCTTGTTTTATGATGTTGAGTGTTTTGACTACTGGCACATTAGTGAAGAGACTTAACTACGTATATCAAAACTAACCATTACGTGTTGAGTGTTTAAGTTTGCTTCTTTAAGTTTTCCAAGGAAATGTGGGGTGTTGATTATGTATGTATCTGTGTTTCCTGGTATAGGATTAATTATTTAAAGTAAATATTTAATTAAACTGTGAGACGGTTTTGTATCCTTGGTAGTCCATAAGAATGTGGAGGTTTACTTACGTTAAAAGCACCCCGCTTCGCGTCGTGCTCTTAAAGGCGCACGCATACAGTAGCCACAATATACTACTTATCTTCATCGGTGTTGTTCTAGACTATTTACAAAATTATCGTTAGAAGCTTTATTACCGCAGTCAGTGCGATAATGAATATTAGCGCACTCAGTGCGGTTATAGATGATATTACCGCAACTCAGTATATTATCGCACTCGTTTTTACAAATCAAAGAATACATTGAAACATAATTTTTTATTGATGAGGATAAAATATTGAAGAATACATGTTTGCTTATGGCACTTAACGAAACTCGTTTGATGGCGGCAGAACTCGACTCACCGCCTCGTTTTGGCAATCCAATTCGTTTCGTTAAGATGCTCATAATCAAACATGTATCGTTAATATCTATTACCATATATGAGATTTCAGTGTTATTTTTCAATGACTTTTATGTTGCTCCATTTCTGTTTTGTTATACTGTTTATATATATAATTTTATAGAAACATCTTACTGGATGTTGTAGGAAAAACTATTGATACTGGAATGATTACCTATTTTGAATTGCAGTATTAATAGTTATAATTTGAAGATCTGGAACAAAACTTATTTTCGGATTAGTTTAAAAGTTTATTTGAAATATCCATATATTGCCATGGCAAGTTATTTATAAAACAGAACAAATGCGAATGTAGTAAAAGAAGAAAAGGTACAAGATGGTAAAAATATATCACAACGAAGTGAAGCCTTTTCGACATTAAAATATTTGCAAAATGTGCATCTTAATTAAGAATAAAAATATTCTTCAAAAGAATAGTTTTTGATTTTAGTAAATACACATTCTTACAAATTATAAACAAGTTTAACTCTAAGTCTACAAATACACATGAAATTAATTTATCATATATTATATAAAAGACAGTAAAGCTACGTGCGTCTGTCACGCTGGATCGTCACCGATTCGATTTCTTTGGGCCGCGATCGGGCTTGCTTCTATACATCCACTTTATAATACAACGCTAAGCGGGTATGTTAGATAGCATTACTGGTCGAATTGTCAATGATTTTGATTGATTATTTTATGAGCGTAGGTTCGACTCTTACCGACTAGGATTTTTTGCGAGTTAAGTAGTTCATATAAATAAGCATTTCACTTGACTATTGTTTATTTTAATATAGGAACTGATCACAATAATCAAGGAATCAGACTGGAGAATTTATTTAGAATAGGTGGTGTAGAGGGGAGACTAGAAAAGGATAGGAAAGGTAAGTGTTAAGCTAGTAATAAAGTTAATATAACAATGATTAAGATACTTTGAATATTCAGGGCCAACAAATATTTTGTTTTAATCTATTGTACTCGTCAAAAGTCTAACAGCGTGTAAAAATTGTTTGTCTTTTACGCTCCTGTACGCTTTTGACAGTAATAAACCACTATAATTTTCTAAATGCATACAGTGATACAGCAAGTAGAAAAGTGATCATAAAAAGGTATATGAGCTTTTAGTAAAATTGTGCACATTAGTGTATTTAAAACAAAAGTAGTAGCGTGTTATTATTCTGCACTTATCTTAATTTATGTAATAAACGGAAGACTCCTAAACAGTTACAGAGAAATGTGTGAATCCTGGTGTCGTTCAATTTTTCCTTATAATGACGGAAAGCATGTTCAGGTATAAAGAAGTAGCTTAGTCTAAGTGTAATTTTTATGTAAAAAATGTGTAAAGGGGTTTACACTTCCTTCTCAATAGCGTATAACATAGCATAGGGGTAAATAGGGGTAAATCTTAACGTTCCTAATAACACTGAAACAATATAAGGAAACACTTTCTAACTAAAAAAAATGTAGCCGATGGGATTCGAACTCAGCGCGATTTCAAAACCTGGAAGAGCAATTTCACCGCTTGGGAGCACCAGAGTGGACCCGATCGCTAGTCTCGTTCGGCCAAGACGGCGACCCTCTTAATTTGGCTTGCGGCTGTTTTACATAAGACGTGGTGATCGTTGCACGTTCTTGTCCTATTTACGGCATTTACCCTGTATTTGTTGGGTCCAATTTTCCTCCAGGGTAACAACCCGACTTATATGAAAAATATGACTTTTAATCGTTCCCTACTTAAAGCCAAAATAGACAACATTTAATTTCTTAAGGTGCTTAATCTGTATATATTTGACCGAAAATATATTCGGTTTCGAGCCAGGTAGACATATAATCGGTAGGAAAAATATTGTCTTCCTACAACAAATTGTTTTTGAGCTATACCACCAACAAGCAGACGAACAAACGGACATGTTTTTCGTCATCTAGGGACCCTGAAACGTGAAGATCGGAGGATGATTTTTCACGACTTGTCAAGTGAAATTTTGGCCACCCATTTTATGTAAATCCCTTTCGCATTGTTAAATTATATTTTAAATGTTTAAGAAATAAATAAATACACACCAAATATATAGTGTGATCAAAAATTATTTTCATCTAGTATGGCTATTGAACATTTCCTAATTTATGATGCAACTGGTAACTTACTTAAAAATCAAATGTCAAGTTAGACATTTAAGTATAAACAAAGTTGCATTCATAGATTAGAAACTCTTCCATAGCCATGATAGATGAAAATAATTTTTTTATCACACTATAGAATTACCATTGGTAATTTCCAATTCATAATTTTTTGAAAATATAGATATCCTTTTTAGATGGCACCAAATTATTGTATTGCTTATGAAGTGATAGTACATATTCGTCCAGTAAAATGAAATTCATAGTGTAGATTTCAGGATCAATGCAGCCTTTACGGTTAACCTACAAAATCGAATTAGCTTTAAAGTGTGGCTAATCTTGGGAATTTTCCACGACGTGTTTGTTAAACCACCGCAAGAGATTATTATCAAGCCGCAATGCAGAAGCGTTTGCAATTTAAAGGGCTGCACTTGAACGGATCAATTATTTAACCATAGTTGTGGTAGGCACAATATTTTTATCTTCCCCAAATCAGCACGGTTTACCGGAAGAACAGTTCAGATCAAAGTAAATTACCTTGGTGCACCTAATAACAACTCTAAAGACGGAACAAAAGCAGGTAATAGATTATTACAAAGCAAGCGGAGTGTATAATATTGGGTATAAAGGGAAGTGAAATTCGGAAGCGGCTAAGCCGCGAAAATTGCAGCAAATCCCAAGAAAATCCTCCATAGAAATCTAGCAGACGTTCCGCGGGATCAAATAACAGACACGTACACTTTCCACGAGATTCGGAATACATTCAATATTATTCGCAGTCTTTGCAGTAAAATTTTATAACGATTTATTTTTGCCACTGCAGTTCCGAAATCTGTAGGGTAATGGCGGTAATGCACCACTAACAATCTGCAGCAGACGAAAATAGGGCAGAATGCTCGCGTTGTCTCAAGTTATGTCGAATTCTTTAGTTCTGTTTTATTCTGTTAAGCTCTATTCCTGCAAAATTTTCTAGGATGTTCATTCGCATAGGTTAGTGTCAATATAAAATACAATAATAGCTACTCACATTCCAAGGTATTTTGAGTCTAGAAAAATCAATCGCTTCTACTATACCTTCGGAAAACATTATTTACAACTGACTTCAAATTTGAATAGCAATATTAACAGAAATATACCCAGGTGACCAATTCTCGGTTACCGACTTCTAATGCGCTAATTCTTGTGTTGTCATTTTAACTGCATGTATATTGAGCCTGGAAATTTAGTGAAAGCCGATAAAGATATTACTATTTTTTCCCAGCCCTTAATTGCAAGAATAGTATCTATTCAACGCGCGCATTATGATTTCGAGTTCTAACGGGTTGCCATTGTCAGTGGATATAAAATGTGCTGTAGTTAAAAAACAGAAAATGGTTAGAGCAGTGTTTCCCAAACTTATCTAAAGCGCGATCCCTTTTTGTTAAAAAATTTGTTCGCGACCCCCTAATACCCCCTACTCATCACTCAAACCAAAATAGCGACAAAAATAGCCAACTAAATTACAAGTAACTGATTGTTAAATAGTATTTTACCTTACTGTTTAAGTTTAAATTAAATAAATTAATTAAATTCAACAGTTATTTTAATTGCGATCTGTCCCACTAGTAACTAGTAGTTCTTCTGCCAGACTACCATTTACAATAAAAATAAATGATAAAAAATCGACTGCACTTTGTAGGTACATCGCGATACTTTTCCACGATATTCGCGAAAGCGCTACTCGCTACTTCGCTACTAGTTGGCACTCTAGAACGTTCTCGAATAAGGTTACTAAATCATATCGTTCGAAGCCTCGGTGTGGCTTTATATAAGCAGCGAAGTGCAATGAGACTTCAGTTTCAAACAGGGCGTTGTGGTGATTGCGGTAATGGTAGTGAGTAAATGTTTTACTTTATTTATCTCTTTCATTTTTACGAACTTATTAGTATTTAGTTTCATTTGATAACTAATTGTTAATTTTTATTTACGTTATTAAAATAAAAATACATGATTTAATAACCTGTTTTTTTGTCTTATTTTGGAAATTCCTGGCGACCCCCCTAGTACCTCACCGCAACCCCCAGGGGGTCGCGACCTACACTTTGGGAAACACTGGGTTAGAGTAGCCTCAGGATTGTTATCAACAGTAATTACATAAGTGGTGATAATTTTTTGATAATGTTAACTAGATTCATTCGTCCACTCGTGAGATTTCTTAATAGCAACTAAGATGAGTGCTAATCTATATAGTTAAAATTATAAAAAATAATTATTACCACGAATGTAATTCGGCGTGATTATTTTTTAAACAGTTCAAGTTGTAGATTGGGTTTGATGGAGCTTCCAGATGAGTGTCCTGTTATTTTTAACAACTGATGTTCACCTGCTCCTCTTTTAGCTAGTTGTGTTATAGCAGAAGAACGATTTAAATGGTTTGTGAAAAAATAGTCGCTGTAATTTGCTACTAGCAAATACTCAGTGTAATTTTGATGCTATTGGTCGATTTAATTTTTTTTCATTGCCATTGGCTGATAGGACTGTTTAAAAAATAATCACTTATAATACCATGAGTAGTCAAAGTTATGTCGACTATTTTTGCGGTGGTGTCACGAATGTCCATTGCGCTTTGGTACGATTAGGACGAGTGCGCTAGCACGAGTCTTAATCTCAAGCGCAATGGACATGAGTAGTGATACCACCGCAAAAATAATCTACTTAACTTTGACTAAGAATGGTATTCGAGGGACTATTTAATGAACCAAACTACTTTTTCAAATTAGTTTTCAGTAAATCTAGTAACAAACTACGCAATTTCTATAGTAACGGAACACTAATATTGACTTTTTCTAATAAAAATCAAATTTGTTTAAAATAGTCACTTGAATACCTTCTAGGAAGATATATCCACTGATATTTTTTTGATTGGTCAAGAAACGTCAGAATTCTGGATTTTCATTGATCACATTTTGACAGATGACAGGTGAATTGAATAGTCAATATTATTTTTACAGAGCTACCTAAACAGAAAGATAATTTTGGGTATTTTGTTTTATTACAATGTTCTTGTACGTATATTTGAAGGTTTTGTTCATATTCAAATCCGTTTATTCTTTTCAAATAATTTGCTGGTAGTCCTGAATGGCAAATAAAGACGTTGTAGGTACAAATGCGTTTGATGTTTTTAAGCAAGAGCCATGGAAGAAAAGACTTACGACATTACCTAGTATTGCTGCAATTGTCAGTAACATAAACTATACTGGAATTATTTATTAAGTCTATAAGAAGTAAACACCGCAAGTTCAGACAGAATGCCTAAAATTTCTGAAAATGTTTATTTTGATGGATTTTCTACATTAACGCCATTTTTAGGTATAAACGCCCGTTTGCTTCTATTTGTAAAGCAATATATCTTAAACATACCGATAGATCGCCTAAAAGTCTGATTTCGGTGGGTTTTTCTTATAAACACCGTTTCCGGGTAAATACCAGCATAAATTTCTGTTGTAGTGTAAAGCTTAACAAGAAATGAATCCATCCTTGAAGATCATAACACCTACCTGCAGCAAAGTAATATGCCATTCATTACAGAATAATCCACTGAGATTGTTATTCCCAACACACAATAGCCATAATTTGCCATACGCCCCAATTACATCTGCAGATATAAAAAGGTCATTTTCGAAATTCAAATATATATTTTCATCCAGAAAGCTTTAACTATCGCAAAATATGTTACTCTTCATTAGAAAATGTTTTCATTGTGTAATATGATGATATTAAATAATAGATATTAACGACAGACCTTTGATTATGAGCATCTTTACGAAACGAGTTTCGTTATGTCCCTAAGCAAACGTGTATTGTTCAATATATTATCTTCATCAATAAATTCTGGTTCGACGTATTTTTTTACATAAAAAGAGTATACACTACGGTAATGAAGCTCTTAACGATACTAAAATTAATTTGGTTAATAGTCTATAACAACACTGGTGAAGATAAAAATGTTTAAAAATACATTCCTATCTTGTATTTTTATGGTGTCCGAATGCATGCCTACTTTAAGAAAGTTTAGTACCTCAACTTTCGGCATTTAATGATGAAAGTAAAACTCGAAAAGTATCAAATACGTTATGAGTTTAATATAAAGCCATAGCTATCATTCATTTGATATTTACTATACTAATTTTTACTTCCTTTTACAATAAAGGAAGTATTGGATTCGCCCCAAAAATTTGAAATTGCGTTTTCAACAGATCTTCACGTTTTAGAGTCTCCTGAACAAAAAAACATGTTTTTGTTAATTCGTCTGTCTGTCTGTGTGTCAGTGTATGAACAGAAAATCTCAAAAACGAAAAGAGATATGACGTTGAAAATTCATATATAAGTTTTGTGTACTATCTAGATACGACAGGAAGCTTTTGAAGAAAATCGCGTACCCAGAAGTATGATGTTTTCTCTTGTGATTTTTCAGTTTTTTCGTATTTCTCAAAAACGGCTCTAACAATTTTTTTCAAACTTTATATTTTTATTACATTTTTAATGTGTATTGACGTGAGATACCTCTAAAAAGGGTTTATTTTTTATACATGTAATGTAGTAGTGAAGCTAAAAACAAATTTTTGACTAATTATAAGATCACTGCAAAAGGAATTTGTGTGGGTATCACACCAGATTTTTTATAAGTTTTAGTAGTCCACACTAACTTTGTAGCTGATAGTTAAAAATAATGAAATTCTTGAACCAAACAAAATTAAACTCCAAAAATTATTTGCAACCTTTAAATAATTATATAGTTGAATTTATTAAAGATGTATGACACATCGTCTGAAAATATCTAATCATAGCTCATGGGTAAGTTCAACGTCTTTTATATTTGCATCAGTTAGAAAATTTTTGGAGCGAAGTTAATTAAAATTTAAAAATAGATAAGTAAATACAACGGTTCTTGCTTCTTCTTTTAACAGTTGGATGTAACATAGGATGTAACACAGTATTTCTAGCAAATAAATATACTGAAAAAATATGTTCTTTATCAATAAATAATAGTAGTTTGTATACCAAGGCACTGAAGTTTATATTTTTATCACGAATGTGGAGTTAGTTGCCAAGGCCCGCAAATAAACCGCATGAGGGATAAATAGGAACTTCAGTGCCGAGGAGTACATTGTTTTCTTTTGAAATCGATAAATCGCGAAATTACAACATTTTTACCAAGTCGTGTAGGTTATGTCGACGTCGGTTGATGTTTACCTATTGCTCCGCCACCTACAAAAAGTAGTAAAACAATGGATTACTTCACTGTCGATTTTTCGTATTTTAATGACGATTTCAAAAAAATATATATTATTCTTTCTCGCGCTATCAGAAAAAATATATTTTAATTAACACAAAGTTATAAGCTCACAATCTGCCTTGGCAGTGGGAAATCATATTCCTTTTTTTAAAGAAATTTAACTATTTCTAGTGACATTCCTTAAAAATTATGATATAACCTTTTAAGAAAATAATACTCTGATATTAATTTATTAATTTATGCTGAAGATTCCGCTGATCATTAAAATAAGATTAATGTTTATAAACTGTTATTGGAAATATATACGATTTCAAATAGAAAACATTTAAAGATATAATAAAGTGTTATTTGGCATACTTTAGAAGATAAGACCGCGATTAGACTTCTACAAGTTTCGTTATTTTAGGCATTCTTTCCAAGTAATATAAAAACTTACTTTATCGCATTTCATATGGTAATGTACTACATTCAAAATCCTTGAGTAAAGTGATATTTTGCACCATAGTAAACATTACTGCATAGCAACGGCGATTCGTCTTACGTTTGGCAATACTGAAGTGTATTTTTGGTAGCACTGTCAGGTTAGGTTTTGTGTCAGTTTTGACACAGATTGACGCAAAACCTAACCTGCTAACCTCGAATTTAATAATCTTACAGTACCACCAACAGTATGCTTCAGTACTGCCAAACGTATAACATCAACTGCAGCTGTTGTTTGTGCTTCAGTACATCGAAACGAGTTCTGCACAGCTTGGTTATGTTTTGACATTTAGTGTCACATTTATGTGAAAATTTAATATTTTGAATTTCTTATGAAATGCAATAAAATAGTATAAGGAACTCGTTGTTCAGTAAAACATCACTTTTCTAAACTAGTTGCGTAATATACTATTATACAACATAAGGCTATTACTAGATCAATTGTAAACTTCTAAGTGGTCCATAACCCACTAACTACCGAATGAGAAAAAAACCAAGTCACTCACTACTCTATTGTTGGTAGCACTTTCAAGTTATGCCAAATTCGAGATTTGCAGGTTGTTTTGCGTTAGTCTGTGTCAAATAACAGACAAAACCTAACCTACTAACCTCAAATTTGACATAGACTGACAATACGAAACTCTTGGTATTTTCCATATTGCCACTATGACTTTTCACGGTTGTCATTACAAAATTTATGTTTTTCAGATATTTATTGAGTTGTTAGATAAAATTTTGTATGACACGAGTGGGTTATTACAAATAATTCACTAGAGAAATGACCCTTCTCGGCCTATCGGGCTCGAGGGATCGACTTTTCTCTCTTGGATTAGTTGTAAATAACTCCATTATACCATAAATAACTATTCTTTTTCCCACTTAAAAAATTATTAAATAGACAACTACCGTTGTATATTTGATAAAAAATCGTTTATTACACTGTTGCTTCTCGTAGTATTGTAAACAATTATTTTAGAGTAGTACAAAGTTTTGCTCCTATAA
The DNA here is from genome assembly GCA_940337035.1 of Agriotes lineatus. Taxonomy (NCBI): domain Eukaryota; kingdom Metazoa; phylum Arthropoda; class Insecta; order Coleoptera; family Elateridae; genus Agriotes; species Agriotes lineatus. The sequence continues at coordinate 209,983,110 of OW679194.1, forward strand.
ATATAAACTCAAATTAACTAGACAAATGAAACATATTTATTTTTTTTTCAAAAAATGAGAAGTGCCTGGTTCGTTTTATTATCACGCAAATTCAGGAACGTTTAAATTAACAGAAACATGAGAGAAATTGTAACTGGAAAATTATAGATTTTCTAATAAGCTGTAACAATATTATTGAGTTTTCTGTAGTTCTCTATTCGTTTCTACATAAAATGTTAGTGAAGATTTTGGATTAATCCTAGGGGAAAAGACAAATACGAAGTCAGCTTCTTAGCTTATTTGCTGTTATTTGAGCGTATATGACAATACTTGAAATATACCGAACGCAATAATGATATTGGAGTTTAACAAGATACATTCAACCAACCATTTTCAATTTATCTCTATGTTGTTATGATATGATTTCCGTGAAATCTCACAGTTGCCACTCGTATAAACAATTCTCAATAGATATGGAACGTAGGTAGTTAATCTCCTTAAATGTACGGTTCATTACGTCCTTATTCAGTTCTGGTAGATACGTAATATACTCGTATAGGTTGGAATATAGCTACACCACAACTGCTTGTCTCATTAGTGTGATGTAAAGGCTGTACTTTAATATCGTCTTTGTCAATTTAATCTCTTTAATTGCCGAATAATTTATGCCTACTCAATTATGGACGAAATTTAGTAAGTAGTTTATTCAAGTTACAAAACATATTGATTACAATTTCGTAGAGCATCGTGTAGTTACAGCTAAAATGATTGTACCGCATCAGATTTCTATAAAAATATGTAGGTATGTATATACGTTTCAAGAGTAATAAGAAGATATTCATAAAAAGTAAGCTGGTGAACTAATCATAAGTTATAATAACTACTACATGCGTTTTGGATGAATTACTTTGTGACCCTCTATATTCTCTGATTTTTATGGAAAGTCGAAAATCCTTCAGTGTTTAATAATTGAATTAATTTTCTTATAGTATTTTCATTCATTCATCTATCATGACGTTTACATTTTCTTCTTACCTTATATATACCGGGTGCTAATGGGACTAGGGCTATGCCTCTATCGCATTTTGTTATGAACGGATTTGGATGAAATTTGTTACAAGGATTTTAAACGTAATTTAGGATTGACAGACACATACAGTCAAAATGGTCGACTTCTGATTTTAGAGAAAATGGCGTCAACTTTAAGTTTTTAAATGGATGGCCCTTTTTATTTTATGTTTTTCGAAATCTAAGACTCAAATTACATATGGCAGTTTTGCAAAAACTCCTCAAGTATAACACAAACATATTTTATAAATTTATTAAATAAAAATTTTCCAGTTTTAGATAAAGAAGTGCATGGTGCATATCGTTAGACTGGTAATTAATTTGATATCTAATAGCAATAGGGCCCTTAGTAGGTACCATTTTAAAAAATATCTCTTCTTAAAAACACGGTTAGCAAATTTTATTTTTTTATCAGGGATTTGTTATTGATCTAATTGAGTTACTATACTACGTTTAACGAACAGATTCAGACATCAAATTACTGGGACGGCTTTGTTTTCGTAAAACTAGTCTCACACGATACAAATTTAACTCTGGAGAGTCATATAAAATTGACCTGTGTCCAACCGGCTTACACAGTAGCAATACCCTATTCAAATTTGACGCTTATTTTATACTGAATCTGTTCGTCAAACATATAGTGCACTTGAAGGCGGAATGGAAGTGCGAAGTGTCATTAGCTTAAACCTTTTAGGGTTAAAATCTACTTTCCATTTCAATATCGTAGGTATTACAATTTCAGGGTCGAACTTGCAACGACGTAAAATATAAATACATATTGTTTTGTAGTTAGACTTGTAATATCAACTTTTTGTTTTTGTTATTGAATTCTGTATGAGTATAATTTAGACTGGAAAGCTTAATTATACTTACATTAGCGCACATTATAAACTTCTTAAAAGTAAAGAATTAAAGATGAAGGTTTTATTTGTTTCATATTATAAGTAGACCTGGTGATAGCTGACAGGATTTATGGCTGAGAGCTCTTTTCAAAGTGACCCCTAAGTATTTAGGTTTGATGTTGCAATAGGGTACCTTGTCATCATACGGTTAGTTTTTCGTTGGCTAGTTTGTTCTTCTTCCATTTTGTTAGGGTTGGGTTAGAGACCTTACCTACTAAAATTGTTATTTATGATCTTTAAGTCTCTCGTAAGTATCTCTTCGGTGATCTCTAGGGTGTTGTGCTGTGTAGCCATGGGTATATCAGCTGCATATATGAATTTGTGTGATTGATCTTCGGTAATATCTGAGACATAGATATTAAAGAGTAATGGCGCTAGTACGAAGCATTGAGAGAGTCTGTTCTGGAGGCTTCTGAACGTGCTCATCTTCCCATTGATATGTACTTGAAACAATCTGTCACTAAGCATATTGTTTATTAAGCGAATTAAAACTTTACAATGTAGTCATGAAGTTTCAGAAGAGGTCATTTTTCCACACTGTGTCGTAGGTAGATGTTAAATCTATAAAAGCCATATATGTTTTCATGCGTCTTTGAAAGCCGTTCTCTATATGTGAAGTTAAAGATAATACCTGATCACAGTTTTTTAGGCATAATTCGTGTTTGCTCAACGGGGATATGTTTTTGAAAAATAGGTAGTAAGCGTCTGTACAACACTCTTTCTAGGAGTTTATAACATACACTTACTGGCGAAATAAGGCAATTTTCACAGTTTTCTGAAGTGTTATCGAGATCGTTGGTTTCGATACTTGAGCAATTTTTTTAGCCACGGCTTGGGGTGAGGTGCAATTTTCCATGTTATGAGGTTTAGGGCCTGCTTTTAGTCATCTTGAGAGTGACCAGGCGGTTTTGCAACTATGAGTGATATTTAAGTTTCTTTCCATCTGTCAAGTTTAATATATTAAGTAATTCGGTTCCAACATCTGTTTCTATATATTCTTCGAAGAGCTTCTCATACTCTTCATTTCAAAATGGGATGTATCCCTTTCTACTGCCTTGTGGTATATATTTTGTGGTTGTTTTGATGGTAAACCCATCCTAATTGTTTGGAATTGGTGCTATCCATCTAATATCATTATCTAATTGCTTCCTATAGTTATTCCAGTCAGTCTTTCTGAAGTTGCACCTCGGCAAAGAAATAGATTCTGTTACCGGCATATTTGTTCCTACAAAGGTGGTACTGTGTTGGGAACCTGGAAAGGCTTTGAGAACTATTCTTGTAGCTTCTTGTTTTTGTTGATATGTTTGGATGTAAAGGTTAGATCTGGGTTATACACTCTATTCTACCGAGCAGAGTGGAAAATCGATTTTAGTTTGGAATTATGAAGCAGCTGTTTTCGATAAATTAATTATGAACATTTTGAACATGGCTTTGTGGAGACCGTACGAGGATAGCAATATTGAGGATGTTAATACTGTACAAGATGATGTGCAAAGTAGCGATCATGATTCGGCAACCGACAACGGCAATGACAACTCGTTGCTATCTTTTTATGAGGACGAATTTGTTTTAAGCAAAAGAAACGCTAATGTTTTCTAATGGCATTTGTCGAGCCAATTTACATAACATATTTCTAAGTGCTGCTCTTATTCACTAATGAAAGTTGACGCGCTATAACGAGGTTTTAACGAGTTCCAAAGGATTAGAAAATATTGTCGCTAAGCTTTTGACATGTAAACCGCCGTAGGCGGACCATCCCGCCGTCCAGTGTACTATACAGAGTGATTAAAAAAGGGATATCCAGTTGCCTTTGAATTTTTTTGCATGTAAATTTTTATATACCGCTATATTCTTTGTTGTTCTTGAACTAGCTGGATATTTTTCAGTTTAAAACTATGCTCTGTAACATAACGAGCTTTTCTGAATCCTCTTTGATAGTATTTTATTTTATCTACACATATTTGAAACTTCTTACTATTGCTAGTTTTCTCTGCATAAGTGTATAACAGCTTGTTGCTCTGTCATTTTACAATCCGTCTTCCCTTGCCCGGAGATTCTGCAATGTTTTCTTTTGGTCACATTTTTTTGGTAAACTTTATTGAATCGCTATCTTGCTAAAATTTGCTAAACCCTAAACTCTGAAGTCTCTTTATTGTTTTATCCTCTTTCTGTTTGCTTAACTTTGTTCATATTTGATAAACATTTTAAGTTTGAGTATTAGAAAATTTCGATGTTAAATTACAATCTGATAACGATTACCAATTGAGTTAGTCACTATAAACAATAAAATCGTTTTTGCTCATGAATTGTAAGAATCGATTGTTGATTATTGTTAATACAGTAGGTAACTATTTGGTGGTCAGTAATACCTCTCTACAGCGAATAGCTACCGAAAATGTTATTGACAAAGCAAGGATTTATAAGACAGGTTTGCAATAAGCGAATCCTCGGTTTAAATCCGTCGATAAGCGGAACCTTTTCCGCAGTTCCGCTCTGAAGGTTTATGAAGAAGAGTACCAAGACCACACACAAACATATATACACATGCGACTCGGAGATAGCGTAAAGAGCCCACTTTAGGCACTTGAATAAAATGTATTAGGGATTACGATATGTTCGAAACTATCCATAAAGAATATTATATAGAATTAATTAGATCAGTTCTAGGTTTGTCTTAAACTACACTCTGTTGCGAATGGTATTGCTGATTTCCGCAGTACATTTTATATAAAGTTTTTAATATTCAGCACACTTAATATAAATTTCATTACGTAATTATACTAATATTTAAATTCATTAGGTTAACTAATTTGTACAGTAAAGTAACACAAACAAACAAGAATTTTAATATTCTTCATGGCATTAAACAGACGTTTCTTTTAAGGGTTTGTATTATTGACTTGCCTATATCGAACGGAAGAGCATAAAGTGCCAATTCCGGCTTGCAGCTAAATACAAACTTCAAAGGTATTGAGAATCACGTCCTAGCAGAGGCGTCAAAGGTATCTGCAAAGATCCCTTTGATGAATTTCATAATAGTCTTTCTAGAAATGTACCTGACAATTTTCCAGTTCTATTCTGCAATTCATGAGATGATTACCCTCGTCTTTTTCTCAGTTTTTTCTGCGACTCCTTCAAGCAGTAAATGCTCCAAGGTTTATTTGGCAGAGAGCGCGAGTTTCTCGGCAATATCCTTGATTTGCAAGTCATGCGTGCTCCACCCACTCAACTACTCATAATCAACTCGCTGCTGTTTACTCCTCTTTCCGTATTTTATTTTATTTTCGTTTGCGATGCATTGCGCTTAAAACAGCTCCACATTTATTATTCGGGTCAACTACATTTCTTCGGCAGTAAATATGTTATTCAATATTTGATAACATGAACTTTCCGATCGGTTATTTTCTATAGCTAATATTGGGAAAACGAGTGTTGCAAATGTATTTGTCCAAACATTTTGATGTCGATCTTTGATATTCAAAGGGTTTATTTAGTTTTTTACTTCCCTCGTCTAAAAGACGAAGGAAGTATTGTAATCGCGAAAAAAACACCTTTCAAGATTTTCCAATTACGTCTGTCTGTCTGTTGGAGATATAACTCAAAAACTATTTCTCGGAGGGCGACAATATTTTGCATGCACCTTATATATCTATTGGGAATAAAACCGAAAAAATTTCAAACAAATATATGCAGAGTAACCACCTTAACAAAATAAAATTTTGTTTATTTTTCATTTAACTTAGTAATAGATACAAGTAATAATTTGTACATAGTGCAGGCTTTATTCTTACCAGAAATGGGAGCCAATAGATACAGAATAAATGTTTTACGATACAAAAAGAAGGCACAAATTTTCGAGCGTTACTAAATACAGCTGCGACGCAGGAACTCGAAAGGTCGGTGCTCCGTGGCGCAGGTAGAAATAGTCCAGTCCCTTGCGATATCCCACAAAACGTTGGGGCTGAATACGCGGTCAGCCTGCCGTTCGAATTTGACCACCGATAACGGTTTTTTTTTATTTGAAAATTTATTTAATTTATTAGAAACGTAAAGATAGTTTTACTTCTAACTTAATTTCAGTTTTAAAATTATTTAGTGTCACAATGTCGACGAGGAAAGTTGTGAGTAAAGCTTTTTGCAGATTTTTTAAAATTACATCTAATACACTTACTGGTACGAGATTTGGAATCCATCATATCCATCATATTCATAACACTGAATAAATCAACAGTAAATGAATACTGATACAAAATGACACCAAAGCAGAACCTACAGGAGCAGCAAAATATAGAAGAAAAAATAAATTATGATAGTGACTAGACTCACAGTAGCGAATTACGTATAATATTTGTACTTACAAGTCCAATAATCACGTAACAGAAATGAAGTCGCCAGAAATGTGAAATACTGTACAAAAACCGAAAAAATAAGAAATGATGACATAAGTAACAAAAGGACTATAAATTTGCAATATACATTTTTTAAAATGATGAATACATAGATAAATGAATGCAACATATTGATGTGGAAGAGAAAAGGTTACCGAAACCAATATCATTTTAAAAAGCAATAAGTAACTGAATGCCAAAACTGAAAAAAGAAAAGAAGTAATTTATTTGACTAGAAAAGCCTTACAGTATCAAAACGTTCTTACCTAACTATTCTATGCCTACAACTTTAGTCTACCGTTACTCCAACTCTTGCATCGTCTTAGATACATTAAATTATTCTAAAGTTATAGAGATCTTCAATCGCCTGTCTTCATTGTATAATTAGAGGTTTTTCCAAAATTAGATTTTTGCTTACTTCTACAACTCTTACGGATCTCAGGTCATACAATATGCTTTACTTGAACTCATAGCACATTACTTTCTTTGTAAATAGGGATAACATTTCTAAACTTAATTTCTTTTGTCAAAACTGTGGTTAGTCTTTATTTCATACATTTTAATGAATTTAAAATAGAATTGGCAAATATTAAACAAACGCAATAAAACTTTTGAGGCCTTGTTAGAAATATCGCAGCTGTTTGACAACGATATCTAAATTAGGTAGTTTTTCCATAATATTTAGAAATATGTTTCCGTATCTAAATATTCAGTTCAAAACATGTGATATAAAAGGGTAACATGTACGAGTATGTACAGAACATTTGAGATGTTTATTTCTTATGCACAAATCGTCTTCAATCGAACTAAAAGCAATGTGTTTTTCATCCAGACTTACTACTTTTTGCTTTTGACTATAATAAAAGAGGTATTAGATGCAAATAATTTTTCATTCGAATCGGATATATTCAGGAATGGAAGATACAATTAAATTGAAAATCGTACGACACTCATTAATGACCAAAAGATAAAATTAGTTCACGAGCCGTATCCAAGACAACAACAAAATTTCTTGGATATTTTTTGTAGGTGGACATTACTTCTTTTTAGGGTTTGTGTCGTTACGATTTTCTTACCGAATCTGCATTCGAGCATTAATTCATATCCGGAAATTATTTTTCGTGCGTTCAACAAGGTCCTATTTTAAATTAATACGACGTTGATGGAACGCACTCAAAAAAAAATCCGAAAAAAATTAATGCTCTTATGAGATTATATGTGATAATATTCCTCATGCATATGTAATTGGAAATTTTCCATAGCAACGGCGATTATTCATAATCGTTTTTTTTTGTAAATTTACCGGGAAGTTTCCACTTATGCCACTGTCATCACAAAAAACCGCAAAATTTTAGCTTTAGGTATTAGTTATGTTATTATTTTTAATTAAAAAATTCTTTACTGGTTCTTTTTCATTCGTGATATTCTCTATCAAAATATAAAGCGCGCATAAAACATTTCCCCATGGGAATATCGGCAAAAAAGGTTTCGCAGCTATTTTTACTTCCTTTTACAATAAAGTATTGGATTTACCCCAAAAATTCGAAATTGGGTTTTCAACAGATCTTCACATTTTAGAGTCCCCTGAACCCAAAAAACATATATTTTTTTTTCATTGGTCTGTCTGTGTGAGTGTGTGTCTGTGAACAGAATATCTCAAAAACGAAAAGAGATATGGCGTTGAAACTTCATATATAAGTTTTTTGTACTATGTAGATGCGACAGCAAGCTTTAGAAAAAAATCGCATAACCGGAAGTAGGTGTTTACTCTTGTGATTTTTCAGTTTTTCTTTAGATTTTTTCAAAAACGGCTCAAACGATTTTTTTCAAACTTCACATTTTTATTACATTTTGAATGTGCATTGATGTGAGATAGGTGATTTTCCAGTTAAATACTTCTAAAATGGGTTTCTTTTGTTTTTTTTTCTATTTTTTTTATTAACTCTTATTTTAAATAGAAGATCCAGTATATGATTATATTTTTGAATTCAGCTTAAAATTCTAGAGAAAATTTATCTCTTCAACTAACGCTCTATTTTGTACCGTTTTTGCAGAATTTGTAATTTTTGAAAAATTTTGACAAATGCTTAAAAATTTAAAATCAAATTTTTGGCTAATTATAGGACCACTGTAAAAGGAAGTTGTGTGCGTGTATCACACCAGATTTTTTTCTAACAAAAACAAAAGTGGATGCCTCCAAAAAAACATCCCTACTACTTCGGAGTCGTTTTTTACTTTCTTTTACGATAAAGGAAGTACCTATTGGATTCACCCTAAATATTCGAAATTGAGTTTTCAACAGATCTGCACGTTTTAGAGTCCCCTGATCCCAAAACACATTTTTTTTTATTGATCTGTGTCCTGTGTGTCTGTCTGTCTGTGTGTCTGTCTGTCTGTGAAAAGAATATCTCAAAAATGAAAAGAGGTATGGCGTTGAAACTTCATATATAAGTTTTTTGTACTATGTAGATGCGACAGCAAGCTTTAGAAAAAAATCGCATAACCGGAAGTAGGTGTTTACTCTTGTGATTTTTCAGTTTTTCTTTAGATTTTTTCAAAAACGGCTCTAACGATTTTTTTCAAACTTCACATTTTTATTACATTTTGAATGTGCATTGATGTGAGATAGGTGATTTTCCAGTTAAATACTTCTAAAATGGGTTTCTTTTGTTTTTTTTTCTATTTTTTTTATTAACTCTTATTTTAAATAGAAGATCCAGTATATGATTATATTTTTGAATTCAGCTTAAAATTCTAGAGAAAATTTATCTCTTCAACTAACGCTCTATTTTGTACCGTTTTTGCAGAATTTGTAATTTTTGAAAATTTTTGACAAATGCTTAAAAATTTAAAATCAAATTTTTGGCTAATTATAGGACCACTGTAAAAGGAAGTTGTGTGCGTGTATCACACCAGATTTTTTTCTAACAAAAACAAAAGTGGATGCCTCCAAAAAAACATCCCTACTACTTCGGAGTCGTTTTTTACTTTCTTTTACGTTAAAGGAAGTACCTATTGGATTCACCCTAAATATTCGAAATTGAGTTTTCAACAGATCTGCACGTTTTAGAGTCCCCTGATCCCAAAACACATTTTTTTTATTGATCTGTGTCCTGTGTGTCTGTCTGTCTGTGTGTCTGTCTGTCTGTGAAAAGAATATCTCAAAAATGAAAAGAGGTATGGCGTTGAAACTTCATATATAAGTTTTTTGTACTATGTAGATGCGACAGCAAGCTTTAGAAAAAAATCGCATAACCGGAAGTAGGTGTTTACTCTTGTGATTTTTCAGTTTTTCTTTAGATTTTTTCAAAAACGGCTCTAACGATTTTTTTCAAACTTCACATTTTTATTACATTTTGAATGTGCATTGATGTGAGATAGGTGATTTTCCAGTTAAATACTTCTAAAATGGGTTTCTTTTGTTTTTTTTTCTATTTTTTTTATTAACTCTTATTTTAAATAGAAGATCCAGTATATGATTATATTTTTGAATTCAGCTTAAAATTCTAGAGAAAATTTATCTCTTCAACTAACGCTCTATTTTGTACCGTTTTTGCAGAATTTGTAATTTTTGAAAATTTTTGACAAATGCTTAAAAATTTAAAATCAAATTTTTGGCTAATTATAGGACCACTGTAAAAGGAAGTTGTGTGCGTGTATCACACCAGATTTTTTTCTAACAAAAACAAAAGTGGATGCCTCCAAAAAAACATCCCTACTACTTCGGAGTCGTTTTTTACTTTCTTTTACGATAAAGGAAGTACCTATTGGATTCACCCTAAATATTCGAAATTGAGTTTTCAACAGATCTGCACGTTTTAGAGTCCCCTGATCCCAAAACACATTTTTTTTATTGATCTGTGTCCTGTGTGTCTGTCTGTCTGTGTGTCTGTCTGTCTGTGTGTCTGTCTGTCTGTGAAAAGAATATCTCAAAAATGAAAAGAGGTATGGCGTTGAAACTTCATATATAAGTTTTTTGTACTATGTAGATGCGACAGCAAGCTTTAGAAAAAAATCGCATAACCGGAAGTAGGTGTTTACTCTTGTGATTTTTCAGTTTTTTTTCGATTTTTTCAAAAACGGCTCTAACGATTTTTTTCAAACTTCAAATTTTTATTATACTTTGAATGTGTATTGATGTGAGATAGGTGATTTTAAAGTTAAATACTTCTAAAATGGGTTTCTTTGGTTTTTTTTTCTTTTTTTTTATTAACTCCTATTTCAAATAGAAGATCCAGTATATTATTACATTTTTGAATTCAGATTAAAATTCTAGAGAAAATTTATCCCTTCAACTAACGCTCTATTTTGTACCGTTTTTGCAGAATTTGTAATTTTTGAAAATTTTTGACAAATGCTTAAAAATTTAAAATCAAATTTTTGGCTAATTATAGGACCACTGTAAAAGGAAGTTGTGTGCGTGTATCACACCAGATTTTTTTCTAACAAAAGCAATCGTGCATGCCTCCAAAAAAATATCCCTACTACTTCGGAGTCGATTTTTACTTCCTTTTACGATAAAGGAAGTATTGGATTCACCCCAAACATTCGAAATTGAGTTTTCAACAGATCTGCACGTTTTAGAGTCCCCTGATCCCAAAAAACATATTTTTTTTATTGGTCTGTGTTCTGTGTGTCTGTCTGTCTGTGTGTCTGTCTGTCTGTAAACAGAATATCTCAAAAATGAAAAGAGGTATGGCGTTGAAACTTCATATATAAGTTTTTTGTACTATGCATATGAGACAGCAAGCTTTTGAAGAAAATTGCATAACCGAAGTAGGTGTTTACTCTTGTGTTTTTCAGTTTTTTTCGATTTTTTCAAAAAAGGCTCTAACGATTTTTTTCAAACTTGTTTTTTTTTCAATTTTTTTTATTAACTCGTATTTTAAATAGAACACCCAGTATATTATTACATTTTTGAATTCAGATTAAAATTTTAGAGAAAATTTGTCTCTTCAACTAAAGCTCTATTTTGTACCTTATTTGTAGAATTTGTAATTTTTGAAAATTTTTGACAAATGCTTAAAAATTAAAAATGAAATTTTTGGCTAATTATAAGATCACTGTAAAAGGAAGTTGTGTGAGTGTGTCACACCAGAGTTTTTTCAATTGGCAAGCACCCATGCTTTTATTGAAAAAAAAGCTGCCGAAAATTTTTCCAAATATTTATGGAAATTTTTAAGCACTTGTTAAATTTCTACTGAGTATATCTGAGATATAAAATAAGCAATCGGAAGCCGATTAAACTAAAATAGATATTTGATAAAAGGACGGGTACAACTACAGCAACATAGAAAAAGACTGAAGACAACGTGGCAAGTGATATTTGGGAATTTAGAGAACTTAATGTTCCAACGTTCCATACCGATTTAATATTTTTGAGTACCGACCTTCATGGTGTAATTTTGAATTGTCATAAAGCGTTAATTTTCTAACTTACACCAATTGATTTCTTTTACATCAATAATAGTTCTATTTAGAGTTAAGTCGCTTACTTTTAAATTATTTCGCCTCAGTAACTTTCGATAATATGTTAATTTGTGATATGTGGCACGCCACTGCTGCTTCTCAGGATGTCTTTTGTAAGCAAACTATGAACAGTGTTAAGTGGGTTGTCTATATTACGTTAACACGTTGTGTTTCATATTTTTCGATGTCGCTGTAGGCATAATATAGAAAATATGTTATATTCGTTTTTCCTGCGTACAATTTTATTGGAAGGAATGATTTTGCGCTGTGGGTGAGTTATGCGACGCGCGTCTGCAATGAAAGCATAGCAGGCAGAAGTAACATTAGGGTTGTAAAGACGCTTTGATTGTTCCGGATAATCAAAACTCTTGCAGTGCTTAAACCCCTAGGATTTCGTTTTGGTGATTGTCGAATTCTGATGATCGACTCCATCGGATCAGCATCAAGAGCTTCGAGTCTTTTCGTTGGCTTTGGTTTCTTCTCAACGCTATCCTTTACGAGCCTCGAAGAGTACCCCAGGTCCGTTGTCGAATTCCGTGGATCATTTAGTTAACTTCCCAGATTGCCTCTCTTGAGCTAGGTTTCCGAACACGCCACCCAGTGCCCTGTCTTTTGAATTTAGTATCGCTAACTTACTGCATTAGGCTATAACCACACTTTTATTGTGTGTGTAATTTCTGCATGTACATCATTCTTTATCTTAATTACAAAGTTTATGAAACGTTTGTTTGAAAACGTAATTTCGATTGTTTATAATTGTGTTCTTACAAGTGTTCGCCAAACAGGCATAAGTTTTGAGACTTTCCCCGTCAGGGAGGTTAAACGGCCAAGACTATCCTTTGAAAGCTGTTCCTGGTATGATCGTGTGTTCACTATAGAATACCAATTTACATTCTATGCATTATTCTTTTGCAAATCAAATCTGCGTCGCTGTTTACACGTGGAATAACCACCACGCAGATAAAGGTAAGGTAAGTGTGTTCAGCAAATAGGACTTTATATTCTCACAAAGCGTAGGATGACTTCTTCTGAGTCGCCAACATATTTATAGATTTCTAGAGATTTCTTTTTATCCTGCCCAATGTTCTTTATTTATTTTTCTTTTTAGATAATCCTATAAACATAAAGATATTTGAGCAGCCTGGATTTACTCACAAGTTTTTAAAAAGTATTTTTTTTATTACTGAAAATAAGTGCCAAAAATGTCTTAATAGTTTAAGACAGTTATCGCTTGTTAATAAGTAATATGTTTGACCACTTTTATATCATGGTCTCAGGATACTTTTGTAGTTTTCTCCAAGAAGCTTGTGTTAGTGTTTTGAAAGTCAGATAATTTTGTTTTTTAAGAACACAGCTAAATAACAATTACAGTTTTCATGGTGGGCCATATGACAAGGTGCACTGTAACCCCATGTACACATATCATGGTAACCCAGATAAACTCGGATTCGATCTTATTTTGCGGGCGACCATTCGCAGTACGAACCACTGCCACATTTGATTAGTTATACTGTTCTGTTTCGACCTTCTTAGATCGTATAGCGTATAGACATATTGATCATAGTTTATGCACCTTTATATTAACGCATTTGCCAACGGTAATTTAAAGACGAGTAAGAGGTTAACAAGCAGAGAAATTATATTATTTTTTAGGTTACTGCATTGGTAACTAACGTTTACAAAGTTACAAACGAGTCCGGTAGATAACATTTACCGGACTCGTTAATAACTGTAACTTTGTAAATGCTAGTTACCAATGCAGTATCCTAAAAAATCTTATACGATACACGACCGGTAGCATTTTTATGGCCTTGCCAAACATACAGATCTCGCCCTACGGGCTCGACCTGTAAAGTATTGGCGCTGCCATAAAAATGTTGCTACCGGTCTAATAACGTATATATAGCTATTATTGTATGCGATTAGTATAAGAGTTACAATAAGAACAACTAGTACTATGATCAATATGTCTTTTTAAATATATAATTATTGAATATCTGTGTTACCATGATGTGTGTAGATGCAATTTTTCTAAACTACTAAATTTGTATCAAAACACACCGTTGAAGATATTTAAAATTTTTAATACACCAACTCTCTAATAAAAAGTAGATAATAAATGGTAGGTACTATCCAGACCATAACAGATTTCATTAATCTACAGTAAAACTAATTTACTGTTTCTGTTACGGCTTCATTCTATATAAGTCGATTTCATCAAGAAAACTTCATTATTCCCACTTTGGCGTAGCAACTTGTCACCGTTTAAAACAGTGGAGCAATTTCTTTCTTTAAGAGTGTTTGACAGACCTTTTAGACGAAGAAATCTTTGTAACTCCGAGTTTGGAAACTTTTGTTCTCGAAAGTTAATGCTGCATGGAACTTGCCCTAGAGCTATGCAATTTTACTTCGTTAGCAAAAACAAATGCTCTGTTACAACATTCCTAACGGCAGATCGTAGGAAAACGAGGAATTTTTGTGTCCTCTCATAATCATGGTTTCATATGCATACAAAAAGTAATTAAAAATTAGTCCGGGATGAAGCGTCATTCTTTTAAAATTTACAGTTTTGTACCGTTAGTGAGTAATTTGTGACAACTAGTTTTAAAAGAAATGATTTTCGTGAAAATATTCGTATAGTGAACGACATTGATTGATTTTCATAATTTTAAGAAATCGTTATTTTAAGCAGTGTTTTTCCTGTATAAATCAACTTCAATGAAAATTTCTATTGCTGTAAAATGTCAACTATTCAAACTTAAGATAAATACTATATTGCATACATTTCCAGAAATCTTTGCGAAAATATGCACGATACAGAAAACAAATTTATTAAGTAACTGATTAGCTATAGTGTTAATACTTGAGTAATTTGGTACTTAATAAGATTTATTTACGTAAACTAGCAAATATTAACAACTACAATAATTTAAGTTTTACATTGTTTATGCAACTTTGTAAGTTTTTTGTTAACAGTAATAACATTAAGCGAATTCAAAATAAAACTGCTGTTTAATATAAATTGAAAGTTGAGTATGAAGTATTCCGGTTTGGTATGAGGAATTCTAATGTTTGTTCAAGAAATACATATTCCGCAGAGTTCTAAAATTTGCGTATTGAATCACATTTTATGCAAAATCCTTTGTTCAGTTTGTAGATAAATACACAATACTAACAGCTAAAATAAACACGACCAAACCTGAAAATAATGCATTAAATGAGAGAACGCTAAGGAAGCAAGCACTATAACAATCTGGGGTGTAGGGTATGCTCCAAGATAGTTTTGTAGTAAACTAAATATATACAAAGTGTCCCAGAAATAAGCCCATAAAAAACATAAAAGGAGGGCATGAGTCAACACAGTTTCTTAAATAATCTAGAAAATCGTTTTTACTTTACTCTTGTAAATCCTTTAATTTTTGTTAAAAGTATTGTTCGTAGCCACAGCAATATTAAAAAAAATATTGTCACTTTTAAACGTATTTCCTTAGCAATTATGCTTTGTAAAAGTCTGCTCGTCTGTGTCGTATAAAAAAGTTTTTAATCGAATTTCAAAATGCCCAGAATAAAATTATAATTTGTTTGGGAAATTCTGGCCTTGAGGATAATGCAGTTTATTGTGCATTTATTTTTGGGACACTTTACATTCTAGAGAAATAGCCCATTTTATGTTTTTTTTTGTAGATTTTACTACCTAATTATGTACATCAATAGCATTTCTTCACGTTTACAATAAGTATGATTTTATTCTCTCAAACTGAGGTTTTTTCTTCCTTCGTCTAAATCTAAAAGACGAAGGAAGTATTGTAATCGCAAAATCACCTTCCGAGATTTTTTCAGATCTTCACGTTTCAGGGTTTCTAGATGACGAAAAATAGGTTTTCACAATTGCGTCTGTCTGTCTATATATCCGTCTCTTATCTATCGCGGTATAATTCAAAAACTATTTGTTGGAGGATAACGATATCTTGCATGCAGAGTATATGTCTACCCGGCATGAAACCAAACAAATTTCAAACAAATATATACAGTGTGAGCACCTAAAAAAAGTTTTGTTTATTCTGCGTTAACTGAGAGATAGATGAAAGTAATAATTTTCACATAGGTCAGGCTTTACATTTGACGAGAATAAGACCCAACAGCTACAAGATAATTCCGCAAAAGAGTCAAAACGTTTTAACAATAAGACCGTTCCGTTAAATATAGCCGCGCGTAGCGCACGTACCAGTGGGGCTGCATGGCCTACTGTAACATATCGATGCGGTTACAATCGCATACGCATAAAGATCAGTTAGTGAAAGATCTCCGAATGAAGACCCGCTAGTAGTACAATTAAAGAAGATAACAAAAACTAGCAGCCAAAAAAACTAAATAAGATAGATGAGGACGGGAAGAAAGGTAACGACAGAGGCAATGGACAAGGTAAGGAACTAAAAGGAAATGAACGAAAAATTACTGAAGAAGAAATGAGACATAATAAGAAAAATACAAGGACGAAAAGCATAAAAGGCAATACTGAAATATAGAAAGATAGGGACATGGACATCAAAAGTTTGAGTGGCAAAGAAGAGGAACTGATTATGTAATTTGAAAGGCAGGGCTAGAAATGTTAATAATACCAGAGACAAAAAGAAAGGTAATGGACTAACAGAAATGAAAAATGGGCATTTACTAATATGGAGCGGTGTAGACAACACGGAAAGAGCGCAAGCAGGAATTGGTTGTATTTTTCCCAAAGACATTAAAAATACGATAAACAAATGGAAGCTATATCAGAAAGAATTTATTGATTGAACTAGAAGACCAAACACAGGTAGAAACGGTAATTGCAGTATATGGGCCAAACGAAGATGAGAAAGCTCAAAATAAAGATAATTTTTGGGAACAGCTAAGTATAACGGTGGAAACAGCCAGAGGAAGGATATGGGTAGCTGGAGATATGAATGCAAGAGTAGGAAAAGGAGATAATACATACAAAGTGATTGGAAAATTTAGGGAAGAAGTACGGAATAATAATGGACGAAGACTGTTAGATTTTTGCACAGTACATAACCTAATCATCGCAAACTCCTATTACCAGCACAAAAACATATATAAATACACAAGAGCGGTACAAGTAGAGGAGAGTATTCTGTAATAGATTACATAATTACAGAAAGAGAAAATAGAGCGATAATTAAAGATTTAGTGGTCAATAGAGGGTATAAATTGGGGACTGATCACTTTCTCGTAGTAGCCAAAATAAAACAGAAAAAGGGAAAAGAGAACTTACAGAAAGAAAAGAATGAAATAAAGAAGAGCAGAGAAACAATCAAGTCATACAAGTTAAAGGAGGAAGCAATAGCAAAAAGCTATGAGGAAAATGTAGAGAGAGAAGTAGGAAAGATCGAAGAAAAAATAGAAAATAAAGAAACGGAAGAAATGTGGAATGCATTTAAACACATAGTCATAGAAACAGCCAAAAATATATGTGGAACATACAAGGAAAATAGCTACAAGAAACAAACGACATGGTGGACAAAAGAAATTAAACAGCAAGTAAGAATTAAGAAAACAAAGTGGCAAAAGTATCTGAACAACAGACTAGAAAAGAATTATGAAGAATACAAGGAGCAAAGAGTAAAAGTTAAAAACTTAATAAGAGAATCTAAACAAAAATCATGGATGGAGTTCGGAGATAAACTTGAAAAAGACAGTAAAGAAAACCAAAAATTATTCTTCAAAGTTCTAAAAGGTCTCAGAAATAATAAGAAAGCATATATTATAGCAATTAAAAACGAAAAAGGAGACATATTAAGAAACGAAATAGAAGTTATGAAACGATGGAAAGAATACTTTCAGAAGCTGCTTGTAATGGAAATAGAGCAAGAAACAGAAACGACGCAAGAAGTAGAAGATGAAGCAATAAGTATAACAGAAGGAGCAGAAAAGATGAGAGTGAAATTGTAAGGGAAAAATTAGTAGTAGCGATAAAGGAACTGAAAATGGCAAGACACCTGGTAGTGATGGAATTACGACAGAGATGGTTAAAAGCATGGGAGAGAGTGGAATTCAGCTATTACTGAAAATATTTAATAGAGTTTGGATGGAGGAGAAGATACCGAAAGAGTGGGAAATTGGATTAATACTACCGATATTCAAAAAGGGAGATGTGATGGATTGTAACAACTATAGAAGAGTAACCTTATTGAGTACCCTAATGAAACTGTTCGAAAAAATTTTAGAAAAAGACTAAGGAAGGAAGTGGAACCGGCGTTATTACAAGTACAGAGTGGATTTAGGAAAGGGAAAAGCCCACAGGACCATGTGTTTACAATTAAAGAAATTACCAGCAGAATGAGGGCTAGGTCAAAAACAGCTTACTTAGCTTTCATGGATATGGAGAAGGCGTTCGACCGGGTGCCGAGAAACAAAATATGGAAGGCCCTGAGGGAGAAAAATGTTAATAATAAATTAATTAGAGTGATCAAATGCTTGTACCGAAATACTAGAAATAAAGTAATAAGTAAGAATGCGGAGTCTGAAATATTCCACACACAAGAAGGGGTCAGACAAGGAGGCAGCTTAAGCCCATTGTTATTTATTATATTCATGGACCAATTAATTAGATGTGCTAAATTAAGAACAAAACCATTATATGTTGGGTACAGAAATCTCGAAAAGGTCTTTGCAGACGATATAGCACTAATAACTGGAAGTGAGAAGGAATTAAAAGAAAACCTAAAAGTGTGGAATGAAATTTTAACAAATACTGGAATGAAGATGAATAAATCCAAAACCAAAACAATGGTAATATCAGGGGAAGAAAGGAAATTAGAGTTATAGTAGATGAAGAACTCATAGAACAAGTAAGCAGTTTCCAATATTTAGGAGTAACCTTAGAAGAAACAGGAAATCAAGGAATAGAGGTGAACAGTAGGATTGAAAAAACTAACAAAGTTTACTATGCGCTAAGCAAAGGGACCATTAATAAGAGAGAAATCACAAGGGAAACAAAGATGAAGGTTTATAGAACACTATATAGACCAATACTCACGTACGGATGTGAATCATGGGTTCTTTCAGATAGAGAAAAAAGCAAAATTAGGGCAGCTGAGATGAAATATTTAAGGAGAGTTAAAGGGGTAACAAAACGAGACAGAATCAGAAATGAGGAAATAAGAGAAGAACTAAATATCGAACCTGTAGAAGAATTCATTGAACGAAGGCAACTTGGATGGTGGGGGCATCTACAAAGGATGGAGAGCAGAACTCAAACCAAACAGATTTGGGAATCAAAAGCGACATGCAAAAGGAAAAGAGGAAGACCAAAGCAAACATGGAATGAAATAATTGGAAAGATACTAAAGAAGAAAGGAAAAACGTGGGCAGAGGCAAAAAGACTAGCAGAAGATAGAAAGAGCTGGAAAAAGTTTATACTGAATTGAGTTTTAGTTAAAGTAGAGGAAGTATTAAATGTAATTAATACAATCCAGTTAAATGTACCTAAATGTATAAGTAAGAGAATGTATTGAAATCCTTACACCCTTATGGGTAAATGAGGAAATGATTATTTATATATATCGCATATATAATGCGTTTTCGATTGTTGGCATAATGATATGAATACAGAACGCTGTATAAAACTTTTCTAACGCTTCGAAACAACTCTGTACTTAAGTAAATTCAATATTCTGTCTTGACGTTACGCTATTAACCTGCCAGTCATCATAAATTAGATGCATTTGCCACACAGAGCACAAATCATTAAAAATAAGCTGAATGCAACCCTGCCGATAGTGTTTCATTTAAATACTAGCCCCTGTTAATTAAATTACAGTTATTGCTAATAATTTCTTATGTAATTATCAATGTTTAATAGTGACTTATTGTTGCAATAAATATAATACCAATTCTAGGCCTATTTGAATCTTTTTTTATTATTCGTACGTTTACAATGCAACAGAATTGCTGTAAGCACCATACCATTACAGTATGTACTATCATTAACCTCCTTTTACGTAACGGTGTACAGTTTTTAATATATGAATGTTTATATTTAAATGTAAAAATAGACATCTTATTTTTAAGTACGCACCTTATGCTTGCGTTCATAAATTAGGAACTATACGTTTTTAATTTCTTTTCCAGTTCGATAACACAGGTATAAGAATTACATGTTACTGAAAAGAAATTCACTATGTACTAATCATTCAATGGAAAAATGGGAAATAGTCATAAGGCTCGCTAATATTTAAAAGCCACTTTCATCACGAACACCTCAGAACTGTGGCTAATGCAATATGCAATATACAATATGCTATATATGGGGTAGAAACTAGAAAACTAAAGAAAGAGTGGATACAGGTTGGTTGGTTTTTTGTTACATGGCTTATATATAATAATCTAATATAATATAATGTAATAATATTGGAGTTACAAGAAAAAGTCAAGGGAAAAGTTTTTTAGTTCAATTTTATCTATAACAAAGCGAACACAATAATTTTTCATGGCCTACTGGTTTTTAGAAAAACTTCCCAACTTTGGTTTTTCAACTGGAACACTCTGTATTTTATTTGAAAATCGGAAAGCTTATAATATTCTGAATACAGTCACATTTTTACTTGGGAATAGAGGGACTCATATGTGGCCTCCGAGATCACATGATCTTTCGGTATTAGATTTTCTTGTTTGGATGTTTCTGAAAAGCAAAGTTTACAATAATGTGTCTGATACACTAAACAAGCTAAAAAATAAAATTCGTTTAGCAGCACACGGAAATTTCGCCTGAAATGTTACGTAGATGCCGACATCATTAACTGAGAAGAGTACAGTTATGCATTGACAACAATGGTGAGCACTTTCAGCAATTTATTCAGTAGTATTTATTTTTTGTTTATGTTTATTTTGTATTGTTGAAATTATGCAATAAATGTAATGTTCCCGTTATATCATTAAAAGCAAACTTAAAAAACTTCTTTTTCTTACTATTATGACATTATCCGTTGCATAAATGAAAAAAGTAAAAGTGTGGCTGTATTCAGCATCTTATAAGCTGTTCAATCTTCAAGTAAAATAAAAAGTGTTCATTTGACAAACCAACGTTGGGATTTTTTCTCGAAAACAAGTAGGCCATGAATAATTATTAATCTTGCTACGTTGTAGATAAAATTGAACTAAGAAACTTTTTTCTTAGACCTTTTCTTGTATCTCCAATATTACCGAAGATATAAGTTGTGTAATTATAAAAACCAACCACCCTGTATAAGTAAAGGTAAGATATTTAACTCTCTATTGGCGAAAAAAAACGGAAAGGATTGTGTTTGGAATTAAATCTTAATACATTTATCTCCAGTATCGTTTGGTTAAATTGATTTTGCCTCAGGTCATTTTACAGATAGTGCTATTCGCGCAGTAAGAGTTCTGCATTAACAGGGTCTTGTGCTTTTAAAAGTGACCGCTAACTAGGCTTCTCATATAAAATTCGCTTCTGATCGGTCATCCATTTTGAAAGCATGCAAAGAATTCACTTTAAAGTTTTTAATTTCTAATAAATGGGTTATAGAATTTCTATTATTTTAAACGAGACACATGTTTGCAACGTGATCTGATATGGAAGGTTATTATTAATATATTTATTTTCAGGCTTCAAGTTTTTTGGTCGACTTTACAGTAATGTCATGGTTTCGTTCCATAATCACCCTTAAAGATTGTTTCGATTTGTAAAATTTTGCAAGGTTTCACTATTCAATAATTTTGAGCAATACGCAGTGAAACCCACATACACAAACATGAAATGTTTGCGTGATTCGTCTCTATTTCAATTGTTTGAATTAATTATAGCGAATTCGTAAACGTTTTATGTAATGGTGTGATAAGTGAAAGTGTTTCTCTTAGAGTTACTAATTTACCTAAATAATATGAGCTATGAAATAAATTAAATGAAACTTCAAGGTTTATCAGCGTCCGAAATTGAATTGGAAATAAAAGTTTTTTTCCGCTTGGAATATAACCCTAACGATTTTGAAATGTAAGTACCGAGAAACAACAGAGAATAGACACTGTTTAAAAATAACCTTGAGCGGAAAAAGTAGTAGGCAATGCAGTACTCTATTAATAAGAGAATGTGGAGATTGTATTTTTACAGTTTTACACGAAAATATTGTTGAATTTTTTTTGAGCAATTTATTATAATATAAAAACCTTGCTTTACCAGATATATTCAAATGAAATTATAAATTTAAGTCTTACAATAAAGTATACATTTTCTTCAATATACTATTAATTTTTTGTTTAAATATTTGCTGTATTGCTAAATTACTTTAGCATCGCATTAAAAGTCTGACGGTGGTACCGGAAATTCGCTTGCGATATCTTTTTAAAATTTGATATTTTTGGAATTATCTTTTAACATACCGCAGCGGATTTTAAAACGAGTACTAAAAATGTTTTGTGATATCTATACAACTTGGGAGAAATCATTACCGTGCACACGCTGTTTTCCCATAATGAGAATATCAAATTGGTTGGACTAAACTGTCTCGTCAAATAAGTTAACACATTAATGCACCACGTGGTTGTGTTAAAAAACAACACACACCATCTCCAGTCCTGTATTCCATTAAATAAAATCCGGTAGTCGGATTAGTTTAGCAACCATGGCGTCCACAGTTATTCAGCCCCATTCTACAAATTAATTGCAGCGTATGTAAACTGCATTACTTTTTGATAGTAGTTGGTGTGGTTGGCAATTTCTACTTGCTTACAAAAATTAATTTACTTGCTGCCTTCCAGCTATATCTTACTAAGATAGGCAATTAACTAGCTAAATTAGTTTTGTATTAAAAACCCCTAGGTTACTGTTTTGCTCAAAAGGGTTAATTAAATCGGCTGTTCCGGTAGAAGCTCTATTTCCGTTACAAACAATAAACGTAACCATTGGAACAACGGCTTGCTTGGAATTGTTAGGCTGATTGAAAACTAACTTTAAGCACGGGAACATAATAGCTTTGCTTTTTAAGTGACTTACTTCTGCGGTTATTATAACTATACAAGTTTATTCCTTTTCTTTAATTAGTGAGCTCACTATTAGACGTTGCCAAAAACACAGATCCCTGAAGAATATCTCTATATCCTCGATATACCATATACCGACGCCAATAACTTTTAACAAAAGCTATCATGAGCGAGGAAATCTTCACAAAATGAGCTGATTTGCTTTATATTATTAGCTGGCACTTGAATATGAGACATTTTCAATTTGAAGAGAAAATATCTAAATTTTATTAATAAAACTTACTACTCGCCTTTTAAATTGCTTTGTGACTTATTAACACCTTCTAATATGTTGTAATCTATGGTGCATACCGGTTTTAATATAAAGAGCAACACAAATGAGAGGCGGGTAGTGCCAAATAACTTACAATTAATCGTTATTGGTGACCAACGCATTAATGTCGGTATTCGAAATATCAGTTGTTGTTGTTGTTGTTGTCGATATATGTGTTGTTGCTACTGTCTGGTTTTTATTCTTGCGTATAGTTATTGTTTTTTAAATGTATAACCTCAAATACTAAGTAATAGCATCTGGAGTTTGTGTGAATTTTAAATACATTTTTTGCAATAACATCAAGTGAAGGTTATCTGATGACCCTTTTTCTACAAAAGGATTTGTTTTTAATATAAAGAAGTTATAATCACTGAAAGACTCTAAAAACTTATATCATATTCTTTTCTAAATTAGATAAGTTGTATATTCAGTAGCCCAGCACTTATACAAAGATGTTTTATAAATAACGGAGTTGGAGAAGTGAGCCGATATAGGATCCTAGGAGACCTAAGCGAAAGAGTAGATAATAAGTTTGAGACTGCAGAATGCATAATTGAAAGATTTGGAGAGAGTACAAAAACAATAATGGGCAGATAATAGATTTATGCATACAAAATGGCAAATATCGTTTTTGATACGACGACGGAAGGAACAAGAAATAAAAAATCCATAATTGATTTAGTGATAATAGAGAAAGAGTAGCAAAAAATATCCAGGTTGCAAGAGTAATGAGAATAGCTGAATAGGGAGCGGAGTGGCCATCATTTAGTTATTGCGAAAATAAATAAAGGCGTAGAAGATAGGAAGATAGTAGAAGGAAGAACTGAATCGAGATACTATAGTGTAAACAGCTACAAATTCCAAAAGAAGAAGGTCAGAGTTCAATATGGGAAAAGGATAGCACAAGTAATTCAAAATGCCGAAGATTTAGTAAAAGAGCCCGTAGAGATATTATGGAATAAAATGAGAGAGATTATAATCAGACCTGCCAAAGACACGCCATGCGGTGTATTAAAAGGCGAGAAAAATTAAACAAGATGACTGGTCGAGTAAACATATAAAAGGAAAAGAAAATTTTGATGAAAAAATATTTACAAAAGGAAAACGAACAAAGTCATGAAGAGTATAATATAGTGAGGTCGTAAAGTTTGGAATAAATTCAGTATTTCCTAACATGTAAGTTTCCGGCTAAAACGATCGGACCCGTCGATTTTTATTTTTATTTGAGCATTTTTTGAAATAAAATGCATACATACAGGGTGTCCCGTGTCACCATTTTTATACAAAAAAAGGGTAGTGGTACTAAATTAAAGAGAATTATGTTTGGCGTCGTTTAGTAATAAAGACTTATTTGATAATGATAACTGTGCATAAAAACATTAATTTTAAAATTCAGATATTCCCAAATATACTTAAGTGAGGAGAATATCTAAATTTTAGAATTAATTTTTTTTTCTATAGCACATAGGGTAGCACAAGGATAGATAAAGTAATTTAATTTTCTAACTTTTGTTTAAATTAAATATGACAAGTTCGTATTATCGTAGCAACCCAATCTAGCTACTGACATTTCGAAATGTGATTGACTGCCCTTATTTTCTATTGAAATTGTTGCTATAGAAAAAAAATTGTATTATACACGACGATAAAGTAGGGTTCCGAGTGGTGTAGCTTGAACAAGCGTCCACGTTCGATCAGCAGAGTTAAGCAACGCTGTCTCTGGTCAGAACTTGGATGGGAGTTCCACGGCTGCATCTCTCGGCGCCTCGTGGTACGGATATCACGGAAAAAAGTTGGTCCCGGCGGTCATAAAAACATCATGACAGTCGTTAGTGGGGTTGGAAGTCCTCATAACTGCACAGCGACGCCTATAATTGGCCTAACGGCTGTTGGCTGAGTGCGAATTAAATTAAAATTAAAATTAAATTTCTATCCACTCTTGAATCATTAATGATTAAACGATTCACTCGTGGATAAAATTTAACTTTATCGTCTTGTATAATAAATTACTATTATTCACAGTTAACATTATCCAATAAGTTTTTAATACTAAACGACTTTAATTTTGTAGCACCACCATTTTTTTCCATAAAAATGGTGAGCAGGAATATGCATAACCGTGATAAGCCATGTAAATTGCCTATGTTCAGAGGAATGACCAACTACCCGGTATAGAAAGAAAACGAACTATACGATAGTTTGGTGACCTATGTAGAATGGAGAAAAATATAATTACTAAGAAGATTTGGGAAATGGGGACGGATGACAAGAGAATCAAATAAAGACCAAAGCGAATATAAAATAATAAAGTGTAATAGTACAATTGAGGGAAGGGGTATTAGCTGGCCAACAAACCACTTGTTTTGGGTAGCAGTACCTACTGCGTGAGTGGGAGTATCGTGTAATTCGGCTTTTGTCTCATCACAGGGTTCATTTTAATTTTAGTTTAAAACGGTAACGTTTTAGGATTAGGTGTTTTTCTTTGAAATGTTTATCTTTTCAAATCAATGTTTAGCTGGCACGACAAGAGTAGGGTTTTCATGAAACTGAACCTGGCTTTGTGATTAAGATGCTGCAGTATTTTCATAATGTTAACACAATTCCTTGCAGGTTTTT
This sequence comes from Agriotes lineatus, assembly GCA_940337035.1. Classification (NCBI taxonomy): domain Eukaryota; kingdom Metazoa; phylum Arthropoda; class Insecta; order Coleoptera; family Elateridae; genus Agriotes; species Agriotes lineatus. The sequence continues at coordinate 210,008,840 of OW679194.1, forward strand.
CAATAAATAATCTACATGTCTCGTTGTAATTTATTTTTCATATGTAAATTGTACAACTCAGAGTCTTTATTAAACACGCAGGCTTTTAATAGTCTTGTAACATATGATGCTCGAATTTGTCACTGGTTCACTAAGTTATACTTTTTCGTTTGAAGTATTCTACGTGGTAAGCGAAGTTATGCACGTGCGATATTTCAATAGAATGCTGTATTTAATTAAGACGAATATAGAATATATTCATAGTTTGAAAACAATAGTTTGTGTACAAGAAAAGAATTATTATTTTTCAGTATATTGCTTGCTTGCTGGACACAAACTGTTGCCTAATAGGTTCCTATACTTAAATAGAAAATTAAGATAGATTTTTGGGAAAAATATTTAATCTATTTTATGTTTTAGTATTTTTTTAATTTTTTGTGCTACATAATTTTTTTAATTTAATTGGCGCTGCTATTCTACCAGCTAAAAGTTAAATAGTATGGATTGGAAATATCTAATATGATTTCTTTTAATTACCAAAAATGTTTTTTGAAATTGATTAAATAGAGTAATTAGCAAATTAGGCAAATTAAATAAAAGAAACCAGGGCAGACCCAGAAAGATGTGGTAGTGACTAGCCAGAACAGGTAAAAAGCTCTAAACCATGAAGCGATAAAAAATAAATGCCAACAATATTATCTAATAAAAAGTTAAAGATAATATAATTAATCACTTAGCATTGAACCAAAAATTAAGTGTTTGTTTTAAAAAAATGTAATCAGGACCATCAAAGCCTGTGCATTGTTGCATTAGTTCTATCTATTATTATTATGGTATCTTGCCTAGTACAACAGTTAGTACTCCTGTGATTCGTATCTAACATCAAACTGAAGATTCCTCTAAATCTATATGATAAGTGAACCTACAACGCCAACATTGGGAAAAAGTCCTCTGTGCGAGGTAGTACTTACTCAAAGAAGAAAATGGATGGTTTTGACTGATAAAAGATCAGTTCAAATTTGAATATTTTTATTTAGTAGTTTTTATCATATTATAAGGTACATTATAATATCACTGGATGGCTGCTTATATACAGGGTGTCCCAGAATAACTGTTCCTAATTCTCTGAATTGAGAGAGGGCATGTTATTCAACACTTTTTAATAATAAACTAGTGTTCGGAAATACTTCCGTATTGAAATAAAACTGCATGAAGGATTGCTGAGTGTACCTAGAAATTAGTAATATTTAAAGTTAGGTTATGTTACATGTGTCAAAAGTTAAGCGAAGAAAAAACATGAAACTTAAATAATTATAATACATGTAAATGCATTTTGAAATGTAATATTTAAAGTTAGGTTATGTTACATGTGTCAAAAGTTAAGCGAAGTAAAAAACATGAAACTTAAATAATTATAATAAATGTAAATACATTTCAAAACGCATTTACATGACGTATTATAATTATTTAAGTTTCATGTTTTTTACTTCGCTTAACTTTTGACACAAGTAACATTACCTAACTTTAAATATTACATTTCAAAATGCATTTAGATGTATTATAATTATTTAAGTTTCATGTTTTTTCTTCGCTTAACTTCTGACACATGTAACATAACCTAACTTTAAATATTACTAATTTCCAGGTACACTTAGCAAATATTTAAAAAATTGACATTGACAGTTCACGAGCTTTGTGAATGGATTATGTATCCACATTGGAAAAATTTCTAATCCTCATATCCTTCATGCAGTTTTAATTTAGTACGGAAGTATTTTCGAACACTAGTTTATTATTAAAAAGTGTTGAATAATATACCTCTCTCAATTCTGAGGATTAGGAACAGTTACTCTGGAACACCCTGTATAGTTACTTCAATTTACGTGTAACTGAATGTATGTAGTATAAGATTACAGGAAAAAGTATACCTCTTAAGAACTCAATTTCAATCTGAAAACAGGATTTAAACGAAAACAAATTTAATTATGTAGCTCGCTTAGAAGAACGATTAAGGTCGACGGCAATTATACTGTACGGCGATTTAAATAGTTTTTGCAGCTACTTTCCAACTTTACTTGCCGATACCTGCGTATATATGATAAATATATAACAAAGAAACCTTTTTGGGGGAGAAGTCATGCGTAGAGAAAACACCCTCGACATGGGGGGTTTAACTCCAGAAAGGTTTCGCTTAACCACAGAAATGCAAAAACCCTATTATGGAAAAGTCGAGGCAGCAGATTCAGTTTCCTTAAAGTTTAAAATAATGTGGAGGATACGGCGCGATGACAAAGTTGGGAACATTAGCCTATCTTATCAGCAAAATCGGAAGTTGTTACCCACTAATAACTTCATATATATATAACTTGAAGAGCCTGCACGTATTCCGCTATTATACAAAATTTTAAGAGACAGTAAATTAGATTTCAAAGTTGCCACATGAAACCGAATTATGATTTCAACTAGCAACCACGATGATGAAATTTATTCCTGTTATTCGCGTACTGTGCGATATACGGATTTAGCTGCTCAGTTTTAATTAAGACAATAGTGTCATCTGGCATTGTAACCCCTCTGCAAATATATAAATAGTACAACAGCGCATTTGTTAGTGCTAACTATAGAGGAAGATCAGAAATGCATGGCAAAGCAGAAATAAGTATATTCCGAGTGAGGCGCTCACAAAAGCCGTATCTTTTAGAAATTGTCACACTCTTTTGAATATTATTACATGGAGTTTGCGTCCCGCATTCAATGAAACCGGGGATGAAAGGAGAACCTAGTTCGTGGAGAGAAAAGCTCCATTTGTAGAATCACTTGATAAAACTAAAGCGACGCGCAAATCTATTTGTGTGAGCATACGCAGTTTAATTTTTGTTGGCATGTTCATTGGAGGCACAGTTTGCTCTGTACTTTATAAATAAAATAATTAATATTTTATATTTAACTACTGGCATTTTAATTATTTAATGTTTGAAATATTTGTTATATAGCTTTTAATATCAGTGTAATGTTTCAGAGTAACAAAATATAAATAAAAAGTAATGGTACTAGCAAAGTTGAATCAAAAGTAGTGACTACAAAAAAAAACATGCTAATTTAGTACAGGTAGTACTACAAATAGGTGTGCTACTTGAAATCTCAGAATACATTATTCAGAAGAAATTGCTCTCTTCATTCTCCGTTCATGAGCTGGCCAGGTTTGTTTAGGGAACTCATTAAACTAGCGGTTCCATGTTGTGCTTTTTTAAATCAAAGTTATTTGAGAAAGTGCCTTGTATAGTCTATTTTGGTGCAATATAGTGTATGATGTACGACCATGTAACTGGACGCTATCAAACTGTTTCTACTTTATTCAGGTTCGTTATCAAGTTACCGTATCCTTGTTGGTTTTGTATAACAACAGAAAAACAAGTCCGTTATGAATATAACGGTACTAGGACTGTTATAGAAAATTGTTTTGCATTTGGTTACTATAGAAACAACTGTAGCGTTAGCCCCCGGCTCAAATTTACCTAAGGCACAAATAGTGTGCTAGACATTTGAATGGTGCTAAGACTGTTAAAATCATTGCTCACATTTTCATAGCGGCCGGGGTCGGTAGCTCAGTGGTAAGCACTCTGACTACTGATCTAAGGGTCGCAAGTTTGAGTCCCGGTCCCGGTGAGGTTTTCAAAAATAAAAATGCAGATGAAAGCCTCTACAGAATGCCATCATTCGGAAGTGATGTAAAGCCGTGGGTTCCATGTTACTACGATGTGTAGCATGTAAAAAATCCTTTGCTAGGGTTGGAACTCCTTAGTCTCGGCAAAATTCTAAGTAGGACTTTGACCATATGGCCAAAGCAGTCGGTGTCTAAGGTACCTGGTACTTTGCATGCCTAGACCTTGTCCATTAACAAACAAACAAACAAACATTTTCATAGCGTACGGATTTTTGATAAGGGGATCCTAGCCACGATGCGCGGACGTAGCGTAAACCAGCACCCCACGCAATTGCCTCTAGAAATAACCCGATATGGAGAAGCCTGAGGAGTATAAAAAAACAATCTGCATCTAGTTCACTTGAGTCTTGACTTTTCCGATTCTGATCACCAGCCCCCAGTTCGCCTTCGGCACCTGACCGCTTTCTTAACCCTTACCTACCTGACCAGCAACGGTGGGCTTGGTCCCCATCTTACTAAACGATTCTTTTACCAGGCAACGGTAGGGTCATGGTTTCCATCTTGCTAAAGAATTCCTTTAACTGTCTGGCAACGGTGGACTTGGTTCCTATCTTGCTAAGATTTCCGTTTAATTTCCACACCATCTGATTCCCCCCGTACAGTATTGCCATAACCTCTTTAAGAATTTACCGTAAAACATGTCTAGGAGAAATCTTCAGACCTCCGGCATAATTTAGGGACCTCGACGCAGGCAAATTGGCCCGCCTGTCGTCAGTCCAAACCGACCGCAAAACCTCCAGCTGTTTACCGGCGATTCGAGCTGTCAAAGATGGACTATTGCGTCAGGTAGAAACTTACAATTTATATCACTTCGAGAGGCCCAAACTTATTCACCAAGGAAGTACCATGTCCGGCAAGGCCTGACACACGCACCGTGAACAAGCACCGTAAGACCCGTAATTCCATTGAATTTGTCTGTCCACCAAGGATAAATAAAAACCATCTTGTAAACGTTAATAGCGTTTGTTTCAGACCTATTGTTTCTAGTTTAAGTGCATTAGAGCTACGGACGGATCACTCACCTTTTCCGAGCTTATTTCAAGAAGGTCCAGAGGTATCAACCGGGTCAAAGCAACGTATAGTTTGTGTTGCCGGGCGCCGAGAAGTATTGAAACGCAGAACCACTTCTCCGAAAGAATTTTGTTTTATAATATTTTCTGTACATAATATTTTTTTTAATTAAAAATTATTTTGTATCTACTTAAACACATTATACGAGTTATTTTTAGGCTGCGTTATTCCTGTGTTGTATACTTGTGAGTAGAACGGATCCAGGCATCTGAGTTTACCCCAGGCAACCAGTTTGAAATTAAATTTAGCGAATTTTGGTTAAGTTTAAATAAGCACCCTTCGCAGGGACTTGAAATTAAAATTCAAAATTTTCGCCAGTTTACACAACAATCGCATACTTTATTTAAGAAAACAGCATTTTTGTAGTATTCAACGGTATTTTTATTAGTTGATAGCGCAAAAAATATTATACGACACTCTATCGTTAAGTGCCTTATTGGAACAGGCTGTTCACTGTTCTAAGGCACTTACCGATCTTGTAACGTAATATACTATAGTAACATATGAACGAATATTTTTTAACCTCCGGAGGTATGTGGAATAGTTTTATTTTAAATTTATGTTGGCAGGTACTTGATAATATAGGTAACCTACATAATTTTTACAGAATCATTAAACTTTTACGGTGTCTACACAATGTTTAATACTGAAAACAAGTGGTGCTGTGTATAAAAAATGGAGGAAATTGCTTTGAACGTTTGTTGTTGTTTTTGATATTCAGATTTTAGGTATTCAACAGAAATGTTTTCATTTGTTAAAATGACATTGCTAATATAACCTTAAACTGCCAAATATAAAATGCCGATGTCACTTTTACTGACAACAACTGCCACATCAACTAAAAAAATCCACAACCCTCCAGAGGATAAAAGTATTCGATCATTGGTACTGCATCAGCATAAAGACTACCTTAATCTAAATGCAATGTTTATTGCTGTGGGCCACAACATGCTAACGCAAAAAATACTTGAATGTTCTCACCAGATCAAGCAAATGGGTATGGACAGCAATTCTGTAAAATACTGTTCTTATGAGCCGGAGAATTTCGCTGACAAAGTTTAGAGTTCAAGAGAACGAATTACTATTCCGGCTTTATCTGAAACTTCCCATCAAAGGCAATGAGATGAGCAACGGGGAGACCTAAAAAATCTAATAGAATATTTAAAGATTATTTAGCAAAATTTGCTGTTTTATGATGCGTGAAAGTACGTTACGAAGGTACTGCAGTTTTTTACGCAGGGGAGCGTTTCCTTGCATCACTTTAATATTGAATTAATTTTTAAAATATAAATGCAAAAATGTTAAAGCTTTCGTAATCGGAAGGATATTAGTATTAATTTGTTCGTCATCTGTACTTTTGCTATTATGCAAAGAAAAATATGTAATGGAGTTGGCGTTGTCGCAGATTTTTTCCAAATTCTCAATTTATTTAAAAATCAATCTTTTTAATGCACTTCAAAAATTTTAACGAATGAGAAGAATTGAATATTAAAAGTTTGTCAAAAATTATACAATAAATAGCTACACGTAGAATTAATAATGTTGAAGATGATTTTAAGCTACCAATTACAACTGTTCTGTAGAAATCACGTTATAAAACCAGTATAAAAGTTAAATAACACTATTATTACTGGTATACCTACACGGACAATCGGCAGCCAATTTTATCGAGATTACATCATAAATTAATTGTAATTAATTTAGACCAGGCAACAAATAGCAGCAACAATTAGCTAAAAGGTAAAACCACTGATCGAACCAGAATTTGTCAAAATACTAGACTACATGATGAACGAATTTACAAAAAGCAATTTAGATATAAAATCAGTTATTTTTATTGTTTAATGCAAATGTATTATTATAGTTAAGTATTTTAGAAGACAGTACTGGCCTTTTTAAAATAAATACTTTATTACTTCCATTTTATAATTTCTTTTCTAGTATTACAGTATTCCCCGTTTATTCCAAAATATTGTATAGGCACGCCGCACAGTTTAAAATAATCCTCTTACATTAATCTTAATAAACGAAATGGGTGTTATTATTGAAAACAATTATTGTAATAGTGTTACATAATAAATTCTGATTAAATGATCTGCCAGAAATATAAAGACAGAAGTGATTTCAAAAAATAAAATTCTTATAGAATTTATAAATTTAACAATGGAATCAATTTCTCAAACAACAAAGTGAAAAATCATTTGATTGACGTTTTATCTAAATACTCATCTTACAGAAATAATAAAGCGGAAGGCTTACGCGGTGCTGAAAATTATAAAGGTAATTTCCACAGGGAAATCTAAATTAAATATTCGGAGAAGCGACAACTAGCTACATCTGCTAATGAACAATAAATATACCATAAAACGTCATTGTAATTTATTTCTGACTTACCCGTCTACCTAAGTTAAACTGTGACGAGCATTTCATCTGGCAAAATTTCCTCTTGAATTCCGAATATAGATGGTGGTTCTTGTTTTATCCGTATTTTGTACGCAAACTTCATACAAAAGTTAAACGCCGCCGGCATATTTGAATATAGGGCAGATATCGAAGATGTTATTTTCTCGTATGCTGGCATTGTAAATATCTTGTTTACTGTAAAGGTAGGTAAGCATGTATGGTCGAGCTTTTTACTTTTATATCCAGCTTTGCTGTTTGAGTTTCTAGATTACGGCTTAAATAACTATTAGACGAGCCTTGATGTTGTAGACATGACAATATTTGCAACTAGCTTTTGAACCCACTACATAACATTTTGCATTTTTTAAATTGAATGAAGTTACAGAGTAATACATATGTTTTTACTGTATTAATAAAGAAAGCGCACCGCCAGAAAAACAGCTTTTGGTAGATCGAATTATTCTTAAAGAGTGTTCAGAATTATGTATAAAATAAGTAAAAAATATCTTAATACTGAAATAGTAAAAGGAAAAATTAGTAATGCGAGTTGCATTAATTTGCAAAAAAAAAACAATGCCGCCGGTTGGATTCGATTTCCGTTTCCAAGAGGGCATCTGATCTATAGGCATAAGGAACTACTGCCGATTGTAGTCGAAACGCGGCCGATCGGTGCCGATAAAATGGTGACGTAGAGACGCAGGCATAACATAAATTTATATAAAGGGCATCGCGCGACACAATTTACGTAGCTTACGTGTTAAGTTATTCACATCTCAGTTGCCAATTAAAAATGCTGGTTCGACTGTTGGGTCTTCGATGATCTCCATCCGAAATTCCCTGTGCTTATAAAGGAGCTTGGCTCTTTGTTTTCAATTCTAAACATTGTTCATATTGCAGGTTCTCAAAACGTTATCGCGGATACGCTTTCACGTATCGCCGCCATTAACTTGCCCACGATAGTTACAGCATCGGAACTAGTAGCAGAGCAAGAACAAGACGAAGAATTGCAACACCTAAACACGACTTCCCTCAAAATGAATAAGTTTACACTGCCAGGAGAAACCGTACAAATTTGGTGTGATACATCGATGAATAGAATACGTCCATATGTGCTAAACAGCTTGCGTAAACGCATTTTCGATATGTGTCACAATCTGTCGCACCCAGGTATACGATCAACGTCTCGTTTTATCAGAAGCAGATACGTACCTATGGCCATTGATGAATAATCATATTGCCCAGTGGGTACGAACTTGCTTACCATGTCAGAAAGCGAAAATACTAAAACATACAAAAAGTGTGCAACAAACATTTCCTGTTCCGGAAGAACTATTCGCGCATGTGTATTTAGACTTAATATGTCCACTTCGGCCTTCACAAGGAAACCGCTACTGTCTTACCATGATAGACCTTTTTTCGAGGTGGCCCGAAGCAACCCCGCTACAGGATATTACATCTGAAACAGTAGCAGATACATTTTTCAGCACATGGGTCTCCCGTTTTGGTTCCCCACGTTCTATTACAACGGACCAAGGTCGACAATTTGAGTCAGCACTTATGAGCTCTCTAACCAAGCTGATTGGCACCGAGCGCGCCCGCTGTACGCCATACAGACCACAAACAAACGCCATATTAGAACGTTGGCACCGTACACTAAAAACAGCAATAATGTGCCAGGAGACAGATGGTCAGACATATTGCCAGTAATTTTATTAAGCCTTCGCACCGCTTACAAGGAAGATTTAAATTGTTCGCCTGCTGAATTGCTATACGGTACGCATTTGCGGATTCCAGGTGAATTTTTTATAGATCAGCCGACCAATAATGTAGACCCAGCATCCTTCCCGGAACTAATTCGTCAAACCATCCGGCAAATGCGCCCTACAACTTCACACCACGGCCAAGCAGCAGTTTTCGTGCCTTCCGAATTACCGACATGCACACATGTCTTCTTGCTATCCTCCCGATAGCGTCCGAAAATCATTACAGCCCCCGTACACAGGTCCATACAAAGTCCTGGACCGCAAAGGCAAGGTGTACACAATAAAAATTAAAGGAAAGCCTGTCAACATCTCCATGGATCGCTTGAAACCCTGTTTTTACGAAAAAAACGTGGAAGCTCCCCAACCGCAAAACCTCCGTTCCACAACAACCAGATCCGGTCGCACCATCACTCTCCCCGTACGTTTCCAGTTCACGGATTCATGATTACGTCATTGGGAAGGGGGTGATATAGCGGCAGTGCGTATTCAAGTTTGCGCGCATTTTGGCAACAGTTAAACCTCGTTTCCGGCGAAGCGGCGCTATTGGTTCACGCGCACTATAGCCCCTCTATTACAAATAGTAGCGACAGCATGGGGCAAACCTGATGCAAACATGAAAATACAAAAAGTTACTAAACGGTAAATGTCAGTGTAAACAGTGAAAAAATAACAGATCTGAATACCTGAAATCCTTTTCTGCCACTATTTTTACACTTATCGACACAACACCTTGGCATTTCCACGTCCTCGACTTCAAATTAGCCCCCGAAGAGAAAAATGAATAAAAACGCGACAACTGTCAATGTCACATTTTAATTTAATTATGCAACTTCCTAGGCGATTTTTAAATATGCTAGGGACTTAAGGGATACCAACGTGATTTTGCCCCAGCGGCAACATCAATCGTTGCCGCTACTATATGTAAATATAGGGGCTATAACGCGCACGAAAAATGACGCTAGACAGTTACCGGTCGCAGAGCGTGCAGTTCAGATCGTGGTTTGGTTAATTACCATACATGTTTTTGTATTTAGTTATGGTACAAGAATAAAGTGTTTATTAGCAGAGCAGAAAGTGTTTTCATTTAAGTAGTGCAACATAACTACATGTTGTTTCGATCTATTTAAAGCAGGCCGCTTTTTAAATTTTTCTTGCCGTGATAGTAAATCATGTAGCGCGCGACGGTGGCCGCGGGTTTTACAGCGAAATTAGGATGTGTATGTTCGGGCCAGTCTTTGTTTTGAATTAACAAAGACGGGCTCTCATTTCGATGTTTTTCTGCCTCACATCAAAGAGCAAGTGGGTGACGGAGGAAATAATAGATCTAATGGACGTACTGAAGAAAATATAGAAATCGTGATCAAGAAATATATAAACAAATACATAAAACAATTAAAACAAAAGTGAGAGAAGCAAAAGAGTGGATGACAGAAAAATGTGTCGAAATAGAAAATCTTCAAACTAAACACGACGACTTCAACATCCACAAACAAGAGAAAGAGGTTGCTGATATTTTTAAAAGTAGAGTAGCTGGTGTTCTACTTGATGACGAACATAGATTAATATCCAATGAAAACAATATATTTAAGCAATGGGAAAAATATATGAGAGAGCTCTCCTCGGACAATAGGTCAGAGTCAAGTGAAGGCAAGCACATTAATGAAAGCAGCTTAAAAATTATGAAGTCAGAAGTCTTGCGCGCAGCTAAATTAGAGAAAGCATTCCGCCCAGACAAAGACTATATGGAAATCGTAAAGTTAATTGACGAATATCTACGGAAGAGGGAAAATATCGCAAGACTGGTTAAAATTTATTTTCATCTCTATACCAAAAAAACCAATAACAAAAAGATGCAATGATTTTCGTCTAATAAGTTTAATGAGCCACATCCTCAAAATATTTCTAAAAATCGTACAAAACAGAATATATAGGAAATGCGAAGAAGCCATACGCGATTAACAGTTTGGTTTTTGATTTGGATTTGGCACAAGACAGGCTCTGCATAGCTTCACATTACTTTTACAGAAATGTAAAGATCAACGTAAAAACGCATATGTGTGCTTTATAGATTATGAAAAGGCTTTTAACCGAGTAATACACGCAGAACTAATAGAACAGCTACAAAAAAGAGGACTCGTCAAAATGAAATAATGGTCATCAAACAACTTTACTGGAACCAAACCGCCTCTGTCAGAACCGAGAACGGAATCACTAATCGCGTAAAAATAGAACGAGGAGTAAGATAGGGTTGTGTACTATCGGCACTATTAGTTAATCTCTCTATTCGGAGGCTATCTTTCAGAACGTCTTGGAAGATGCTATCGAGGGCATAAGAATAAATGGAGTAATTTATAATAACCTGAGATATGCTGACGACACCGTAATTACAGCGGAGGGTGCAGAGAAGTTACAGAATCTATTAGACAGATTATATGTCAAGGAAATGCATTAGGAATGAAAATAAATTAAAAAAACACACGAAAAGAATAGTATTCAGCAATCAAAATAGCAAAAGGACAGATATTCGCATTGTTGGCCAGCAAATTGAACAAGTGCAGAAGTTCAAATACCTTGGATGTTGGATAACAGAAGAGTTGGATTCAGAGACCGAAATTATTACCAGAATAAGATATGCAAGAGAAATGAAAAGATTTTTTACGGATAGAAATCTTAATTTGAAGCTGAGAGACCGCATGGTAAAATTTTACATTTATTCAGTGTTATTGTATGGCGCAGAAACATAGAACTTGAATGCTAGTTTAGTAAAAAAGCTGTGGAGGCTCTCGAAATGTTGACCTTCAGGAAAATGCTCAAAATCCCGTGGACTGATAGAGTGATAAACGTGGAGGTGTTAGGGCGTATTCAACAATAACGAGAATTACTTAATATAGTAAAAAAGAGAAATACTTCTTACCTCGGGAACATTCTAAAGAACGATAAAATAGACGGAAGGCGTGGAGTGGGAAGAAAACCAATGTCATGGTTACGGAACATCAAGAATTGGACCGGAATGAACACACACGAGTTATTTAGAATAGCAGAAGACGATATACTCGATGAGCACCTTACAAAATAAAATGCTGCCTATTTTTGCTTTAATTTAGGAAAAGTAATAAGTTGCACAAAATGCACATAGATTAGCTTAGGTTTTACCCTTGTTGAAAATGGGACCCAACAGTTACAGGGTGAACACTGAAAATGGGACAGAAATCTATAGGGTCCTTATAAAGCAGCCAGAAACGGATACAGTACGCACCCGGTAGTGGCCACAGAAATGTCTGACTCTTTTTTGGGAGTTCGAGTTCGGATCTCACCGCCAGCATGATTTTTGGTGTAATGAGCATTTCGGAGCGTTTTCTTTCACTTTTTCAGTATTATTAGCAAAGTTAAGATATTTGTACTTATTTTGTATATAATCTTTAACACTTTTGTGTTGCTTTAATATACTAAACATTCTCTTCTTAAATTAATCTTTTCTACTATCTGGAAAATGTGAATGCTTTTCAGAAATGACTCGTTTAAGCAAAAGACCTACCAGATTAGTTAATGCGGAAGAAATTTTAAAATTTTAAATTTGATGTCTCCTTGGTTGTGTAACTTATAAGTATGAGACGGTAGCACTATTAATTTAGTAACAATAAGTATTAGTGATCCAATCGTGATGCAACTTACGTATGAATAGGGAACTGAAGAAGCAAGAAGGATTGAACTATATAAGTTTATATTTGAAAATTAAATAGCTAATCACACTGAAGTACCTTTTCTGCTAAGCGGAAGATATTTGGTATTGCTGACGGTATTTTGCAACATGAGTTTCGTTGCACAAGAGTTCTTTACTTTTTTTCGGAACTTAAATTATTTTAAGTGGCAATGAAAATTTAAAGCTCCGTTGGAAACAGAGTTACGAGCAAACAATAATTTCTCGCATGAATAACTAATCAGTTCGGTTCGGGCAATTAAAAAGCATTTAAATCCAGAGACACACGTAGAGAATCATAAAACGTAGCACATCTGTCGTCGGTTTTATGGGAACAACTAGCAAAATAAAGCCCTGTCAGCATCTACAGCCGCACTTTTGAGTGCTTCTACAATGGATGTCACGAGCTTAAGATATTGCTGCCACATTTTTAAAGACACTTAAGGGCACGTGCATTATTCATGGGGCAAGAGATCGTGCTGCTGGACCGATCACAGCGCTGCAAACGAAAAGCGTCCTTTGTCGACAGTAATTAAGAAAAGACACTCGTTCCGAGCGGCAGCAGGAAGAAACTTTCCAATATCCTTTCGATTTGATTTTCCCCATTTAATATATAAAATGCACTTCTAGGGTTTCCAGCTGTAAATACGCCGAATTGCTTTTAATTAAGTTTGCCTTCGTCTTTTGACCTGCGGGAATTAATTATCAAATAGGCATGCTTTCAGATCCGAAGCTTTAAAGAAATGATGTTTTGCGCTGAAATGTTTATAATAGCTGCGGAAGCTACAAAACGCTGAAAAATTGCTGTTCGGGCTGCAGAGGAATTTAATTTAAAAATGTAATAGTATCTACTCTAAAAATGGCAGTCCCGTAGTTGCGAATATATGAAAAGATGCTCTTAGAGCTATGTAGGGTAGTTTTAAAAATAGAGATATAAATAGAAGTCCTTATTCTGTTACGGAATAGTACTGTATAATATTTTCATAAAGTCAGTACAGTTACAGGATATATTTACACATTTTAAGAAATAAAGAATTATATTCTATTGCACATTGTTCGAAATGTGTTTAGATGTAAGCTTCTTATATTATATACAAAACAATGTTTTTAAAGGATCTTTGCTAATTAAATTATGAATTAAATGGATGATCACCCAAATAATGAATAATTCTAAAGAATATTTTTCTTGTCCAATTTCATAATGCATGCCATAGTTGCAAGAAGCTGAAGGTTGCTAATGTTCCATCCCCGACTGATTTGATTTAGGTCAAAGTTAAGCATCAGCATCAGATGCTGTCAAACGTCAAAGGTTGCTGATATCGCCATAAACGTAGTTTGCAAGTTAGAATCAAATCAGAAAATCGATACTGTATTGCATTCGAAACGTTGAAGATCTCATACGAATTTAAATCATAAAAGTTTGCTCTCATATTTATGATTAATACGCATTTTAATGTCATCCCATCATAGTAGTCTTTTTGTGTTTTTTTAAATAATTAATTGTCAATGTTACATTTTCTAAAGTCAGTATATCGTTAACAACATAATTATAATGCTTGCAATCGATTAACGAATGAGCAATGATTAATGTTGGTGTTTTCATTTTTATCCGCAATTGTACATCAGCGTGTACAAAATAATAGTATATTGTGTCACAAGGGCAGAAAACGAGCATTAGCAGTTCGCTCGTGTCCAAGTGAGCGAAGCAAAGCGAGAGCCGCTGATAGCTAAGGGCCGCTTTTTCTGTATGTGTGACACACAACTGTTTTTCCTCTAGCATTACATAGTACTAGTATCTGTACCAGTACTAGTACCCTAAGTGTTCAATTAGATCGCGTATTTTATTGTAAGGTTGAGCTGGCAAATATGAGTGTTTGAAAAAGTCAGTAATAAAAGAAAGTTTTCTTCTTGTGATCCTCAAATAATTTAACTGTTGTTTCCTTCCATGAACCCACGTACCCATTTAATGTTTGGTTATATTTTATAAACCCAAAGTTGCTACGTGTGTAAAGCAAGAGCCTCATATAATTTTAGCTTGTGAAAACGTATTACGTGTTCCCATAATAATTAATTTTTGTGAAAAGGCAGGTATCAAAATAAATTCAAGGTGCAAGGGTATCAGGTTCTCGCAAACGAATATTCCAATATTAATTATTTAATTTATGAAAGCGCTTTATCAGCAATATATATTAAATTATTTAATCACGTCTTTCGATTTGCACTGTTTTTGTGTATTTGTGTATAGTGGTTATATATGAGCTATTTTAAGGTCTTCAGGAATTACTGCTCCATTTAGATATTGATTAAAACAGATATGCTATGTTAGTATACAGGATCTGTATAAATTGGCGGAAGAACTACACGTGGCGATATTGGTCATAAAATCCTGAGTCGAAACTCTTAATACGAAAACGTTGGACAATACCTCCTCTGTCCTCAGGAACCATTTTAAAGGAACGTACATTTGACAACATTGGATCCACACAGGTGCTTTGTTATATGCACGGTAACCAAGGATATCCGTTCACTTGTAAATTATGACACTTGTCAAACTTTGACGGTACCAATAAAATGTTGCAATATCGCAATATGTATTTTTACAATCACAAGTTAAGGAAAGAATGCCTCGCCCGGACTTGTCTGACTCGCTTAAAACACTCGTCAGCCAAACGCGTCCGGTCTCGCCTCACAAAGTATCACTTAATAACATAATATACTATTATTGTATTACATGTTCTTTCCTAACTACTATTCTTTTCTTTAGCGATTAGCTTTCTAACTTTTGCTTGTTGTTTTTTATATTTTATTTTTCCTTCTAGATCTTTCGTTTGAAAATATCGTAGATAAGCATTTCTATTTAGTTTTATCTCCCTCGCTATATCTAATTCTTCCAATACGGAATTCTTCTCATCCTTTTTAATTCCCTCGTCTGAAAGACGAAGTATTGTAATCACGAAAAAATCACCTTCCGAGATTTCTTCAGATCTTCACGTTTCAGGGTCCCTAGATGACGAAAAACAGGTTTTCTCAATTCCGTCAGTCTGTCTGTCTGCCTGTTGGCAGTATAACTCAAAAACTATTTGCCGGAGGAAGATGATATTTTGCATACACATTTTATATATATACCTGGCATAAAACCGGTACAATTTTAGACAAATATACACCGGGTGAGCACCTTACAAAAATAAAATGTTGTTTATTTTTGCGTTAATTTTGAAATAGAAGGAAGTAATAATTTTCACAAAGGTCAGGCTTTACACTTGCCGAAAATAAGACTCAAGGGATACTGGATAATGTCACAAAAGAGTCGAATCGTTTTAATAATAAGACCGTTCTCTTTATGAGAGGCCCGCGCGGCACTCGTTCAAATGTCTCGAAGGCGGTGGAGTTCAAATCCCCCCAGCGGGCTAATTTTTTATTTGAAAATGTATTTAATGTATTAGAAACGTGAAGATATTTTTACTCCTAACTTAATTTGATTTTTAAAATTATTTAGTGTTACAATGTCCACGAGGGAAGTTCCGATTAAAGCTTTTTCCAGATTTTTTAAGTTCTAATACCTATAGCTTCATGTGCTGCTAGATGAATACATTCTGTTATTTATTGGCACTGCTCTTGTAAGGTATTAAAACATCATTTCGAGTTTTTCGTCCAATCTGATTTTATATAAGGATTGCGTGTTTTTGTTATTCAGGCTGTCTATATTATCTATATATTCTAATTTTACTAGCATCATATGTTTACTCGAATAAGGAAAGATCATGTTCGCCCTAAATAAAAAATGATCGCTCTGGCAGGTTACTCCACTGTCAACTCTAGCATCTTGTGTTTTTATCTTAGATACTTGTTTTATAATTACATAATCTATTATAGGTATATTTGCGTACATCGTTTTGTTTAAAATATGCATTCAACATTTTCAAGAACTTTCTTCACACATCTCTATTATTCTTGTACCATTGCAGTTAATTGTGTCTTCACTACATTCACCAACCAACTTGTTGAATTACTTTCTGCCAACTATACCATTAAAATTGTCTGGTAGAATTATTTCCGTCTTGTTACCGATGTTAGTTATATTATTTAGTTTAAAGAATTCTGATGCTGTTCCATATAAAGTTGATAAATTAGTCGGTTTGTGGTGTTTCAACTACTGTACAACAAAGCTCGATACATACCTCAGAATAATTTTAATAATCTTATTAATATGTAAATGTACGTAATTCCCCATAAATAAAATTTTTATTTATGTTTTAAATGGAAGCATTTTTTAAAATACTTTTTAAGCACATGCATAATCGATGCAAAGTTGCGTAATACGAGTATCTGCAAAACCATGCAGCTATTTTTTACTGTTTATCGTTTACTGTTATTACTATTAACAAACTAATAATTTTTATCATGTGGTACACCTTGTTTTCTAGAAAATACGTAAAGAATTTTTATTGCTCTGCACAAAATAATTGTCTGACCTCATCATGTGGCACCTAGAATACATACAAAGAATCAGAGAAATAAAGTTCGTATTATGTGTCTATAACGAACTAGTAAGAAATTAAATCAGTGATTTTCATACTTTCTGTAATCAATTTATTTGATATTTTGATGGCAAAATCGTTTTTTATTAGACATATTAAATTTTAACATTTGATCACAGCCTTAAATTATAGCTATTAACATATCTAGGAATGTTATGAGTATCATAACTGCCGCAGATGTTTTGAAATCCGAGCTCGTAGAGCGAGGATTTTAAAACATCTGAGGCTGTTATGATTCATAACATCCGTGATATGTTCAATAGTTTATCGGTTGCTATATGGTTATGGTTGCCATGTAGGGTAATATTCCATTACCCTACAGATAAGTTATGACCTAGTTACCAGCCCACTTTTGTATATGTAAACAACGGCTTAATATCCTGAAACCGGTAAATTATTTTAATAAACTTTTCGATGTTCAAGCTTTTTATTACATATCACGTTCATACCCTTCAGAATAGCTATAACGTGAAACTAGCTACGGCATGTGCATTTGTACATTCATAAATGAATTTCATATAGCTCTTATATAATACATATTACAATTGCTACTGTACAATATACGTAAATGTTACGTTCCCTGATAATGTATTAGTTTGTTACTTCTCACTATAGAGAATAAGTGAAGAGTAATAGTTGAAATTGCAAACCAAGTTACGTTTGCATTTAGTGATATTGTACGTCATACTGGCTCTCGAAACTAATATTGCACGCTTACATTGTATGCCAATAAACGTTCCATTATTTCCTGGAAACGGAGGAACAATTACAGGTTTTCATGTTGTACCCAATAAACGGCTACATATTTTGTTGGCTTATAAAAGAAAATCTAATTAGCCTTGGATAATGGAGATATAAAACATCAAATCTTGTGTAGAATCTAATCGTATAAATAAGTTATATGCACGTATTTCGCTGTATACCAGATTCAATGGTATTTTATTAATATCTACGAAAGAAATATTTTGTGTTCATACAGGGCGGGGATGTAAGCGATGCACGGCACCCAGGCGGCAGGACTCAAGCAGGGTTTTCCTCCACATTCGTCAGTCGCTGACGACTGCGACCGAGTAGCCACGAACAATTCGTCAGGATGTCTGCCTGTTTTCCTCCCGCAGCGGTTTACTGCTCTTCGCTCGCGACTAGCTACAGTTTATAAAATGAATATTAATAGAAAAACAATAATTTTAATGTTGCTAGTTTTATAGTTATATTTTTCTGACTTCACCAAGTTAAAATGTATTATTTAAAAACAATACTTCACAAACGCGATGCAAAAATATTCAAATTCGTCGACGAATAAGTCGCTTGTCTGCTCAAAAACATGTCAAGCGACTGGCGACTGGCGACCAACGAACGGATTTTGGTAGCAATGAATTAGTAGCAGCTAGGAAAACAGACCCGCTTAAATGCATTGTATATGTCTCAACGAATTGGTCGCGGCTACTCGGTCGTGGTAGTCAGCGACTGGCGAATGTGGAGGAAAACGCTGCTTTAAGCAGCGTTTTCCTCCACATTCGCTAGTCGCCGACGACTACGACCGAGTAGCCGCAACCGATTCGTCAGGATGTCTGCCTGTTTTCCTCCCGCAGCGGTTTACTGCTCTTCGCTCGCGACCAACTGCAGTTTATAAAATGAATATTGATAAAAAACAATAATTTTAATGTTCCTAGTGTTATAGTTATATTTTCCTGACTTCACCAAGTTAAAATATATTATCTACACACAACAATTCACAAATACGATGCAAAAACATCCTAATTCGTCGACGAATAAGTCGCTTGTCTGCTCAAAAACATGTCAAGCGACTGACGACTAGCGACTGGCGAACGGATTTTGGTAGCAACGAATTAGTAGCAGCTAGGAAAACAGACCCGCCTAAATGCATTGTAGATGTCTCAACGAATTGGTCGCGGCTACTCGGTCGTGGTCGTCAGCGACTGGCGAATGTGGAGGAAAACGCTGCTTTAGCGGCGGCGGCGCGGCGGCGGCAGCTAGGCCTTCGGCACTTTATGTTTTTTCAAATTCGAAATTTAGGGTTCTCCTCTTCCGCATCTTCAGTCGATGTTTTGAAATACGCGGTACACTATATTAATAGTCTGCGTAGGGTAGAGGCAAAATGGTTAGAGCACTAATTAGTTCTTATTTGTTAATGTAGTCACCGCCACTTCTCCAAGTTTTCGGGAGTTAGAAGTTAGAAGTATTTCTTTCTTCACAAAAACTGTTGACAACTCGCTGAACTTCTACGTCAGAAGAAAACCGATGACCTCGTAAGTTTTTTTTAACCTCCAACCGATATCGTGGGATGTTTCGACACCCCAACATTTTTATTATTATAAATTATGTATTTATAATTGAATTATAACTTTCCTCTTTCAGGTATTTTATTAACTTAGGTAGGACCACATACCAATGTAAAACTCCTTTAAAAATAATTTACTGCCATTGTTAACGTGCTTTGGGGTGTTCAACAACCGTACTATTCCAGTTACGTTGCCTTTTCTTTTGTCGTTGGTTATCAGTATGCCTCGTTATCTGAGAGAAAATGAGCGGCCTTCGTTGATAATAGCGAAGGTGATACTAGAAAATTCGGAGAGGGACGGTTTTATTTTGGACAAGATGGTGATATGAGTGACAATGTTATTATTAATATTATTATTACTATTTTGTTCTCCTTTTCTTTCAGCCCTGCAGCTGATTGTCATTACATCCCACGATAGCAGTTACGTTCGGTGAAACGATGCCTATTGAAGGTTCAGTTTCTGAATAAATAATAGTCGCAGGGGGGCATATCGGTTCTATATGCTGCATGCAACAGACTGGGCCTTGTGCACTCGTGTAGAATCAGAACCCCTTTCAAATAAATGTTTACTCTTTCTGTATAGCAAGATGTAGTTTCTCAAGTGCTAAGAAAGGGCACTTGCGGGGATTGTTTTACATTTTCTTCATGCAATAAATTTAAATAATTCCCTGATGGAAGCTTGCTTGTAGACACTTGTGCTTGATTTTTTTTATGCCGCGAACCCTTAGGAACCCACTACATTGATTTCTCCTTGGTCTCAGGATCCGAATTATGAACCCAGGTTTCATATTCTGTCACAATTTTCCACAACATATCTAGCCTTCAGTAAATCTAAATTCTTTGAGGAATTTTCTTAGAAACCATCTGGTTGACATTTTTCTAATTCCAAGCTTTTCATACAAAATGTGTAGAACACTTGGTTTGCATATCCTCGACGCCACAGCGATCTCTGCTACCTTTCAACGTCGATTTATTTTCAAGAATTTGGATCGTTTTCTGCGGATTCATAACCCCAACGGAACCGTCTCGACCAGTATTGTATTTAATACATGCTTGGTATATTCTCATCATACACTACCGATATCCTTTCATATATAATTTGGGTCCGCGCCTTCCAAAATTAGGAATTTTATTACGCTTCGGTGCTCTAATTTAATTAAACTTATTCTTAATGACAAAGTAATACACAAGAAACCAACAATAAGCCATAATGGATGAAATTTTGCACAATAACTATTAAAACGTAGTGTCGATATAAAGACGTTTGGTGAAATATCCATTTATTTTCACGGCTGGGAAGATTATTAATCTTGTGCCCCTCATATGTATTTGAAAATAACTTAAATAGCACATTCTCAAATGTATCACTTGCTTTAAGTATTTATTTAAAATTGCCTGTCACTGTTGCTGAGGGTAAAACAATTTTCCAAGTTAAAAGTTTAAAAAAATAATATTTAAGATCAAGTATGACACACAAAATGCTGTCAAGTTAGTATGTAAAACGACAGTGACATTGATATCGTGTGATCGAAAATAAGATTAATAAAAGACACTTAGGAAAAAATCACGAAACTATGTCTGCGCTTGCATTTGAAACATTTGAACTACTTAATATTGCCCATACACCATTGATTTTTTGATCATCCTTAAAGTACATTTCTAGCATGCACCGTATTTGATGCTGCCAAATTAAGCTGACAAAGTGATAGTGGTTTTAATTAATATTAATTAAAATCATTATCTATTTCTTGAATCAATACTATACATACAGCTTATGTCTATCTGTTGTCTGTTTCTTGGCTCTCTTAGATGGAATCGACTTTGGATCCCACTGTATAAATAATACTGTAAAAGAAAATCAAGAAAAGGTAATTTTAGTTGTTGACATTTTCAACATGTTAATTAACATGTTATCAGATTATGAAACTAATAATAAATAAAAGTGTTTGGCTTATATTAAGAATGCTTCTCTCTTTAGCTTCACTTAACTCAAATCAGTCACCTTCTCTAACTAACCATCTAACCACGTACCTAGTGGGGGTGGCATAGAAACTTTGCACCCCGGCGCGCGGCGGTGGGCAAGGTAGAGACGCCCCTGTGTTTATATATACACATATGGACGCTATCAGTCAATACAGCAATACGTGCCCTCTCGCAATAAACAGTATTAATCAACTATTAATGCCGGTAGTTGGCTCTTACGTGGTCGTCCTGTATAACTAATCAAATATAACTTTAATTGCAATACCTCCTGCTTGTTCTGCAGTAAACAAACATTGCGGGCGCTGTGATCTAGTCTCGTTTACTTTATCGAAAGGTTGGTTGTGTGATCATGTACGTAACTCTAGTACTGCGCAAAAATGTTTCTTAAACAAGATTATTTATTTTACAGCAAGATATAATAAAATTCAGTTTATTAAAACTGCTATTGGGATTTACATTAAAATAAACTTAGTTTAAATACCACTTTTGAAATAGCTCTTCAGTTTTAAAGATTAATAAATGTAGCACAGACTATGCTATGGTATTGTTCTTCACAGTTAATTTTAATTATATTAGGGTATTTTTATACGTATTGAAGTTTTTTAACAATCAGTAGTTTTTTGTGTTAAATAAGAATAGACGAAATACTTATGATATAAATTTCCCATGGATGGAAGCTATATATTGCTATGAACATATTTTAAGCCTTTTATGATTATAATAGCAATTAACAGCATTTCAAGCATATCAAATAATGTGAAATGTATTAGTTTAATTTTTGTAAATAGTATAACATGTCATTGGCCAGGATAAGAATTTGTAAAACGGTATTAAAAATAGTGTTAGCCTTTATTTGAACAAAAAATGTAATCAGAACAAGCTTGGAAATAATGAAAAACAATGTAAGATCGAAGACAAACAATTGTAAAAAATAAACCAAGCTGTGAAGTGTTGTTAATTTAGGCTTCCCAATAAATAATAATTATTAATATCCTTTTCCGAATTCAGTGTGTTTCAAAATTAATTCTATATCCTTTGGATACATTGTAGTAGGTTGCAATGATTCGTGGCGCCTCTGCAGAGCTTTAAAAAAGTGTTTAATTTGTGTATCGAGTGTTGGATGGTTTTTCTGAAAATGTATACGAGGTTCGAGCAGTGCAATTGGAGCCCCGTGGCCTAGAGGTAGGCAGCGACCTTCGTGGAAAAGAGTTGGAGCCCTAGGTTGAGGCAACGGCTGAATTGGAGGCGTTATTCTCAGCCGGCGAGCTACAGGAGTAGTTCTGCAGATCTTTCAGCGACTTGTATTTGCAGGGCAACGAAGAAAGGGTAGCCCAGGCATCGTGGGATTTGCTGGGGCTCGAGTTAAGCCCTAGTTTCTATTGGAAAAGCCACAGGAAGGTCAGGAAAGGTCATCTTAAAAGATTCAATTTAATGAATTGCAAGCGTGCACTCTGACTTTGTTGTACTGGTGCTTGATCAGGTTTATTAAGTGTTGGGGCACTCCCATATTTACTGTTATATTTCAGAGCGAACTCCACCTTACCCAGTCAAATGCCTTAGTGTAAACAACGAAGCAGAGATACACTGGAACGTTATATTCTCCTCAGATATCTGAAGTAAGAAAAATTCTTAAGCCGCTCGTTGATTATGTAAAGTAGAATCTTGCTCGCATGTGGAATCACACCACACTTCTATAGTTTTCGTAGTTGTTAAGCGAACTCGTATTTTAAAGGGGTATAATTGTCGATTCACACCACTTATCAGGCCAGCGTCCAATGTTCCAAATTGTAGTATAGTAGTATAGTATAGTAATATACTTCCACATTGCCTATTGCCTTAAGGACCTTCGCAGAAATTCGGTCTGTTCCGGGCGATTTTCATCTTTTTAGGTGATTTATAACCTTCTCTACTTTAAACTTTAGAATATTTAGTTCAGTATGCTGCTTTGTGATCCACCACTATAGTTGCCGCATCTTTTCAATCGCCATTGTATCGATTTAAACAGTATCTTCTCTATAGCTCTACGTCTGTTTTTGATTGTTTTTTGTATAGCCTGATAGTTTTAACCTTATCAGATAGTTCAAAATTTTCAAGGCGGCCAGCCTATTTCTCCAGTTCCTGCGTTTATGTGGTGGTTCTTGTCCCTCGTGCATGCGATTTTATCGTTCTGTTCAGTTCTTCCAATCGCTGTTGGCTGTCCGTTTGCAGTCTCTATCCATTTCTTTGTCACGCATCATTGATGTTTTTTTATCACCTGGACTCTTTCTCTCTCTTGGGGTTTCTGTTACAATTCTATTGAATTATGGACGCTAAAATGCTTCGATTGGTAGATTCCTGTCGTAATGTACAATTTAAGAGCACAGGTTAATTTCAGAAGCTTATTGTCTGATGCACATTGAGCTCCTGTTATCGGCTTTACATCACTGAAGTACCCTGCTGTTTTTGATGATGTTTTACATTCTTGACTGAAGCTCACTCATGTCAACAATCTTGGCAGACAGTGCTTGAAAATTGCATTCGTGATTACCAGATCTCATTGTAAACCTCAATTTTGTTGATAGAAAACAATTCAATATAGTTTAGGAAAATTAGTCAGCTAATTATCTTCTTATAATAATATATTTGACGTTTCGTAAGCTCAGCTGATTTCCTCAGAAAATACACACTACGTTGAAATACAATAGACTAAAAGGAAAATGAAATTAAGGTTAGATTACCTAAAAGACTGTTATAAACAAATTTAATAGAAAACAATATTTCTATTTTCTCAATCTTCGCAGGTGAGAGGGTTCTTTTGGTATAGGTACAATGTGTTTTAGGTCTGGTCTGTAAAAGCAACTAAAACGTCCAAAAATTACGATGACCTTTTAATATGCTCCTTTATCCTTACATCCATAAATAATTAAAAAAATGAGATGGTGCAAACCCCCTTTATCAATACGTCGGCATACTGTTGATATAGAAGAGCTTTTGCCATGCGCTGTGTAGGATGCTTGTTCCTTAAACCAGATCTAGTAATCGTAATCTGTTGAGCGGTGCTCTCAATGTGGTATGACTGTTATATTATGTTATACCCAGTAGAAATCTTTAGGGGTGAACACTACTAATATCAGTATACCTTTTACTGTGACATTTATAAGAGATGTTTACGTACAGCTATTACAATGTGGTTTGATGGATACATATCTGGATTGCTCGCACAGCAATTAGCAATGTTAGTCACAGAAAAAAACAAAGTTACTAATTTTTATGATACGATATAAGGGATTGCTAGTAAACTGAAACATTTTTCTTTGAATTATTTTTCTAAAACCTTAGCGCTGCAGTTGAAATTTCTTTAAATAATATTTTAGTGTACTTCTTATTTCCAAGTAAAACCGCACCCAATCCTGTTATTCTAATTTAATTTAAATTTCTTACAATACGTGTCATTATTGAAATATTATTCGTTTTTGTATTCATTGGTTTCTAACAAAAAGCTTTTAAGGAACAACGTTAGTTACAAAGTCTTATAATGACAGGAAGAAATAGTCCGAAACTGATGGAATTTTCAGTATTAATAGCACAAAAATCCAATTATCGTGGGCAAACGTATCAGTTTATTACGGACTGGAAATGCAGTGGTCCTCGGGGTCTTTGTTCGTGTTCCAGGAAAACGCAAACACTAGAAACGTTTCAAACCTTTAATTCATACGCCATCAATCAATATTAGAAGAATTCACAAACGTAAATCAACGAATGGCTGTATGTCAAAGAAAGTTTGCTTTACTCTTTCATTAGTTGCTTGACGGAGATCAAAATGAAAGGGAGAAATATCGAACAAAGATGTTCTTCTGAAAATCGCCAATTAATTAGAAGGACTCGCCAGCAAATCCTAACTGCCTCGACGTTACTCGAACATTACTCGCATTAATTTGTAGTATACTAAAACGCGTACAGCTCGTAACAGGCAATTTAATACTAATGAAGTCCACAAAATGCTTACTAAACCAACTTACAGACCCACGTAATAAGGATGCATATTAATATCGAGCGGGGGATTTAATTTTGCGGAGCCTCCCTAAGCCACAAAGAAATACAATTTGGTGCTCAGATAAGGTGATTGTGGCAGTAGCGATGCTTGTATAATAATAATAGTAATAAGAACTGCTTCTTCGGAAGTTGCAAAGTCAAATATTGCTTGTGGTCTACTATTACAAGTAAAAATAAGCAGAGTGGAAATTTACTTTCATAGTTAAGCGTTGGACTGTTTATTGTTTGAACTAATTTCTGATTTGATAGCCAGAAAAATCGATTTAATAGCGACAGCGACAGGATGCAATTCTAAATAGCTGTATCCATTTTTTTCTAAACATGGCTAGTTTAAATCAAATAATAGATTTATTAACTAAATCTTGTGTTAGTGTCATATTGGTTGGTAGTAGCAGCGAATATTTTAGTTGTGTTTATCAAGCCAACTGTGATATTATTGATTCTCATGATAAACCTGTTAACAACATGCCTATAATTAATATTGCTACTATTACGGAAGACAAAGTCCAGTCTTCACTACGTAAACTTAAAAAAGATGACGTCTGGCCCAGATCAAATTTCTAGTTTTCTTGCCAAACATTGCTCTGGAGTACTAGTAAAACCACTAGTTATTATTTGGCTCGTCAGACATACCCATTTGTCCCGTACTTAAATCAGGTAATCTCAGTTTGGTTACGAATTATAGACCCATTAGTATCCTATCTAACTTTTCGAAGGTTTTCGAAATTACATTACACGCCCCAATCTATCCTCTTGTAATAAATTATATTTCTCCATATAAGCATAGCTTCATGATAAATCGGTCTACTGTAACTAATTTAGCTCAGTTCACGCAATTCACATCTGAAGCCCTTGATTCCCAAGGACAACTTGATGTAATCTATACGGATTTCTCAAAGACCTTCGATGCTTACAGTACGTAGCAAATAACAGTTTTAATTTTGAGTTTTTTGTAGCAACATCAGGTGTACCTCAAGGATCTATCTCTGGGCCACTTTTATTTCTATTATTTGTCAATGACGCAGTTGAGACTATATCATGTCAAAAATTATTATTTGCTGATGATGTAAAGATATTTTCTGTTATTGATACTTTACAAGATTGCGAGTTGCCTCAAGCGCAAATTGACCACCTTCATGAGTGGTGTGTTACCAACCGTTTACACCTTAATGTTTCTAAGTGTAGAGTAGTCACTTATACCTGTAAACTACATCCAATAGTTTCTCCGTATACTTGTAGCACTATTCTATTCGATCGTTGTATATCAGTTACTGCTCTATGTATCATTTTTGACCGCAAACTTAACTTTCTCTCACTATATTGATGCTATACGTAGATCTGCGATGAGTATGTTAGAATTCATTATTCGAAGCTACCGGTCATTTTCTAATCTTTTAGCCCTTGAAACATTGTTGTTTGTCTTTGTTCGGTCCAAGCTGGAATATGGGGCACGGATATGGTATCCAGACTATAAATGTTGTAAAGAATGTTTGGAAATGGTTCAAAGACATTTTTTAAAACTTCTATCTTTCAAGATTGATGGTTTCTATCTCGCAATTGGTATATCTATAGAGTATAGACCAACGATTATTACTATTCAGATTTAACATCCTTTCGTTAGAAAATAGAAGAATAATTGTAAGTGTTACATTCTCACATAACCTGCTTCATAACAAAATCGATAGTGTTTCACTTCTAGCTATGGTAGATTTACTTGTACCTCGTTCTTCAATCCGTAATGCAATAACTCGAATTAATCTACTTGTTAAGTCTCCCTTATATTTAATCGCTTTAACATTTAATAAAATTGTAAATAACTTTGATATAAATTGCTGTAGTTTAGTTTTTTTAAGACATCATTAAGTCAATAAATCCACGAGGAACTAATCTATTAATATTAGCACATGTTCAGGCTGTGTATTTACTATTTTATTCTATTTAGATGTGTTATATGTATCTGTGTAGTTAGTGATTATGTTTGTATTTATGTTATTTAATATTATATTTACTGTATTTGGGCATTACCGTATAATTGTATTTTTTCTGTTGGGCAGTAATAGTATATTATTATATGAGCGATTATGACAGCCATTATTCACGAAGATGACATTTGCGCCACAAGCCGAAGGCGCGTGGCGCAAGTCATCTGAGTGAATAATGGCCATAATCGCGAATATAATACGATATTTTATCTACTCCTATGCAATAGGAGCCTTGTGTTCATATTTCAGAATTATGACATTTGTGACAGCTGTTAACTTCAAAAGTCATTTAATAATAAGAATGAATTTTGTGATTGGCTACAACCTATTGAATAATGAAAATAGAATTTTCTGATTGGTTGCAATTTGCAAACTATTGAATAATGAAAATATAATTTTATGATTGGCTGCAAACCGTGAATTATGAATCATAATTCATGGCCATTGTGCAGTAGGAGTAGATAAATACATTTATATTTACATTTATATATTTATAAGAGTTATTTTTGATCACATGAGGTACACTTTTAAAAATACAAATCGCCTAGCGATACTGGCCTCTAGTGATTCTTATTGTAAAGCAAAATGTTAATCAACTTTAAATTTTTAGCAAACCTACTAGAAGAGACTTACATCACCCTTCGTATTGATCTTGGGTTGAATTCTTTTTATATATGCCTTTTTTAAAATTTAATTAAAGTGCTTCGACTGCATGTGGTCATTAGCACTAATTTGCAATTTGATTACATTAAAAGTAGATACTATATTAAGAGTATATTATAACAGACCAATCTTCTTTGTTCTTTCGAAAAACTGTATAATAGATGCAGGATTTCCAAGTGCTTCCTCGGTAGATGGCGGGATTTGACACTGTCTTCTAATGTCTTCAAATTCTTTACACTGGAGAAGAATATGATCAACGGTTAACGGGGTATCACAAGAAATACAGTAAGGGCGTTCGGTTTTTTCCAGGAGGTATGAGTGACTAAGCCGAGTATGTCCAATTATAAGTCTCGTGAGTATTACTTGATGACGTCTGCAGCTGGCTTGACATATTATGTTGTAGCTGTTGGGTATACCGAGTCCATTAAGAGATGTCCACTGATTTCGGATGTTGTCAGTCATACATCTTTTGAGGTATTTCTTTACGTCGTAATACGCAGCCTGGCTGAAGTACGCAGCATCCTCGGACAATACAGCCTCCCTCGCGCACTCATCGGCCTGCTCGTTACCGACGATTCCAGCATGTGACGGTCCCACAAGAACTCCACAACCTTCCCCGACTGAACCATGCTGGTAGTAACCAACTTCTGTATTTGCTGCACTAATGGTTCTTTTGAGTATACATTTTGGATAGCTTCTAAGGCACTTTTTGAATCGGAACATAAAACGTATTTACCGTCTGGTTGTTCTTGAATCCATTCTAGTGCTTTCAAAATAGCCAAAGTTTCAGCTGTAAAGATGCTGTTGTACTTGCACATTCGAACTTGAACATGTGTGTGACCAGTCACAAAAGCTGCTCCTAACCCGTTGTCACTTTTTGATGCGTCGGTGTATATATAGGGATATATAGTGGAGGATTGGGAAATTTTGGCAAAGCTCTTTAAAATTATTACGCACGATTTCATGGCATGTTTCGTTTGTAGAGGAGGATAAGAGATCTAATGTGACGTGAGGAATGGAATGCGTCCAAGGAGGTATATTTGAGAGAAACTTTGGCATTGTTGGAGGGAATTGCAGATTAAGTTTCAATAGTATTTGTTGGAGTCTGTAGTGGAATGGTTTCGATAATTTAGGTTTCTGGTCGTATGTTGAATGAAAGT
Organism: Agriotes lineatus; assembly: GCA_940337035.1. Classification (NCBI taxonomy): domain Eukaryota; kingdom Metazoa; phylum Arthropoda; class Insecta; order Coleoptera; family Elateridae; genus Agriotes; species Agriotes lineatus. The sequence continues at coordinate 210,038,137 of OW679194.1, forward strand.
AATTTTTAAAAATTGCATGATAGGCAGGATTTTGAGGGAAAGATGATATTGAAGCAGCAAAATTTATTGACAGTATTTCTCTTCGTTGTCTTAAGGTGGGTTCGTTGGCGTTGCAAAGGACTTTTGCTACAGGGCTAGTTACGAAAGCACCTGTAGCTATTCTTATAGCAGTATTATGGATTGCTTCGAGCGAGTTTAGTCGATGCGATTTTGCTGAGGAGTATATTATTGATCCATAATCAAGCTGTGAACGGATTAGTGTTCTATAGATCATAAGCATTGTTTGCATATCTGCCCCACATTCGTAATTAGATAAAGTTTTAAGTATTCTAAGTTTAGTTTTACATTTGGTTTTTAGTTCTTCCAAGTGTGTAGACCAGGATAGTGTTTTATCAAAGGATAGGCCCAGACGTTCGATATTATCGTGATACTTAATCTTTTGATTATTTAATACCAAGTCCGGTTCTTGATTGTCATGGTTCCTCTTTCTAAAATGTATGGCTTTCGTTTTTGAGACGGAGAATTTATAACCTGTCTGTTTCGACCAGTTTGCTAAGTTGTTAATTGTATGTTGGAGATGATGTTGGACTGACGTCAAAACTTTCCCATGGCAGTATATCATAAGATCATCTGCAAATAAACCGATCGCCACTGGTGGGAAAATGTTGTTTGCAATATTGTTTATCGCTACAAGAAACAGTGTTACACTAAGTACTGAACCTTGCGGGACTCCATTTTCCTGGATCATGGTGCTAGAGTAATGGCCATTATATCTTACTTTAAAGCGTCTTTCTTTGAAAAAGTTATGGATGTAGTTAAGAATATTGCCGTCTAGTCCGAAATTCTTAAGATTTTTTATTACTTGATGTCTCCAAGTCATGTCAAATTCCTTCTCAAGGTCAAAACATACTGCAATCAGATTAGATTTGTTGGCAAATGAATCACATATATCGCCTTCTAGACGTATTAACTGATCATATGTGGAATGATTTTGCCTGAAACCACTTTGATATTGTGAGAGAAGGTTATTGTGCTCTAAAAACCAGCACAGCACATTTACGATCCTTTCCATCAGCTTACATAGTGTAGAAGTGAGAGATATCGGTCGATAACTCAATGGGTTTGATTTTTCCTTGCCCGGTTTATAAACTGGTATCACTATAGCTTCCTGCCAGTTTCGAGGAAAACTGTGATTGTTCCACATTAAGTTGTATAGCTGGAGTAATTTGGCTTTTGCTTTATCTGATAATTTTTGAAGGAATATAAATGGAATGTTATCAGGGCCCGGTGCTGAATTACGACACCTCTGCAAAGAAAAGTTTAGTTCCCACATGCTTAGCTGCGCGTTAATAGGATTGTTCGTGTCGTTATTAATACAAATGTTAGATGACTCTGCGACTTTCTTATATTCCATGAATTCTGAGTCATAATTTTTGCTGCTGGATGTGTTTGAAAATGTTGTAGTCAGAGTTTCAGCAACTTCACTTGCAGAAGTTACTGTAATGTTATTACATGTAAGTGCATTTATTGTATGCGGGGAAGGAATTCCTTTAACACTACGAATCTTTCTCCAAACTTCAGATATATTGGTGTTCTTGTTTAATGACGTAACGTATGCTTTCCACGATTCTTTTCTACTTGTCTTAACAACACGTCTAGCTTTCGCTCTTAGCTTCTTAAAAGAAATTAAGTGTTCTAACGTAGGATACTTTTTGTATCTACGGAAGGCTCTTTTACATTCTTTGGTAGCTTTTGCGCACTGTTCATTCCACCAAGGTACAGGGGTATGTTGGTGGTTAGCTGATGTTTTACCAATAGTTTCTTCAGCTGCTTCAGTTATGATCTGGGAGAATTCAGCAATTCTATCGTCTATGTTGTCTGTCAAATTTAGGTTGTCAATTTTAGTGTCAATTAAGTAAGAATATTGTTCCCAGTTAGCTTTAGAAAATTTGCACTTAGGTATAAAACTGGTATTTTGGCGAGAAACGTTTTCAAACTTGATTATGATGGGAAAGTGGTCACTATCGTAAAGATCTGGAAGTACGTTCCATTTTAGTTCTGGTGCCAGTTGGCTGGAGCATATGGAAAGATCGATGGCAGATAACGATCCAGACGAAGGTGACATGTGAGTCTGTGATCCGTCATTCAATAATAATATGTTTAAGTCATCAAGTACTTTTTCAACTACTTTTCCTCTGACGTTTGTAGTTGTAGAGCCCCAGAGAGTATTGTAGCTATTGAAATCTCCTAAAATAATGTAAGGTGGTGGCAATTGTTGGATGAGGTTTAACAGTTCAGTGTATTCAACTTTTTGGCTATTTGGTAGATAAATGCAACATATGGTAATTTTTTTAGGGTGGCTCACAGATATAGCGATAGCTTCAATGTTAGTATTAAGAGCAATGGGATTACTTGAAAACGAATTTTTAACATATATGGCAACACCGCCACTGGCAATATTAGTATTACAGCGATTTTTGAAGTAATCAGAGAATCCTTGAAAAGTTCCAGCATGATTGTATTTAAAATTTGTCTCTTGGATACAAAACAAATCGGGTTTATGTTCTGACAATAACAATTTGATATTTTTCAAACGGGCACCGAACCCGTTTACGTTCCATTGAGCAATACTGAATTTAGTAAGTAGAATGCGTTGAGTGAGTGGAGCTTGCGTCGGATTCAGCAGCAGAGCTATGTATTTGAGAAAGTTTATTTCTTATTCGGGTAAAGCGATTTTTTATACCTTTGTTTTTCAGGTTTGGGTAAAGGTCGTTCATCATGTTAATTAACCCTTCAATGTCTTCAGTGTGTTCAAGGGCAACACTGTAGGGGTCTGATGCGCTGTATGCGTTCTCCAGAAAGTCCTTAAAAAGATCGTAACTTAGTGGATAATTTTTGTTATCGTTTTTGATTAGACATTCTACAGGTTTCAGATGTTCTTCAAGAGTTTGATGTATATTGCGGTCACATTGGGATAACTTATATTTTTTAGTCGACTGATCAGGTTTTTTAAATGATTCAGAGTTTTCAGGCACACTCTGTGTAGTATTCGAGTTATACGCCAGAACTGTAGTCTCGTCTTCTTTCGGTGTTTCGCTGGACGTACTACTTGATATCTGTCTTTTTAAACTTTTGTTGGGTGGTGCTTCATAGGGAAGTGCTGCATTGGTTTGAGAACATTCGGTGTTTGTGATAGCATTGCTATTTTGTCCATCTGTTGCAAGGACGTTACTCTGATCTATTTGCGCGACATTATTCAGATCTCGTGTGTGAATGACGTTATTCTGATCTTCCGTGTTAATGGTGCCACTACTGCATTGCGCTGCTAGGTGTCCGGGTTGTTTACATAGATAGCATGAGATACCGTCAGCTGATAAAAAAATGCTGTATGAAGAATCTTCATGTTGTATGAGAATGGAATCTGGCACTTCGGGGCAATCTTCGGAGACGTAAATCTGGCGACAAAAACTTAAAATATGAGAGAATTCCTCGTCGCCGAGACCAGCACGAAGAAATGACATTGGTGAGACTAATTTTAAATGTTTTGCTATAAGGGCATTTTCAATTACCTCGTGTGGTATAGTTGGAGATACGTTTGATAGGACAATCCTTTTTGCGGGCGTTATCAAACGTCGCAGCTTCAGTCTGTGCGGTCCCACTTCAAGTTCGGTGCATGTTACTGTAATAATGCGGTAACTATTTTTTTGCTTGCAAAGTAAATGAAAAATCTGTTGTTGGAAATTTTGGAGGGGAAACGGATGTAACTGGGATTAATAATTTAAGATATGGACTTAATATAATCAAGTTGTGCTAAACCATCTACAGTATCAATAACTATGGCCTGCTCTTTTTTGGGATATATGGTGCATTGGGTACTGGCAACAGCAGAAAAACTGCGTTGATTATTAACATTGCCACAGGTAGTTTTAGATGAGGTCAAGGACTGTAAAGTTTGGGGAATATTATTAGAATTTGCCATTTTGAAAGGGATCAAAGATAAACAGGGACAGGGTCAGGTAAGACATGTGTACCCCTTATCACACGCGCACAAAATAATCGCAATTCACAGAGCACTTTCGAATACAACCTTCTCGTACGAAAGCCGAAACGTGAATCCCATATGCTTTTATGTGCGATAGCATAGATAAGTTTATTTGGGCGATTTTTGGTAAAACATATGGTTATTAGTTTATCTAAATAATCATTATAGGCTGCTTCACTCATGTGGAAGTCAAAACCCCAGGCTAATTTAGGTGAATACGAATTGAAGATGCATGGATATCGTAATCGCTTGCAGAATCCGGGAATGATCATTGTCTGGGAAATCAAGCTTGCCAAAATTCGAAGAAACAGATAGTGGGCAGCACTGTATAAAAAGTGTTTGCTACGTTAAACTAAATTCTTAGTTCTTCGCGTGAGCGTTTAATGTGGTTGTTTCCACAATTCTGTACATGCACCTATACGTTTGAGTTTTAAATAAGTTTCGTTGAGTTTATCTCAACAGTAATACGGTCCAACTGCCGAAGTCGTTCGTTACATAAGCACAATGGCCGTGATCCTTAGAAATCAACCTAAGTTGTAGCCTGATAATAGCTTATTGCTACAAAAAGAAGACGTCGATTTATGAAACCTGGCTTCCGTCTTTCATTATTGACACACGTGGCTATATTTGACAAATAGCCTGACTTCTTGCGTCGCTAAATAAGTTCCTCAATGGAGAAGCGATTAGCCTAAAGAAAAACATCTGGAGATGTATTCTTGATCGGCTCGGATAATCAATCAGTCGGATTTTATACGTGCCGACCTTCAGCGTACAGGGCTTTAGAACTTGAATCATCTATCTTTCTGTTAGTATTTAGCTTTTTAAGCTCTAACTGTGAGTAGTTTGTGGTTTGCAGAATTGAGTTCGTGTGTTTGCAGTGCGTAACATTTGCAAAGCAACCGCACGTAATATTTTCGCAACACCTCTTAATTATTACGGTAAAGTTTCGAATATAATTCAGTGTCATAATACATCGTTCCATCTTTTTGGTAAATAGGAACAGGTTCTTAAATCAAACTGATCTACTACTGAACTAATATTTATCATTGGCTTAATAAAATAAAAGATATTAAAATATAATAAACCAGCTTTCGCACGGTTCATCGTTGCAAAAGGTAAGAGCAGCTGTAGCTGCTTAATTTAATACTAGAAACAGAATAAAAGAGAAACGCTTTTGAAAAGAGAAAATAGTTATTTATGTAACATGCATGGAAAGCGATAGCAATAAGGGCTATATTCGAATTGTATGCATGATTTTTTGCAGCTCCAAGTATTTTATATTAAATCTTTGTAAGATATACCTCAAACCACTACTATTGAAAACGAACACACAAGGATCACCTCGACGATACATAAAATAGCTACTGAAACTTTGGGACTATGTGAAACGTCAAAAGCCAAAAAGACCTCTTTTGGCTAAATGATGGTATAAAAGAACTTACTATAGAAAACTACTAACTGTATAAGAAATATCTTAGGCCCAAAACAGATATAATGCAACAAGAATATACAAATAAAGATATTGAATTACGAAGGAATATAAAAGAAGAACGACAGGAGTTTTGAGAATAAAATTGGCAGTGCTATACATGGCGCACAAGCAATAGAAGTATGGAGAAATATAAAAAAAAACCAATGGGAAAGATAAAAACTGCAGTCGAATAACTATTGATGAATCAAGGAATCGCTGTGAAGCATTAATGATAAAGAAGAGAGAGGTTGGTAGTGACGATACGCATCCGGTTACAATAAAAAAAAAACAGAAAGAGCTATAAAAGAAATAAAGAGTGTCATATGCCTTAATTCGGGAAATACTGAAGCTGAATTAGTTAAAGCTGGAGGCAACGCCTTTGTATGAAATAATTGAATTTCTAATAACTAATTGTATCACCCAAACACCAATTTTTGAATGGAAATATTTCCATATAAGTAAATTCTTTATACAAAAAGGAAGATAGACGAGACACCACGATCGATGGTGAATTATAACTTATATTATCCTAGTGTAAAACTGAGTTTTAGAGTACCTGTATATAGTAAGAGTAGAGCAAACGCGGCAACAGCATTTCATTGGTTGGATCCCTTTTGGGTCCTCTTAGAATTTAAAAATTTAGTTGGCACGTGTGCTTTCGATTTTTTGAATTAGTGATATTGAAATTGTCAGATTTATTGCACTTTCGAAGTAAGTACATATTTTATTATCATGACCGGTTGTTGCGTGCCGGGGTGTAATAACCGTTCAGAAAATGGTATACATCCTGTATGTATACTCAAAAATCCAGCAACAAAACAAATTTAGTTAAACAGCATCGACAGAGAAAATTATAAATCCAAATGACCAAGAATATGTGAAAATCATTTTGGAAAGAGTCAGAGGGAATTTGGAGTACGCTTTAGTTTTCATGTTAGGTAGGAATACTAGTGTCATCTTAATTTTCTTTTTATTTCATTACTCCTTACTTTTAGGAGTTATTACAAGTAGAGGGAAGCAAGTCAGTATAAAATGTTAAGATTGAATCACTATTTGGAGTCCTACATTTAAATATTATTCAATCTATGTACCTCAGGTTTAGATGTGAACATCAAATGAATATAAAGTTGGCTTAATACCACTGTATTTACTAGTTAATAAATAAAAGTGCATTACATGGCATAAAGCACATTTAGTTTCAACTTCTTACCACGACTAAATACTAAATAATTTATAGTCAACTATAACCTATGACAGTTGTAACTAACTTCACCGGATGAATCCCTTCATTCTATTAATGTAGTCGACTGTGAAATTGTGACTAACTTCACTTCATGGATCCCTAAATGTCATCGTTTGCCCTACTTTTACTATATACAGGTACTCTACTGAGTTTCAGAGCCAGTAGATATAGAGAGTACCGCCATTCTTTGATCCGTGAAAATGCCGCCATCGCCGCCATTTTTGTTCCCATCAGCAATGACTGATTGAATTATGTCTAAACTTTTACTTGAAATTGGCAAGACTGTAAGTCTATGTCAAATTCGAGGTTATTAAGTTATGTTTTCCATCAGTTTGTGTCAAATAACAAATAAAACCTAACCTACTAACCTCGAATTTGACGTAGACTTACAGTCTTGCCAATTTTAAGTAAAATTTCGGATTGCCAATAAATGTCACGTTGACGGAATTGTGTTACTAACCTCAAAGTGACGCATATGACAAAGGAACAAACATGGCGGACATGGCGGTACTCTCTATATCTACTGGCTCTGCTGAGTTTTACAGTGACTATATACAAGACAGTGTGGCCATAGGGATGTCTTCGCCGCTATTGGTCGACGCGAATATCCGCCATTAACAGGCAAAATATTTAGTTACTTTTAAGTTGTTCTCAAAGAGGTTGGTAGAACCTGTTCATTTGGTTATGGAAGAAAATAAAACCTTTCAAATCTGACAATTATAAATTGTCAGTGTCAAATAATTCATTAGCGTCACAAGCGGGTCAAATTTTATCATCTATTGCCCTGAAAAACTAATATTCTGCACAGTATTTAAATGTGACAATTTATAATTATGCTATTGTTGTAATAGCACAAGATGCGTTCGACTTGGAATAAAGTCTGTTCACGAAACTCCTGGGCTGTCAAATTGTAATTATTATATTTAAGTTGGCAGCAAATTTAAAATTTCGTTGGTAACTTTCTACTTTTACATTTGGAAACACTGCAAAATTTTGAAACTTCCAAATTTCTAAATTTGATGTATTTGTCAAAGTGACATTTCAATTCGTAATTGTCTCTATCAACGAAGTATCTTTTTAAAATGCACCAAACACCAACTTTGAGAAATTATAAGGCCATTAATTAACACCACCAACAAAAAGTGTGTTATTCATATATTGTTGATGAGTTTCTATCCCAACATGGGCATGCTGTTCTTAGACTGCATCCTTACCAGTGCCAGTATAATCACATAGAGTTAGCATGGGCATTTGCAAAAAACTATTACAACAAGCATATACAATCCCAACCTTCATCCAAAGATAATGTTGACAAGTTATGGCGTATAGCTCTCAGTAATTTTACAGAGCAAATGTGGAAGAACAGTATTGCTCATTGTGAAACACTTATTAAAAATGACTGGATAAAATACATGGGCACTTGCAGTGTGGCAGATATTCCTCCAGTCATAATATCGTTAACTGAATCTGATACTGATGAGTTCGACATGGAATTCTCTTCAGATTCTGAAACAACAGACTTCTGATTGTGGAAATATAAAAGTATCCACTATAAATTTCTTATTCTCTCTCTTTTTCTGTAGCACTACAGTCCTAGGTGCGTTTTGGCTTAAAATTCAATACTTACATTTCCAATTTGTAACTTTCTTTAATATTTTTCTGATTTCGACATAAAACCGTCGAACATAACCTATCTTTATTTATCACTAGTTTAGTCACTAGATTTGAAGTACATTCCATAAAAAAGCTACTATTTGTAAGTACACTCAAGAAATTTTAAAACAATTATTTTTGACAGCCCAGGAGTTTCGTGAACAGAGTATATATGATAAAGAGATTACATCGGTGCTACGATAAATGGGGCCTTAGCATAAGTTTAGAGGAAACGGAGTATTTAGTAGTCAACTCGGAAGCACAATATGAAGTCTTAATAAATGAAGATGTCGCAGTAAGACAAGTAGAAAGGTTTAAATACCTCAGTGCTGCAATACAATCGATGGAAAAGATTTGGGAACAGAAGAGATCAGAACTCGAATAGTACAAAGTACCTACTTAAAATCAATTTGATGGGACAATACTATCTCTAACAAAAACAAAAAAATAAGAGGTAAAGTAATGGTAGAGTCGGTGCTATGTTATGGCAGTGAGGTATGGACTGTAACAGCGGTAATGAAACGACGACTAAACACAGTTCAAATGGACGAAAAAGCGCAAAGGTATCGAGACGAGATAGAGTGACGAACGAGGAAATAAGACGCAGAATGGAGGCACCAGAATCAGTTGTGAACAGAATTGGAGAATGGAGGAGACGACGTGGCTTATGAAGATCTTTAAATGGTCGCCGCCAGTTAAGAAAAAAAGAGGTAGACCACGCAAACCGTGGAATGAGGGTATTCGGAGAGCCATGGAGGAACCTGGAAGAAGACCAAGCACAGAACAGGGAGGTTTGGAGACAGGGAACAGGAAGACGGCATTTAGCTGTATTGTAAACTAGCATAACTGAAACCGGTTGTAAACTTCATGTAACACCTTAAAGCACTACGAACGAACGCCAATGAGAAATGTCAATGTCCAAAAATAACACTGCACGTGTAACTAACATCAACTAGTTAAAATAACTAGCGCCAAAATAATGACCACTCAAAAACGTTCGATTATTTCGAAAGGCACTGTATATCTCTACGCTCAAATTTGCCTGTTAATGGCGGCCAACAATCGTATGGCCACACTGTCTTGTATATAGCCACTGTACTGAGTTTCAGAGCCAGTAGATATAGAGAGTACCGCCACGTCCGCCATGTTTATTCTTCTGACATATGCGTCACTTTGAGGTTTGTAACACAATTCCGTCAACTTGACGTTTGTTGGCAATTCAAAACTTTACTTAAAATTGGCAAGACTGTAAGTCTATTTCAAATTCGAGGTTAGCAGGTTAGTTTTTGCGTCAGTTTTGACACAAACTGGAGCAAAACATAACCTACTAACCTCGAATTAGACATAGACTTACAGTCTTGCCAATTTCAAGTAAAATTTTAGACATACCTGAATCAGTCATTGCTGGTGGGAACAAAAATGGCGGCGATAGCGGCATTTTCACGGATCAAAGAATGGCGGTACTCTCTATATCTACTGGCTCTGCTGAGTTTTAAGGTCACTATATCAATAAGGTACCGCCATTAGTGATTTTTTATATCTATCCTTGTCGCACAATTTTCTCCAACTGGGGATAAAAACAGATAACCTAACAGATTCCTCACTTTACAAGTGCCACTACACCAAAAAGAAAATCCCCAAAAACTAGTGTCTTCCTTATTGCACTTGGGAAATTTGTATTTGTTATCCTTATCTCACAATTTTCTCACATTCTCAAGCGAGGAATGGAATGGCGGTACCTTATTGATATAGTGACCTTACTGAGTTTGAGTTCAGAGCGCCATCTACTGCACTCTTACTTGAAATTAAAATGAACACCTCCAGGGAAATAGTATTAATCCTACATTCAGCAGACTACTTGGTAAAATCTTACACTAGGTCCTTCTGGCGACAATTTATTTAACCATCAGTAACTGCTAAAGCAAAAGGTGATAAAGTACACATTTATTGCGAAATTGTGGGAAGTATATATCGAATATCATCCCTACAGCAGACTGTGGTTTTTGCTTTGGGGATTTTAACATAAATTTAATAAGTTCTGAGAGTAGTCTTGCTACTGATTTTCTATCCCTTATTAATGGTCAAGGTTTTTCACAGCTTATCAATGAACCTACGCGTGTTACTAAAAATTCCCCTGAGATTTGGTTAATTCTGGTAAATTAGCATGCATGGCATATCTGATCATGATTTAACATTTTGTGACATTCAATTAAATATTACGCGGTCTGGTTTTACTTATGGTACTTACAGAAATTAAAAAAATTTCAATTATGAATTATTTTATGGTCATTTGCCTTCCATTCCGTGGAGAAATAAATATGATTCAAACAATATCAATGATAAAGTTGAATTTTTAAATTCTAATATAATTACGTTGCTAAATATTCATGCACCGTTTAAAACTTCCCGAATTACCGAAACACCCGCACCGTGGCTTACAGGTGGCTTAAAAAACATGATGTCAATTAGAGATGCAGCTCTCCGTAGGTTTAAGAAAACTAAAAACATTGGAATTACTACAAAACTCTACGTAATTTTACAACGCTGGCGGTAAGAAATGAAAAAAAGGCATATTTTCGTAGAAGCCTCGCGAATGATCCAAATTCCCTCTGGAAAAACATAAAACAACTAAACATAAACACTAAAACCAATGATATACCTTCACACTTATGCGATGTCAATCAAATAAATAATTATTTTATAAATTATTATAAATGCATTAGTATTTCATATATAAATCTTTGTTTACCTTTATTATTACTTTTTATAACACGTATAGTTAACTATTCATTAATAAATTCTGTTTATCCGAGTAGTTGGAAGCGGGCACTTGTTACGCCTTTACCAAAAAAGTCTCCTGCAACGGATTATAAGGATTTGCGCCCAATTAGTATTCTGCCAGCGGTGTCTAAAGTTTTGGGGAAATTGATGGTACACCAATTACGTAATCATTTAAGTATAAATAAAATAATTCCCGTGAATCGATCTGGGTTTAAACCTGGGCATAGTTGTTCTACGACTTTGCTTCATATTACAGATGATGTCTTAACTGCCACTGATCGGGATATTTTGACAGTATTGGTGTCGCTGGATTTTTCTAAAGCTTTCGACACGCTGGATCATGACATAATTATATCCATCTTACACCATATTGGGGGAGCCGTGTCAGCAATTGAGTTAATAACTAGTTATTTGTCTAATCGAAGTCAAGCTGTAGTACTTAATGGAAAAAAATCAAATTAGCTTGACGTTGGCAAAGGCGTTTCTCAAGGATCAATTTTTGGTCCACTACTATTCTCCGTGTACATGTCTGCATTTCCTACAGCCATATTAAATTGCAAATATCACTTTTATGGAGATGATACCCAACTATATCTATTATTTGCTGAATCTACTTGTCAAAATGCGTGCAGACTTATTAATGAAGATTTATTGCGAATTGCTGATATATTCCGACAACATGGTTTGCATTTAAACCCCCATAAATTTTTGGCTATTTTATTTGGCAAAAAGAATGCTAGGCTGAGGACGACAGATAAAATTAGTATAAAAATAAATAATGATGTTATCGGGTTAGGAGATTCTGTAAAAAATTTAGGAGTACTCATGGATTATCAGCTACACTTTAAGGAGCACGTTTATAATTGTATTAGAAAAGCATACGCAGTACTTAAACTTATATTTTATAACAGACACTTATTTGATTCGAATACAAAAATACTTCTTTGCAATTCTCTTGTACTGTCAAAGTTTAACTACTGTGATGTTGTTTATTATTCTTCTTTAGATTCAAACGATATTGGTAGAATTCAGATATTGCAAAATGCTTGCATGCGACTGATATTTGGCATTCGTAAACATCAAAGAATTAGTCACAAGCTCAGGGAATTGTAGTGGCTCAATATGCATAATAGGCGGCTGTTACATGCTATTTGTCTGTACCACTCGATTATCGTCAAAAAATGTCCTGCTTATTTACATAATAAGATTACATTCAGATGTGATGTTCATAATCTAAATTTAAGATTTAAAGGACTGCTTACTCCTCCCCTTCATTGTTCTGAAATGTATAAACGTTTCTTTTAAAACATTATCTGCAACGACATTTAAGCAAGCTTTACGTCAATACTTAATTAATGATCTCACAGTTTGAAAAGTGTTTAAAATGCATAGTTTTTTAATAATTTATAAACATTGAATTTGATATTTTGTTTTTGATCTCCCTTATATAATGTATGATATATTACTGTTAATTTACTATTTATTTACTGGTTCATACCTTCATCATTAGTTTTAAAATATTAAAATTTTGTTTTGTGAGGGTTAAGTGTAAGAGCAGATGGTATCTTAGGATGCTATACTGAACTTCGCCCTCTACGATTTACCATTTTCTGTTTTTTTTTTGTACATTTGTACATTGAATTTGTTTAAATAAAGGTATTTATTATTATTATTATTTTATGAAAACAACATTACCCGCATAAAGCTTAGTCAATAATATGTTTCACAGGTGAACCATATTACAAAGGGGCTTACACGAGAGTGCAGATTATCATCTTTGTTATTTAAAAAAACTGGAAGCTCAGTTGCAAGATATGTGATAATTGATAAACGATCATAGCTTTAGCGATGAGCAAGCATTGCTAGAAAAAAATAGAACAAAATTCGTGCAATATAGAATTCATATTACGTAGAATATACGAGTATGAAAAATGGAGCGAAAATTAGCCTAGAAAAAACGAACTACGTAGTTGTTAACTCAGATGGGCGATTTGATGTACTAGGTACTTACTGATGAGAAGTTTGTTCGCCAATTTTATAATATACTAGAAGTTTAAACATCAGTTTAATATATTATTTTTATAATTATAAGCTGCGAAAACAAGCAAAATGATGTATCAAACATTTCGGACAAAGTGAAGAAATTAGCAGAAGACCTGTATCTTCGTCCGGAGATGTCCAGATTTGTATGAGGAAGAGTACGGACCTTTATTAGTTGGTGTTTGGAAAAGAAAGTGTCTAAGGTATCAGAACCAGTTGTTCTTGCTTTGGGCTGTTTACACAAAATAAAAACATGTGTTAAAAGATAAAGTGTTGGCAATAACCCTAAGAACGCAAACATGTTTGATCAGAGCCAAAGTTAGAGCATTTTCGCTTAATGGACCAGATGTTAAGTTTTTACTAACGAAAGTAGTAATAATAATGGGATTGTCCGGTGTCTGCCGCCAGGGAAAACTTACTAAATTGACCATAAATATATCGACGAGTTTTTTATAATTGTCAAGATTCCGAAAACCACGATACAAATGATATTTTTCTAATTCCGAACAACAACGAATATAAATTCACTCCAGACGATATTTGGTGCAAGTACATGTCACTTCGCCAACAAATTAAAGTTCAAGATACTTCCTCCAATATACAGGGCGTTTCAAAATCGCACAGAACAAATATAAAGGCGGTATTCTGCAGCAAAAAATAAGAAAAAAACTCTAATGAACATATGTCCTAAAATCATTCATTTCAAAGATATTCTTGATCAAAGAATTAAAGATAGCAATTCGAATTTAACATGTATTTCGTGGGCTGGTGTTTTGTTCAAACACATGTGTTTTTTTGTTAACATACAATATGTGGGCGTTGTTAGATAGTAAAAATAAAAAGAAATAATAATCTTGCGTCTGAAATACCATATTTCGGTTTATTTTCGATTACTTTAGAAAAACAAATTTAGTAAAATTTATAGTAAATGTTCCCCGGTTCTTCTATCCCACCAATAATACAGTTGTAAGTAAAACAAACAGATAATGAAAACAAAACAACAGCCTACTAAATGTTAACATTTTATAAAAAACAATTTGCAATTTTTAATTCTTTGATCAAGGATGTCTTTGAAATGAATGATTTTAGGACATATGTTTATTAGGGTATTTTCTTATTTCTTGCTGCAGAATAACGCCCTTATATTTTTTCTGTGCAATTTTGAAACCCCCTGTATAAATGGTAAATAAGCAGTTCAGGTAGTTGGAGTAAAAACATTTGCGCCTGATTGCATTGTCTCCTTGCTTGCCCAATACAGCAAAGTACATGACCGTGTGTGGATTTTAGGCTCAGAGGTTGATATCTTGAGGCTTAAAAGTAAGGAATGATGAATATCGACGTCAGTCGCATAAAAGTATATGAAGCAGTGAATTGGAGAAAAATAATAATTGGGAATGGTATATTTGATGACAAAACGCCGAAAATTCTAAATATAGAAAACGTTTCTGACATGCCATAATACTAATTTAGTATTACATACTATCTACTTCGTTTGGAATAAATAACAATTTTAATCGTACATTACCATATATTTGCATTTCCCTTTAAATAAAAAAAATATAATCAAATTGTTTGCCAAAATAACATGCTTTTGGTAGTTGACAGTATTCAAGCATGACATATGTTTGAGATTGCTATTAAATCAAAAATAGGAAGTAGGCGTAATGTTAGTACTAACTATAAAAACAAATCAACTAAATGGTTTTTTCTTAAATTTATTGTTGACACTACAATTTGTCAAGAATTGACATTCAGCAGATGGTTTAACAGACGTGATAGAGGTGATACACATGAATGTTGATCATCCAGGGATGATCACCTATATATTAGACATTAAAGTAGTTTAACAGTACTAATTACAGTTTAATTGAATAAATCATGAGCACTTTTTTGGACTTTGGTCAACGTTAGGCAATTTTATTTGTTGCCTTCCTCAGGGCTAGTTATCAGTCAAGGTATATACAACTAATTGCACTAGCAATTAACCTCATTGATTGTAATTTGAAGCGTACCATTCAGTGAACTGGGACCAAAATTAATTACAATTTAACATATAACAAGTGATACACTGTTCTAAGACGTTAATAAAATCTGTCAATGAGATCAGAAGGTTTAAAGCGTTTTAAGCGGGGTTGCACTTCATCATCGTTTTCTATAAGGGTCCCGAGTGGTGTAGCTTGAACAAGCGTCCATGTTCGATCAGCAGAGTTAAGCAACGCTGTCTCTGGTCAGAACTTGGATGGGAGTTCCACGGCTGCATCTCTCGGCGCCTCGTGGTACGGCTATCACGGAAAAAAAGTTGGTCCCGGCGGTCATACAACATCATGACAGTTGTTAGTGGGGTTGGAAGTCCTCGTAACTGCACAGCGACGCCTATAATTGGCCTAACGGCTGTTGGCTGAGTGCGAATTAAATAAATAAATAAATAAATAAGACACTCCACTAGGGTGTTAGGGTGACCGTTTATTCGGTCTCGGTAACGCACACTAAATCGTTGTATTTTTTGATTCACGGTAGGGACTGCTAGATCCCTTCGACTGGTTTCATTGGAGATGTCCCGTGAAGAGTTTACTAAAGATCTTAAGACTTGTGGACTGGAATCTTCTTAAAATTTCCATATTGGAAGTTTTGGCGGTGCCCCAAAGCTGGATGCCATATGTCCATATGGGTTTTAGCGTAGAGTAGTAACTTGTTCTCCAGGGATAGTTGTGATTGACGACCTAACAGCCAGTAGATCTTTTGTAGTTTGAGGCCCATTTGTTTACGTTTTGTCCAGATGTGCGTCCTCCAGGCCAGTTTCCTGTCCAGGTGTATACCAAGATAATTGGCGCTGTTGGCTTGCGGGATCTGTTTGTTGTTTAGCATCAACGATGGGCAGGTGCTTCTTCTAAGTGTAAATGTTACCTGGACTGATTTGCTTTAATTTATTTTGATTCTTCATTTTTTGCACCAGAGCTGGATTGTGTCTAAGTGGTAAGATAATCTATAACCCGCACATGAACAATAGAAACAAATAGGCAACAGGTTTACTAAAGCTAAAGTAACCTCAACGTTACCTCCGTATAGCAATCATGTAAAGGGTGTGCGAATTGAGCATGGAACTATACTAAATTTCAAATAAGCATGCAGTACTTGGAACTAAGTAGTAATCATAACTATGGCGTTGATTGGTCGAAACAAAGTCATCATTACAACCATCTGAAAATCAAATAGTTTTTCAAAGTTGTCAATTTGACGTTCGACATAAATCTTGCTAAAAATTAAAAGGAAAATAGATAAAGAGTAGACTCTGACGAGAAGTGCAGTATAGAGAAGACCCGTAGACATTTTGATAAATGTTTTATAATAGTAATAATAATAGTCTCTATTTTTGTATATAAATAGAATCATATCATGTTTGGTATATAACCAAAACAAAATATCAAAATATACAAAAAAGGGCGCAGTTCAGCTTTGACAAATAAATTGTCAGCTGTACTTCCACTTAATCCACTTGATCTTTACCTAATCATCTGAACTAATGAAATGCGCAAACACGAAAGATACAAAGAAAAAAAATAACACAAATTTAAAATAAAAAATTGCGTTATAATGACAAAACTTCTTTTAGCCGATGCTGAAACTGAAACAGTGACAAACCCTTAAACTGTTGATGCAATCCATTGTAAGTCTTTGCAATAACGCAAAAAAAGACCGCCTGCCAAATTCACTGTTAATGAAAGGCGTACTTATTTTTCCACGAAATCTTAAGTTTAAATTATGTACGTCAGTACGGTATGTTATTTTATTGTACAGATATGATGGGCTCTGTGTAGTTGTAATTTTGTGATATGGACACGATGAATGCAATTTTCGTCGATTATACATATTAAGCCAAAAACATATTTTAACTTGTGAGAAATCGTCTCATACTTCCTAATACCGAAAATCAAACGCAAACATGAATTTTGGAGTTTTTGAATCCTTAGAATATCACGACTATCTAAACAGGGCCCATACACCACATCACAATAATAAAATTTTGACAAAACAAACGCAAAGTGTGATTGAGCACAAATTTTTTGCTGAATCAACAATGCGTAGTGCACTGTCTTCGATCTTAATATTTATAAGCGGAATAGCCAGCCCTCAATCTATAGTTTTTCTTGTCAAAGATTATTACACAGAATTTATTAGCATTTAGTTTCAAAGGATGTTTTTCCGAAATTGCATTTAAGTTTTCTAAATCAACATGTATTGCATGACATGATTCGATAGTCTCTTCCATTTGAAACGATTTATAAATCTGCGAATCGTCAGCATAGAAATGGGCACGACAAAACTGCAATACTGACGGAAATAACGAAATATAGACAGTAAACAAAAGAGGACCCAAAATTGAGCCCTGCGGTAGTCCAGATTTAATATTAAGGAACTCAGACACTTGACCATTTAATTTAACTGCTTGGTAACGATCAGATATGTAATTTGATAGCAGAGCTATTGCATTTTCATGTAAGCCAAAGTAATGAAATAATGAATTTACAACCGAATGATCAATAGTATCAAATGCTTTTGAAAAATCAAGTAAAACAAGTACAGTCAATTTTTCTTCAACAGTATCTAATATTATATCGTCGGTAATGTTTAACAATGCAGTATTGCAGCCATAGCCCTTTCTGAAACCAGATTGCGTTTCAGGTAAAATATTATATTTATCAATATGTTCCCGCAGTTGTTTTTCAATTACACTTTCAAATATTTTTGACAGCGTTGGAAGAATATTTATCGGACGCAGATCGTTATACCCATTTGTTGTTTTCGGTAATGGCACAACCAATTCTTTTCTCCAATCGTCTGGAAAAACGCAATTATTTATACAGAAATTAACCAAGTGTGTGAGAATAGGAAGTAAAAATGGTATACAAAGATTAATAGTTGTTATATTTAGACCATCCACACCTATAACATTAGTCTTAATAGTAGATATAATTTTAAAAATATCGCTTTCGTCAACAGATTTGAAACTTAAAGTAGTTGAAATCGATTTCTTGGTATTATTATTATAAAAGTCAATTATGTCATGACTCTTTATAGTTAATTGCGGTATACTATTAAAAAAGTGTTGATTTATTTCATTGCAATGTGATAGATTAGATGGTAATGTTAGTTCACAGCTCTTTTTTGTTAAATTTAAATGTTTAAGGTCTTTCCAAAGCATATTACCGCTATTTTTGAATATGAATTCAAAATAAGCTTTCTTCTCGCGTTTGATTGCACTATTCGTTTGATTTCGCAGTTGTTTGTAGTAAACCCAGTGGTCAGGATTTTGAGTTTTTTTAAAAAGAACTAGTGCCCGATCACGCATATCCATCATTGTTTTGATAGTCTCTGTGAGCCATGGCGAAAAAGGTTTTATAAATTTAGAAAAAGTAATCGGAGCATGAAGGTGAAAAGGCAGAGTTAAATTTTCATTAAAGAATTTAATTATATCATTTATATTATCTATGGTATAAATATTATTCTATGGTATGGATTGCAAATCTCTGTTAAATTGAGTGTAATTGAAATGCTTAAAACTTCTATACGAGCGTATGTTTGGTTTTGCTTTTTCATGAACAAAATGGATATAACAGCTTATCCAGTCATGATCTGATAAATCATGGGAGCCTAAAACAACAACGTTATTAACTTTATCTTTGTTAGTTGTAAGAATTAAATCTATCAGAGAAGAATTATTTTGAATTGTGCGTGTCGGTTGGCCGACTACCTGCTGCAACTCAACACCTTCCATAAAATCGTTTAAATATGTTGTTTGCCTACTGCCGCTGTTCAACACATCAATGTTAAAATCGCCAAAACAAAACACATCCGTAATCGCCGGTATTATTGTGGATAACGAAGTTTCTAAAGAGTTTAAAATTTTTTCAAAAAATGTCTATGAGGAGTATAGACGACTCCAAATGCATATTTATTTTTGTTTAGAATAATCTGTATCCATAATTGCTCAGTACTGTTATCACAATCTAATAAAGTATATGACAGATGATTTTTAATATAGAAAGCCACACCTCCTCCAAGCGTCGGCCTGTCTTTACGTACAAGTATAATCGCATAGCCATCAATATGTATTGCATCATCCGAGATACAAGAATTTAACCAAGTTTCGGCGCAGGCGAAGATATCATATTGATTTAACAAAATAAATTCACGTAAGTTGGTAATTTTACTTAGAACGGAATGTATGTTAAGAAATATACACTTCAGAAGTTTATCTATCATAGCAAAATATTTAAACAATATAGTTTAATAAACGAAATATAAAGTATTTAGAAATAAATTTATAATATATATAAACACACACAAACAATTTTATAGGTAAACAAGCTTTTTCTAACAGCGCTTGCTCCGCCTTAATTTACAAAACGAGCAACAAAACAAATCTAAATTGTGGTAATCAATGCAATAGCTAAAAATGATTTAATTTTTTATAAATTTCATATACCTATTTTATATGTGTACATCAAACGTAATCATATATGAAGAAATTAAGATTATAATGATTTAATACCACCGTTTACGGTACAAGAAAAAACAACAAATTGAATCGAAATTGGTATCCTCTGAAAATAAGAATCCAGATAAATATTTTTAAAAAGTAAATAATTATTGCACTTATATTTTCCTAGTGTCAAACTGAGTTTGAGTTTAGAGCGCCATCTACTGTATTCGTTTTTTAAATTTAGTATAAGGTAAGAAAATGTATAATATGAGCTACACAATTGTTAAACTGTAGAATTGGAAAGTTTCAGTTTGAAATTATTTATTGTCATAATCTGCATGGTAGCAATTTTCAACAATTTTAAGTGTTAAAAATAGTCCATCACGTAGGTATTTGAAATGTAGGGCAAAAACGATCCACTGGCAGCTACTATTAAACTAGCGAATTTTAAAACTAGACGAATACATGTCACTAATTTAATACACGTTCTCCATTTAGAAAATATTCGAAAAATGTCCAGAGTTTCAATATGTAGCGAGGAATTACATTTTGACACGGCAATATACGAACGGAAGTGAATAGAACGGTAACATGCGGTAAAATGTGAAAGGAGGATGAGCGCTCCCTCGCGGCATGACAGGTCCCGATATTACATCAGGATCACCGAGACCTGCGGGCCTCCCAAACCAATTAGGTAATGTAATATGACCTTACTTGCAGTTACATCGGAACATACTTCCAGAGGGATCTCCCTTAATTCGATCACTGTCACAACTCAATGCACAGATATTCTAACGCGCCCTGTTTTTTCGAAGCCGTTTTCTTTCGGCTCAGGTTTTATTAGGAACCTTTATTGCTTGCACCGCCCTTTTCCTCAAACAGCTACTCTCTTTGACAAATACAAATAAAACATCTCTCGAAATGAGTGTGTAATTTCCTTGACGTTTCAATAAAAAGTCTCGTTTTAAGCCTGACATTTTTTCCGCTCGTTTTGCTAATTTCGAAAGACCATAAAAGCTTCTTGGCCAGTTCAGACCTTTCAAAACATACCTTGTAAGCAATTTTACTTTGGAGAACCGACATTACACGAGAAGGGTTACGCGGGACTTCTACAGCAAATGCAGTTAGTTAAATTAGATAGATAAGTTGTTCATAAAAATATTTATATGTATATTGGCAGGCTAAAAAAAACTTTTGCATGTTTACATTTTAATGCGCAAAGGGTTAAAGTTTACATTCAGCGTCAACTAAATCCAGATTGCAAAAGAGCCGGTACGAGGAAAACTTATTTTAACCTTTGACCTTTCACGGATTTTTGACAGATTTGTTGTTTCATACAATAGTGTAACCACCAAATTTGTATATACAAACCGTTTGGAAATTCTTATGCTACACAAACTCTCGCAAATTACTATATACCAATTATTAATTTGAGCACATTTTTCGTTTTTCAGCTACAAGCGCGTAACTTAAATAAAAATTAAAAATTTAAAAGCATTTAAATCAAACTTTTCCTGGAGCTAAACAAAGTTATTTTTATTAGCCGAAGGAAAGCTGTACGACCGAATATTCAACTTTAAGAATAAATACCCCGCAGGTCTCAGAATATTTATACGATATTTTAGCAGTTCGTTACTGAGTTTCCTAAAGCGACAGTTTCAAACTTTGGCCCAACTTAATTCTCGGACGACCAGAAAAACGCAAGTAGGTGCCCGAGAAAATTCGAAGGAAAGGAAATTAATTTTTTATCAAGCGGAAGTTTGTAAAGCTGTCAATTATTTATACAATGTATTCTGTAAATGTAAGCTGGGGAGAATCATGGATGAAATTATGGGGAAAATTGCATTTAGTTGAAATTTTCCAAATACCTAATAATGTCGCCTCGAGCGTAGGCGTTAAAGACGTTAAACATGGTTATTCGCACAATAATTAATTATGTAATTAGAATTTTAGTCTAGTTCAGGAAATAATAATAACGTATACACTTTTCTTAATATCAATTAATTAAGGTAGTTGATTAAATATTACTCTGGAAAGGTATATAGCTCGTCAAAAACGTAATAAAACGTTTCGAAAGCTGGAAAGTAATTTATTTGTAATTACACTTCTACTTCCTGACATTCTAAGGAAGAGTTTGATTCAATAAAATCCTGTCACCAAAGACTGCTGCTTTTAAATACTCGTTAATTATTTTGTTAATTGGTTTGTCAAGTTAAAATAAGAGATTGCAAAGAAATACTAAATGAACAGAAAAATTAATTATCTGACGGTTTTTCCTAATGGTTATGTATTATGTCTTACCTACGCCTTAGGGCTTTAGGGCGGATCGTTATAAATGTGAAGTAGACTCTCACCTGAAAATAAAATAACAGTATTAGCTCACATGGACATGAGTATAATACACCAAATTAAAAGAATAGACTTATATTTATCAACAAATTTTAATATTAGTTTCAGGATGCAATTTTTTCTGAGAGGAATATTTTTAATATTTCGTGTTCAATGCGAAGCATTTTGCATATCGATATAGCGTATTACATTATAAACGTGTATGAGAATTAATTGCACTTTGCTAACTCCATTGGGATTATTTCAATACAGCAAACCTATATCTTGAATTCCTGGGAAAAATATTCAAGAAAATCAATTAAATCCTCTAATTAAAACAGCCAACTCCAAAATTAGCGTTGCTAGACCGAACAGCCCCACGTTGTGCAAAGCGTTTGTGGCCTTGAAATCTGCATAACAGACGATCTAAATATTGATTTCTCTAACTAATTTTCTGTGGTGTTTTTGTTAATTAATTTCTGGCGCGCTTAAAATTGATTATGTTTTGTTTGCTGCTTTTTTGAAACATATACATTAAATAGGAAGACATAAGACATCTATTGACCAAGTAATTCTTCAGGCTAACGGATATGTTAAGAGAATCAATTGTATAAGACTGTTTTAATCAAGGTAAAATAACCCAATACCAGACTGTAACTTTTAGCATAGTGCATACAAAAATGGTAAAGTATTAGAATAACCAGTAAACCAGTAAAAGATGGTTTCTTTTATCCTTTACTCAAAATATTTATCTTTATTGTGCTAAACCTTGGAGTGTGAGCTAAGAAAGTACATCATGGTTCAATAATTCCAGGATTAATAGTATCAATAAATCTTTATAGCTTGTTGAGGGTTAAGAAGTTAGTGTACCTATAGTACCTATAGTTTATTAATATAACTCATTTGTAATTGAAATTCGTCCAGAAATTTAAAAAAAATTATTATTGTAATAATTTAGCCAATCTACTGACTGAAAGCTTCACCAGTATAGATATTTTAATAAAATTTAATATTTATTAGTAAAAACGTTTCGATATTATTTGTCAGTCTAATACGGAACGTATATTCTTCATTTCATATGAGACGCTCAATATCAAGAAACTTTGTAATAAGGCGCATTTTGATTATTCATTTAGTTGAGCAACGCTGATGAATCAACCACATTAAAACGTATAAATAACAATTCAACCAAATTGAAGAACAAAGTAAAATGTGGAGTAAAGTCGAATGCTTTGTCAGGAAATTTTACGAATGTGCGACTTTTGAAGTATTTTTCTTGTTCTAAGACTACGACCCCGCTTGTATATAAATTTTTTGTTATATTTTTACGCTTAATATTATATCAAATTATGTACAGGCTTTTAAGGCTCATAGCTTTAAGCAGCTGCATCGGGCGCCGTAAAATCTGAAAGACACGCGTTTTGGGGACTCGCTCATATTCGTTGGCACGTTAAGTTCCTATGGATTTAGTCAGCAGATGTTCTTCTCGAAGGTTCTGCGAGCTGGATCGCCCGCCGGTGCGAGCCAGACGGTTTGCTGTGGTCGCCCAGTGATTGGTTGCAGGTGTGCAGGTTCCCCGCTATAGTGTGCCATGCAGACACGTTTCTACTACTGTGTGTGTGGGTGAGATCCAATCAAAGGAGAACGTGCCCGTGGTCATCCTTTTTGTCCATGCGAGCCCTGTTGCACCCTTGGGCAGCATCGCATCCTGCGAAAGAATCCTGGAGAACGCGTCATCAGCTCTTACAGCTGTGGCCGGCCTTATGACATCCTGTGCGACGTACCGGAGCCTTGCCTGGCCAGTTCCTAGCCAGGCCAAGCTAAAATAAAGGTAATGTGTGTATTTTATGTACTAGCCTCTATATCGTTACGCACGCATTCGGTAACGCTCTTGTCATATGTGGATTACCATAAATTATTGATTACGCACCCATTAACGCTATAGTATCAATTTGTAAAACAATAATGATTTCTCACGCATTCATTAACGCCCTTGTTATATGCAGTAAATTATTGCTCACGCGCCCATTAACCCTATGCGCCTTGTGATTTCTTCAGTCAGTCAGTTTATTTTGTGTTTTATAAATAGTGTATTATATATGTTTTATTTGTGGTTGAGGAATAAATATATTAATATTATTATTATAACCTCAATTTGTAATGCCAGCCGGCACGTTTCATGTACTAGTGACTGTACCGAACAATATTTTCTGTGTGAGTCAGACCAATAGACCGTTTAAATGCTACCTTGTGTTTTCTTTGTGTATATTGAATGCCGATTTTCAGGTTAAGCAGTCTGCAGTGTAAGATCGTTGTAAAGCGGAGCCTGGACGAAGTTGTGAGCGTCAAAGGTAGGTCAGGGCGCTCCGGTTACCAGTCCCGGGGAGTCACAAGGCTGCACACAAATCCTACCCCGTTTGGCTTTCGGGGTTCTGTCAAACGTGGGTCCCAAAGTCCGAATCCCGTGGAGCCCTAATATTTTGCAACACGCTGTAAGTGTCGTCACGATTGCCCCTATGGTTCCTAGAACCACGCCCATCTCATTGAGCGTATTAAGCCGTGGCTATTGGTCTGTTTTCGAGAATTCCAGGGCAGGTGGTGAAGTTTCCTGGACATGATAAGTTAGGTGGCACTCTCGTACCCTCAAGTGTCACTAGAACAGCTTTATACCGTAACAGCTTTCCTACTTTGGTTAAAAGAGACTATTCATTGTCGTTATTCCATCATCATTGAAAGCGTATTGACAGGTCTAAACTCGCATTGATGAACAACAGTTTGTTAAATTATTATTACTGTAATATAAGTTGAGCGTAAATTAAACATTATGATATTCATTTGGAATTATAGCCGGAATAGAAGATATGTCTAGTTCATGTGGAAAGTATGAAGTGAAAGACTTAATGAACAACTGCACAAAAGCCGAGCAATGGTAGACATTGAAGATGAAAACGATAGCATCAGTCAAGCCATACATTAAGCCTCATAGGAAGCATTTGGTTAAAACAGCGATATAGAAAGGAATCAGCATCATCTACATTGGATAACAGATGAATGGGAGAACTTGATACAGCAGGAAAATAAAGCATATAATGATGGATAAAGTACGCAACAGAGCCGAAACTGATACAAAGACCTACTGAAAGAAGTGAGATACGTTAAAGTGGAAAAATATGATGTGGGAGAGGAAATAATGCTCAGATCTAGAAAGAACATTAAAAAATCCCAATCATCGGAAGTATGGCGATACCTAAAAGCTGTGACAAATAATAAAAAGGAAAGAAACAGTAACACCATAACTATAGGCAAGTGGACAACACACTATTCATGCTTACTGGTTGAGAGACGATATTGGAATAAGGCAACGAGAGGAACAAAAGGACACCTACAAATAACATTAGAGAATGTGAGTGAAGCTATAGAGATAATGAAAAATTATCGAGCCCCAGGACCTGAAGGAATGATGACAAAAATGATCAAATATGAGGGAAACTTAATATTGGATTAATGCTCGGTATTATAACACTTTTTATTTCCTAAATAATCTTTACTTTGAGAATAAATTAATTTATTCCGTAGATTTTGCATATTATAAACGCAAAATAACTTTATTCGGCTAATAAATCCTTACAGGTTAATTTTAAATCGTTGTTAAAGTAAACAAAAGCGCATAAAAACATTAATGTTTATGACATTTTATTTATTAGTAAACAAATTATGATGCGCTTTTGTTTATTTATCTTTTAGTTTATTGGGAAAGTAAATTTACTCTACAAATAGTTATCTAATGATTTATTCATCGTTTATAATACTGGCCATAAGTCACCAATTTAATCAATATGTGCCTGGCAAAAAATCGAATTTCTAAGACCTGGGAAATGGGCTTATATAGTTTCAATTTACAAAAAAGGTAAACGAAGTAATCCCATTAACTACAGAGGATTAAGTATAAATTGTACACTGTGTAGTGTCATTAAAAAAAAGCTTGAAAAATGATAAAGAGAAAAAATTAGTGAAGATCAAAACGGAGACACACCTGCCGATCGTGTGTGGACAATCTCTTTATAACTCAATAAGTAACATAAAAGAGTAGCGCTTACTCAAAGGACACCCACTTGGACTTCATTGATCTAGAAAAGGCATATGATTCGGTATCGAGGATTCAGTTGTGGCAAGCCTTTCAAAATATAGAGATAAATTCACGTACTATAAGAATTATTAAACAACTATATATCAACAATATAGCATATATCAGAATTGAAAATTATTATCACAACCAGTGGAACTAATGAAAAGACTATGTTGGAGCTGCTTTCTCTCCCCTATATTGACGTATAAGAAGTGGGGCTCAACATTCCAAATAATCGTGGATGATAATGCAACTATTAAGCAAGTCGAGAAATCTAAATACGTAGAAGCTATTATCAACAAAGATATCATAAACACAAAGGAAAAGGGCTGGTAAATTTTCAGGAACCTCAACTATGTCTGGTGGGATAAAAACATTTCGAGGAAAACCAAACTAAGGACCGGGAAAAGTCTTGTGGAATCGGTTCTGACGTATGGATGTAAAGCGTGAACGATTGGGCAGAAATGAGGAGAAACTGAACGCCATAGAAATGGATTATCTTAGAAGAAGTTCCCTCATATTCAGAACAGAAGCGGTAAGAAACGAAGATTTACGGAATCATGAAGGCACGGCGAACAATACTCGATAGAATTGAGGAAAGAGGACTGGAGTGGTTTGGACATGTGCTCCGAATGGACAAAAAACAGTGGCCGAGTCAAGGGGGCCGTCCAAGATTATCTTGGAACGATGTAATGAGAAAAGCCGTGGAAAATCGACAACTGACAGAGGAAGCGTGTGGAACCTTCTTATGTAAGTAGATCATCAAATGGTTTATTCTAAGATGACTTCTGTATTCTTCAGGATTGAGATGTAAAACCGTGGGTTCATGTTATAGTACAATAAAATTGTCGTTTTACCTTAAAAAAATTGGCAGCGGCTATTCCTCTTTCCCAGTGGTTTAGGGTCATTAGACAAGTGTAAAACCAAAAAGGCCATCTTGAAAACAATAAAAAAAAATTCTGGCGATCCATTGGTCGCACAGAAAAAGTTATTGAACAAAAAAGGTTGCAAATAAAATTCTACACATTTTTTTGTTATTGCCGCGATACCGTGAAGTTAGTATTGCGAACGGTAGAGGGCGACAAAGTTACCAAAAATTGTTTTTCCGCAACAGCCATTACTTTTAATACCAAAATCTGTCATTGAAGTTGACGTTACTCTTACCGACACAAACAGTGTATGTTGCTATGTAACACTTTTAGTTCCTAGTATTAAATAGTTATTTGTACAAATAATTTTGAAATATCATACTTCTAAAACGTGTTGTACACGTAGTTTTTTTTGCACAGTGATGTCTTGTAACTCGAAATTTAGTCGAAAAGGATTTCGGAATTTACCACTTTCAAATTGACAATT